>JARHVA010002030.1:340000-390000 GCA_037957365.1 Torreya grandis | reverse complement strand
GACACAAAGAGAAAGTGCATCTACAGGTTGAGTTAGGTCCTGAAACTTGGTGAAGAGTTGAATAATGATAAAGGGTGTCTAAAATTGTGATTGGTTTTCTTTAACACTCAGTGTATGGTTTCAGATTTGAATATTTCCCTGTTTGGAGGGCTACAAGGCCTAGAAGCCATTTGATCCATTTTGATAGAGAAGTCAGATGTTAGGGTATGATAACTTGCTCAATTGTATGGTTTGGTATTGTTAAGGTTGTTTCAAAGTTATAGAAGCATGGAGAATAGGTATTAAGTGTTTGATGCCTCATATGGCTTAAGAAGACAAGTTGCCTTGTGTTGATTAGTGCATGCTTGAAGAGATGGTAAGGAAATAAGGTGTTGATGTTTTTTCTTGATTTGAATGAATTCTAATCAGTCTTGATAGACAAGTAGATAGTTGATTAACCCCTCATGAATTGTGATTGGCCATTGAACATCCAAAAAAAGCTTATAAAAGATCTTGGTAAGCAGAGAACAAGTGAGGCCTCTGCATCACACACACATATACATATATATACATACATACATACATACATGTGTGTGTGTGTGTGTGTGTGTGTCTATATATATATATATATATATATATAGACACACACACACACACACACATATATATATATGTATGTATGTATGTATATATATATATATATGTATGTATGTATGTATGTATATATATATACACATATATACACACACACACACACACACACACACACACACACACATATATATATATATATATATGTATGTATGTGTACACACACACACACACACACACACACACATATACATATACATATACATAACAAACACACCCACACACACACACACACACACACACATACACACACACATACATACATACATATACATATGTGTGTGTGTGTGTGTGTGTGTGTGTGTGTGTGTGTGTGTGTGTGTGTGTGTGTGTGTGTGTGTGTGTGTGTGTGTGTGTGTGTGTGTGTGTGTGTGTGTGTGTGTGTGTGTGTGTGTGTATTTCATCCTTAATTCAATTTTTTTATGTTATATTATTGAAACAATGAGTAAAATTTATGGCCATGTGATTGTGTTTTGATAATATTAGTTGATGGAACATATTTCTACTTCATTGTTAGTGAATTCAATTTCCTATTTATGGAAGACTTTAACTTGTTATTCTGTGCTCTCCCTACACATATCCAAAACAAAAAACCTCCCTATATTTGTCATTATTGTTACCATCATTTCCATATTTCTCCATAATCCATGCCTTAACAATAATTTATACATTTAGACACTTTTAAATAAAATGATAACACTCCACATAGTTACTTTAAATGTCCTTGTGGGTTCATGTGATCTATTAATCTTCATAGCTATAATCAAAGTCTTAAAAATGATGAACTCTAAATACTCCTCTTAGTATTAGGTACTAAATCTGTGTCATGGAATATTATTTTAATGTATGATTTTTATGATTCAAGCCTAGAAGGGATATTTAAAAAATCACAAGTTTAGATTAAGTCACTGCAATTTGAGTCGTTAGGATGACATCAATTTTATTCCTCATAAGGCCATGTGAACCTTGAAAAGACTCATAAATGGAATAATGAGTGATGTGAGATAATCTAGAACCATTGAGACCTAAATGGATACTGATAACTCACTACATTCACTTTATGTATGAAATCCATTATAGTGACTAAGCAATTCATATTTGACTCTATGTGGGTAGAGAGACCATTTTGTCTTTCACAAATTCTTTCTAGTTTTTATAGAGCGGTCCAAAGTATATAAAAATATAAAAATTACATATCATTTTTTCCATATCAAACATGAATAAAATAAGATAAAATAATAATATTAATGTCTATTAAATATAAAAAAATATATTTTAAATTTTTTGGATTTAGATGTACATTTACGCAACATTGTAATCCACTATATAATCAATCCAAAACATGGACAGATAGTGACATTTCTATAATTTAAATGGTTCCAATCAAAAAAGAGGTAAAGTTCCTTTCATTTTTAGTTTCTCCATTATTACCTCCTTTCTCACTTTCTATTAAAACTTTAATAAAAGTGTATAAAAATCCAAAAATTATATATATTTTTCCCTTTCAAACTTAGAATAAGATAAGGTAAAATAATGATATTAATGTCCATCAAAAGTAAAAAAAAAAACATTTATTTAAGACTGATTTAGATGTACACTTACTCAACATTGTAATTTTCTATATAATTAAAAATATGGATAGAGATATAGACATTTATATAATTGAAAAGATTCCAATAAAAAAGGAGGAAACTTCATTTCACATTTAGTATCTCCATTGTTACCTCCTTTGTTGCTTTCCATTAAAAATATTGAAGAAAATGCAACTGCTGAAAATAAAGAATAAATTAAGAGGTTTAAATAATTTCTTAGATTATTGTGGAAAGACTATTTTTTTCACATCAAATTCAAGAAATTTTCAAAGTGAAAAGTCTCTTCCTTACAAAACAAAGTTTTAAAAAAATGAGTAGTCTTGGTTGAAACTAATGAGATTAAATTATTAGTGAGTTGAAGAATTAAACAACATATTTACTGGTTAGTATAATGTTAAATATGCAAGTTATTTAACCTTTGAATACATTAACATGTTAGCAAGATAGTGTTTGCTAGTTAAAATCAAATTTATGAAATAAAAACAAAATCTATGAAATAATATTTAGAGATTAAAAATTTAACCACTACCAATTGACACAACAACATGAACATTCAATAATTTGAAGTTGTTGAACTTGGTGGGGAAATATCGAAACCAACATAGGATTATATTTTCAAGTGGATTTTAAAGGGATAAATTTTATAACTTATATATGGTCATCTTTTCCACATTGCAATGTCATAGATAAGGGATTGGAAAGATCTGAAAAACTATTGACCAATTAGAGAGAATAATATATGATGGTAAGTGTCTTCTCAAATAAATACGATAACTAACAGTTTCCCCAAAGGTGAAAATATCACCAAAAGGGATGAAATATATTGTTTTTATAAAGCAGGATTTTGTAAAGTGAGGGAGTGTAAATTAGTATGACTATTGACCTCATCTTAATTTTTATTTATGAAGGGTTAAGAAATAATACATTTATATTTATGGTGGAATCAATGATAGAAAATGAAGTTATATGTTTCTTTGTATGACATGGTAATGTGTTATGTGGAGAGGATACATTCTATTTCATGGTGGCTTTGAATAATGACAAAGTAGTGGGCAAGGTCAAAGCCATACAAAACATGCAAGTGGTGAAATATTTTAAAGTGAGTTGAGTGGTGATGGTAGGGAGTAGTGATAGGGAAGTTTACGTGGTATCATACACCAAAGGGCTCATATCATACACTAGACCTAAATTCAAGGTAGTTAGTGTATTTACATGCCTTACTCCCATTACAGAGGGCTCTGCAGCTTATAGGACTCAACATCTTTGATTGGTCATTTTATATTATCAAAGGTGGATGAAGATCTCATGAGAGCTGATTTGATTACAATAGGGCTCCACATCTAATGTGTAGCTTGAATCATCACTATAATATCATTGACATGGGGCAAGACATTAAAATTCTAAAATCTATATTTATATACATTAATTATAAATGGAAAAAATCTAATATATTATATAAATAAGTATATTATATATTTATAAGTATGAATATTATTATTGTTATATATACTTTACTATTATTGTATATATTAATAAAACAAAAAAATATAATAATATGATATGTTATTAGTAATATTATATTTTATAAATATTATATAACTAAATATTTAATGATGTTGATGTTGTTGATGATGACGATGATGGTGATGACAATGATGATGATGATGATGATGATGATGATGATGATGATGATGATGATGATGATGATGATGATGATGATGATGATGGATTATTATTTCTAAAGACCCGTGATTAGGCAGTGAAGAACATTATCCATTATGTATGTTATGTGGCAAGTAAGTTTGATACTAGCACTCCACCTTAGCAATGAATTTGACATAGTTAGGTTCCTTATGTGCATAGTAACCATTGAGATGGAAACAAGTTATATTTAAATGTGGATATGCTTATGTTTATAAATGGTTAATTAAAATGAAAATGGAGATAACCAAATATTCAAAAGAATCGAAACATGTCTAAATATAAGGCATAGGTGTCATACCACACAACTCTTAGCCCACTTCTTCTACTCATCTCCTAACACATGGCATTCTAGATAATTATTGTTTCATGAAAGACCCAATTCTATAGTATATGTGTGCTAGTTTGATCAACATTCCACTCATATTTTTTGTGAAGTCTATAATATGTTTTTCTTGTGTGTTTTTAATTTTTTGAAATAAGCAACAATATATAAGTGGGAATGGTGCAACATTTGCCTCAACATGGAGTAATGAATAATTTGTATATCCTGGGTAATGAGTGTTAACCCTGGTGAGAATTTTATTTTATATTGATTTCTTTGGTATGCAAGTGTTGGGTAATGCGTGTTAACACTATTTTCTTAGGATAGTGAGTCTTTTTTTTTAAATTTTGGTGTTGGAAGAAGAACAAATGGAGGGACATTGGAGGATGGCACCAAAAATACCAGGTAAAACCAATTAACACCTAGATAATATTTCCATAGGTTGCACATTCAATTCTCATCAAAGTTAACATCGATTTCAACTTATGTAATTCTCTTATGCACACAACAATTAATAAGCTTTCTTAAATTTCACATTTGAAAGGTAATTTAATTTAATTTCCATAAGCATTAATTTTTTGTGTCCTTTAACTAAATTTTATCAACATCTAGAAGAATTAAAAGGTTGACATTTATTTATATTGATTTTTTTGATATCTAATCTGGGATAAAGATATACAAATAAATATTTATCATAATTTTTTCGATAAGTCTCTTTTTTAAATAATTGTACATTATTTGTTTATTTGCATTTATGATTTTATTCTAGTTAAATCTATAGCAAATTGAACTTATTATAATGTAGAAGCTTACATATATCAATATTAGCAATCCATGTGTCATGATCATAGAGGTGAAGGGTAGGTGTCTGCGTAATGCCTACTTGTATGTATCATTCTATGAACATGAAAAAAAAACTTTAGAAAAATAGGTAGTATCTGAAATGATCCTAAAAATGAAAGGACTCCAACTAGATGTTAGATGAAAATAAGTTTGAGCTTCGCCATCCCTCTAGCATAATTATAGCTCATCAAATATAATGGATAAAATTCAATGCAAAAAACAAATGGTGAACATGTCATCATGTCCCTAAGGAGGAAGACTTTGGGATTTTTAATTTTTGGTAGGAATAATGATTCAAAATGACTTTGATGGAATGGATTTTGTAAGTCATGTCAGTACTTCAAGAAGATTTTAATATAGATGTTTATTTACTTAGATTGTAATAAGTGATTTAATATTAGAGCTGTTGATATCTATATAATTGAATTGTATCCTAGTTAGACATTAAACTAGTTTAGATTATTTATATAGAAAAAAATTTAATTCCTTTTGTGTGAACATGAGGATTGAAGTTAAAAATTCATTTTGATTTTGATTTATGTAAATATTTAATAAGATATTTATACATTTGAGTATAATAGGAAGGTGAAGAAACAAACTTCTTTATTTTTAAGGTTTCCTCTAACAATCTTGAATAAATTATAAAAGTATGGGAAAAGATTTGTAATATTTTATCAATAATAAAAAAAACTTCTCATTCAATCAAGGTTCAGGGAACCTCTTCAATTTCATCATGTCATTTTAGAGCATAAATGAATGAACCCAAGAGAGCTAAGAGTGGCATGAAAGTGACATTAAATTTCATTAAATGCGGTACTATTTGAATATCTAATAAAATATACTTGTTAGTCTATTTTATTTGTGTAGGGATTATATATATAGTTTAATTAAAATTTAAATGTGAAATTATGTTGTACATTTGGATTTATAAGGTATTTTTTAAATTTGATTATGGAATTTAATTATAAAAATAAGGTTTTTAGGAGTAGTAAGATTGCTAAAATAATAATTTTCTTTTTTAATAAGAGTAATGGGTAAGTGTACCAACTTGGGGGACAAAAAAGGGCCTACTCATGGACATGATTTTTTTGAAATTTTAAAATTTTGAACTTCTACAGATAATTTGAGATGGCTACACTCAAAATATGAAGATGGTATAAAAACATGAATTTTAGAATTTTGAGTCTAGTTTTTAAAAAACTATTTTATTTGAAAAATGGTATGTATGAATAGGTCAAACATCTAAAATTTGAAGAGGACCTCCTATTTTTTTAAGAAAACATAGTAGATAGATGGTCATGTGGCCCATTATTTTTTGAGCATCGTTAAATATTATTAGAAACCCTTTGGTGAATATTTAGATAAGATATTCTAGTGTGTTATAAACTTTTTTTAATAATTTTTTATTAATTTTGCAATTAAGTAGATCCTGAAAATTGACAAAAAAAATGGATAGTCAATCGTGCGGCCTACCCTAACTACCTCAAAAAAATGAAATTTGATTTTTTTTGAATGTGTATAGAATTATGTCTAGTTTGTTACCATATAATTTATTTTACACTTGGATCAACAAAAAATAAATCAAATAAACATGAATAGGCATGTAGGGGTGTGACATGTAGTGGCCTAAAAAAGGTGTTGTTAAAAATAAATATAGTTTAAACCCTTAAAATAACCTAAAAATTATAAAAACCATACATTTAAAAAGAGTATAATGTGCTCATCATAATGGTAATAATTTTTCAAATTTTTATGTTGAAATCCATAATGTATTTGGTGATTGAAGTTGAAATTTGTTGGTTTTTCCTAAAACTCTTGATCTCAGTGGTAGATGCATAGTCCTAAGCCTTTGGCTCAAAAATATAATCCATTTCTGAGCCTAAAGGTTTACTTTTTAATTTAAATTCAAATAACATGCACATTTTATAAAATGTTTATATTTTGTATAATGAGTACATGTTACGTTTTATAAAATGTGTATGTTTTGTATAATGCGTGCATGTTATATAACATGTACATATTGTATAATGCTTACACGTTATATAATGCATACATGTTATATAACGTGTACATGTTGTATAATGCATAAAATATATTACATAACATGTACACATTTATAATGCATATGGGTTGCTTTGTTATAAGTCTAAAACCAACTCCACTAGTATTTAGGAGTTGCACATGAAGCCAACTTTGTCCATAAGCTTATATTTACTACTCTAAATGTTAATTATAAGTTTACATTTATAAATGTAAACTTATAATTTAAATTTATTTTAATAAATATAAGAAATTAAGGTCACTCAATATCTGATAGAGTTAGTCTCATATTTGTATGACTTATAATGTGGAAAATAGTTTTTCAAAATCTAATCAGGGTAGTACTTAAGGCATTTTCAGGGTCTAAGTATTAAACTTAGGGATTTCAGGACAACTTTTGCAATTGATATCCATTTTTGGTAAACATATAGTCATTTATTAGGTTTTTGTGCCTTCTAAATTGATTCTTAGTATTTTTAAGAGTCTTAAGTTTGTCAAAATTGGAGTTTTCAAACTACTCACTTTGAAATTGATGCAAATTGGTGTTATTGGGGTAGCATAGGTCACATTGATGATCTGCACACATCAAACAACCACTTTACATGTTAATTTCACTCAATCATCACCCCTACCTCATCCTTTATGACTTCCTACTCATCCCTCATTACCCCTAATCACTCTCTCATCAATCCTTATTATCCCTAATCACTCCCTCATTGGCCCTCACTATCCCTAGTCATCTCTAATCACTCCCTTATCATCCATAATCACTCCTCCAATGACCCTCACTATCCCTCATCATCCCTAGTCACTCTCACCCCATATTTCATTGTCCTTAATCACTCTTTACTCATCCATCACCATACCTAATCACTTATTCATCCAAACTGACTCCCTCCTCATACCTAATGACTCCTTCATAGACCTTAGTTGTCTCTCATCATCTCTAATCACTTAGGCTTATCATCCCTAATCACTCTTTCATTGATTATCACCATCACTCATCATGCATAATCACTCACTTCTCATCCCTCGTAATACTTAATCAATCTTTCTTCATCCCTCATCATCACTAATCACTCCCTCATTGTCCCTCACCATCCCTCACCATCCTTCATCACTCCATCATTAACCATCACCATCCTTCATCATTTAGCATAATCATATAATCTAAATATATCTTTGATTGAAATCATAGTTTGTTTAATCCATTATAATAGAAATTAACTCTTTTCTAGGACTTGTGTTGTCAATACCCATTTGTGATAGTCAATTTTATTACTGAATGAATTGGATGATCTTCCAAATTTATAGTCAAGTAACATAAGTATTAACATAAAATAGAGTCTAAATTTTAGTTTATTGAATTATATTTGTTATGAAACTGACTAAATGAAACTTTGTTTGGTTCCACCTTTGGTAGTTTGATTCAAAAGATAAAAATTAAACACAAATCTCTTGTATACTTTTCTATTTCTAAGAAGATTTGAATTAGATATAAATTTATTTAGTGTTTTCCATTCCTGTATAACTTGAATCTTGGTTAGGTTCACACATGCACTCCTTGTGTGTGTAATGTGTCTCAAATATTTTATCTCTTGCATGAAAAATGAACATTTATTCATTTTATCATAAAAATATGTTTCTACAAAATGTGAAACACTAGTTCAACATGGTGTAGATGTTCATCCCATGTTTTCTAAAAATTAAGATGTCATCAAGGTAGATTAAAAAAATGGCATAGGTACAAGGCCTGAGGATGTCATTCAAAATATTGAAATGAATTAATTCATTATATGAGTTAACCTAAAAGGCATAATCAATTAGTCAATCAATCCTTCCTTTGTTTTAAGACTATATTCCAAATGTCTAAAGGTTTAACATGAATATGATGATACCCAAACTTGAGATCAATTTTGGAAAAGATTTATACACCATGGATATGGTAGAAAAATGCCTTAATATTTAAATGAGGATAATAGTTCTTCACATTAATCTTGTTAATATTTTTTATTTGATTCACAACTTTGGCACAAACATAATTTGGTTTCTGGAAGGCAATGATTTGGGCATGATATGTCCATTATCCATGATTTCATGGATCTACCACTTGATCTATTCATTCTATAGAAATGATATGTTATATAAATAAGTTTGAGGTAGAGGTAGTTAAGGGATCAAATCAATAGTATTGTTTAGTGTGTAGTAAGCAGGAACTTATTTAGGTGACTAAAAGATATCCTTGTATTCATCTAGTTTATGGTTCAATTATTTCATCTTTGTTATTATTGGATAAACCACACTATGATATGGTGACATAACGATGTCATTAAAAATTTAATTCTCACTATTAAGATCATAATTATTACTATAACTGACAATATTGTTGCACTTATTGGCACTAATGATTGAAAGTTTATGAACTAACTACAATATATGGCATTTCAGATCTAGGCAATCTATCATAAAATTTCAAGGATTTACTTCATATACTACATGTAAATGGTAAATACATGGTTGAACACAAGTAAAAAATCACACACCTATAATGGTGAGATGTCACAAAGGATTGTATATTTAAAAATTTTGATTTTGTACACCAAATGACACTATTAGGTGATCCATTTCTCAAGGCCTACACTAGACCATACACTAGTGTATGGTTATGGATGATGTCTAAATTTCAAGTTAAATTTTTGAAAATATGATTTATGAGAAATTAAATTCTTCTGACTCCCATTAGAAATGATGAAGTGTATTGTCTCACCATTTATCTACATTTGTTAATGAAACAATATTTTTAATTCATATAATTTCTTGTTAGGGGAAGTAGAGATATTTTTAGTACCGACCATATCATTGGGTTCATAACCTATTATCTACTCAAATTTTTATAGTGATATATAACTTGTACCCACTTCTTGAGATGTGAAAGTAGAGAGCTCATAATGTGACACTCTTCATTGGATTGAATATTGAAGTTATGAATTAAGCACCACTTTCTAATCTTTGACTACTTGTTCTAATCATTTAAAAATTATTTTCCACTCTTTGGTATGATGACTCAATTAATATACATAAAAATAGAAGGCCTTAAATATAATTATTCGTATCATAAAATGTCCTCATATGAAAATCAATTGATTGGTTTCAATAAATCGTATAGCTTGGTGATCCTCATATATTTACTACCCATTTTTGGTGCTATGGTGGTTTTACTTGATTCTCTTTTTTTGACAAATTTTCAATTGTGAATAACATCATTTATAATAGGCCCATATTTTTTCATAGGTGTTAAATATTTGTGTTTCAAATTTGCCTCTAAATCATTTTGATCACTATGCCTTATACATTATGTTATCACTCAACTCTCCACTTGTATCTCTTAACATTGTTAAACTCCAACAAAATACCACGATCAAGGTATTGGATGGAGTGATTAAGGATGAGGAGGGATGAGGAAGAACTAAGTAGAGATGATGAAGGAGTGAATATGGATGCTGAGGGATGGTGAGGGTCATTGAGGGAGTGATTAGGGAGGATGGGGTAGTGATTATGGATGATTAGTGATGTTGAGGACTAATGAGGGAGTGATTAGGGGAGATGAGGGATGAGTAATAAGTGATTAGAGATGATGAGATACGATGAAATAGTGATTATAGATGATGCAAGATCAACACTACCCAATATAAATAGTGATCTAATTTACATGTTTAGAGTCTTTAGAAGGTGGTCAAGGTAATACTAATTCTATAGGAGTATTTATAAGTTTCTAGTTTTGTGTCAATTTTGAATTAGAGTTGTATTGGATTTTCTTGACAAATTTTTCATTTGAATTTTTGAACTTTCATAGAGACTTCAATATTATTTCAAGAAGTCCAATGTGGAATTTGGTGTGGGTAGAGTTTAGCTAATATTTTATGATGTTACAACACATATACCTAAAATCATATTTGAGAAATATGTTAGTAGTTGAGTTAGTTGAGGACACTATCAACATACAAAAGAAGTTAGAATTCTATTGATGGTTATTTGGTAATAAGAGTCTTGTCCATGTGTTATTTTGTATTCAGAGTTAGATTAAATAGATTTGGAGGGTTTAGGATTCAAAAGGATGAGTGTAAATAAATTCAAACAAGTGAATAAATACAAGTTTTGATTATTTACAAATAAGGAAGCAAATAGAACTTGCATCTTCTTGAATATGTGCGAAGATAGTTGACAGTGTGCATGATCATTAAACATGATTAGTAACAAGTTATTTGTGATATGTGTGAGTTTTAAGTTGAAAAAAAAAATTATTTGATGGTGATTATATAATTTTCATTTTAGTTTCAAATCTTTTAAATGTTCAAATTACAAAATGTATACCTTGTGCTTTTACAAATTATGCCTTGAAATCTGAGTGAAGGTTAGAGTCTTGTGAAAGAGGAGATTATATTTGGTGGTGTTTTGGAATGAATTCATAATTATTAACTTTAAATAACAATTCCTTAATATTATTTAAACATTATATGTTAAACAACACAACCCTGTCTTCTATGAGTAAAAGTTTTGAGTAAACATCTATGTGAGAAGGTATATGCATGTATTGGAGTGAACATTAAAATGTATATGTTGGTGAGTTTATTATCATATTATCATGAATTATTATATTATTTCAAGTACCTTTCATATATTTTGATGAGCAAAAATAAAACTAACATAATCCTATAGTCATTAAGAAATTTAACATAGTCAAAGTGGTATCTCATGGAAATTGGCAAATTGAGTGTTATAGATGGAAGGAATTGATTTTTTAAAGTTTGTAAAAAAATTTCAAAGGATTTTAAACTTTCATGTTTATTTATAACCCTTTTTGGAATGAATTCAAATAATTAACCTCTTCTCAGATTACTATAAACCTATGACTGAGTACGTAGTCTATTCGAATTTGGTTAAGTCATTCTATTGTAGCTTAAAAATGGAAATATAACACTTGGAAAATGTGAAAAATCAGACCTAATAAAATATTTGAGAGTCATTATAAATTCATTTATAAGATTGAAATCTCATTTTGACCCTTCTCGGGTCTATGAAACTAGTCCAAACCCTGTATTAGGGTTTCTATTTTCAAAGTGATTTTTTAGGAGTTGTAAGTATCAATAATTCATGAAATTTGGTAAAAAGTTTTAGTTTGACATGAAAAAATATAATATATATTTTTTAATTTGTGTAAGTATGGATAAATATGTATGAGGTAAGATTGTGAGGTAGACAGGGTAAAAGGAAACCTAAAGACCTAATCTGAGAGTAGAAAGAGCCAAAAGAAGTTATCAAATAGTTGAACCAAAGCTTGAAACTTTGTGAATAAATGGGATATATTATAGGGTATCCATAAATTAGGTTGATGTGATGATTTTATTCTATACAATAAAAGTCTATGATAGAGTAAGAAGTAGTGTATGATATGAGGATTGTGTTGAGAAGTTAAGTAGGGTTGAGAAGAAGTTAGAGAGAACTCAAAGAAGTGGAAGGAAGTATATCAGAGCCCTATTAAAGACTAAATAACTAGAGAAAATATTTAATCCTAATTTTTATAAAGTGTAAATACTAATAAGGGTGATAGTCTCAAAGTAAGAGAGATTGAATGCATTGAGTAAGGAGAATATAATGAAGAGTTTAGTGAGACCATCCGAAGAATAGTGGAGAATAAATGAAATGAATAAAATGAAGATGTGAATTTGAAATGTGTGAGGGGTCCAAAGATAGAGATCAAGCAAGAAAAGAGAAAGTGAAAGCTACATGGATATTGATAAAGAGATTGGATAATTAGAGTATACAATAGGGCTCTTCATCATGAGGGATGGTCAGGGGAAATGAGGGATTGATTATAAATGATGAGAAATGGTGAGGGTTAATAAAGGAGTGATTAGAGATGATGAGGGATGAGGAGGGAGTGGTTAGGGATGATGAAAAGGTGCTTAGTGATGGTAAGGGCTAATGAGGGAGTGATTAGGGATGATGAGTGATGGTGATATCCAACAAAGAAGTGATTATGGATGATGAGTGAGTGATTAAAGATGGTGAGGATCAATGAGGGAGTGATGAGGGATGAAGAGAGATAAGGATTCAGTTATTAGGGATGATGAGACATAATGAGGGTCAATGAGGGAGTAATCAAGGATTATGAGGGAGTGATTAGAGATGACTAGGGATAGTGAGGGTCAATGAGGGAGTGATTAAGGACAATGAATAATGATGAGAGAGTGATTAGGGGTGATGAAGCATGAGTAAGAAATGATCAAGGATGAGAGATGGATGATGAACAAGTGAAATTAACATAAAGTGGTTGTTTGATGTGTGTAGGTCATCAATGTGATAAATGCTACCCCAATCACATCACTTTACATCAATTTAAATGTGAGTGGTTTGTAAACTTCAATTTTGACAAACCTAAGACTCCTAGAAATGCCAAGAATCAACCTAGAAGGCATAAAAACCTAAAAAATGACTATATATTTACCAAAAATGGATATCAATTATAAAATTCATGTCTTGAAATCCCTAGTTTTAATACTTAGACCCTAAAAATGCCTAAGTACTGATTTGATTGTATTTTGAAAAACTATTTTCCACATCGTAAGGCATGCAACTGTGAGACCAACTCTATTATATATTGAGTGACCCTAATTTATTATATTTACTAAAATAAATTTAAAGTATAAGAAATTAAATGTAACAATATAAATGTGAACTTATACTTCATTTAGAGTAGCAAATACAAGAAATTAGGATAAATTTAGCTTCATATGCAACTCTCAAATGCTCGTGGAGTTGGTTTTGGGCTTCTAAGAAAGAAATGCGTATGTGTTATATAACATGTACACATTGTACAATACACTATATAACATGCACATGTCATACAATGCATACACATTATTTTCATTTATAATAATGCGTACGTGTTATTATTTTCTCAATAATGCATACGTGTTATGGCTCGGTAATTATTGAGCCATAATTTCAATAACACAATCACATTAATTAAATAACATGATCAAGTTATTTAATAACATGATCGCATTACCTAAAATGTCCATAGAATTATCCCTTAATTATATGCACATACCGTAATGAAGGTTTTATTATTGTAATTAAAATTGGAGGTATAATTAGTATAATCAAAAATTGGGAGGTGTGACACACTTTTAAAGTTGTAATTTTTTTTACTAGAGGATTTCTAGTTATGAAAGGGATAACAAGGTAAGATTCATGTTTTGTTAAATGTGGATAAACTGTAAAAAATGTTTTATCACTTGTGATAAATAAGATTGAGTGATGTTTGATTTCTCTATGATCATTAATTTTTCATAGAAGAGGGTAGATTATCGATACATTTGTCAATCTGAGAATAATTATTGGCATTAAAGTGTGTGAGAGATATTGGTTGAGTTGTTTGCTATCTCATTTTGATGTCACTTTAATGCTAAATACTTATCATAATCATTTAGTATAGTAGTGATATTACTTGTTAAGCTATGTTAATTGATCTCTATTGAAAATTAACTGGGTAATTTATCCTAAGGATCCACACATATTAGATGGAGGTCATAATTTTGTTTGATTATTTTTAGGCTAAGAATGTTATGGTCAATTTCTAGGTGAAGATTGTGTAGAGAGACAAAAATATTTTCCTATGGACATGCAACTCAACACTCAATGGGAAAATCTCAAATAAGATGATATTAAAAACCCTTGGAGGACCCCAATAAGTGATACAAGCTTAAATCCACAGAAACATATAATGTACATTTTTTAGAACACTAGATACAACAAATTATGATGAGGGATGAAAGAGAAAGAAGAAGAGATACAAAGAGGGGAAAGCTTGATAGAAGTGATGAGAAACATAAAAATACACCATTAAGAACCTAATTTAAATCAATTATTTACAAATAGGCATGTACCCTACATTAATTTAATTTTACAAATAACAAATACCTAAGGCCATTTTTAAGGTCTACAAAACATACAACCCTAAATTATACCATAAATAAATAAAACATGAAACACATTTCCTTTTAACATATATCAAAATAATTATCTAAACAAATTATACATATAACTTTGAATAACCAAAATTAATTTAATAAAAAAAATAATTTAACTTAAAAAATCAAAAAAATAAATAAATAATGAAAATCAAGATTGACAACTCCTCCATCCAATTTTTAGATAAGGCTTTACATAATATCTTACATTTAGCATCCTCTCATCGAAAATAACATTCCTATGAATATGCATCTTGTCTTGGGAATATTCATTCCTTATTCCATTAAAGGGTTTTGGTTGAAAAAATGATAGAATAAAATAAACAATGTCTTTTGGATTGATATACTTCTCATATTTTTCTCCTTGTGTTGTGTGCCTTCATCAATCAATGAAAGATTATTTTTGTTTTAAATTGGAAAAATTGCTAATATTACATAGTAAATTTTATAACAATATGGATTTGGATTAAAATGTTATATATATATATATATATATATATATATATAATAAAAATATAAAATATTTAAAAAATGAGATTAAAGTATGATAGAGCTAATCACTTAATGTATTCTTCCAATTTTACAGAAATTGATTATAACAATAATTTGTCTTCTTTGCTCATATGTAATGAAATACATGATCATTTACATGAAGACTTCAAGTGTGAAAAATATACATGGTTTTTTATAAAGAAACTGGTGATGTAAACTTAATACTATTGATTCTTACATAGAATATGAGACACCACAAGTTTATACTTTCTCAAACAATGAATCTCCATGTGATTTTTATGAACTAATGTATATTTATCCTCATTTTATTATAAGAATAATTTTCTTTCCATTTAAATGAATATGTTTATTTTGATGAAAAATAGCCTTAACATGATATATGTGTAAATCAAAATTTTGTAATTTAAACAATTTGCATACTTTACCTTATGTGAAAGATAGATTTACTATTCTTAATAAATATCAACTCATTGTTAACATTGGAACTCTTAAAATCTTAGGATATTAAAACCAAGTGCTTCTCAATTTCATTTTCCACTTGGCTTGTTGAATTTATTTTCATCTTGATTTTATTCAAGGTATGTTCAATTTGACTTTGTACTTTGTATGTTATTTTTTAATATAGAGAGTGCAAAAGTGTTGAAAACACTACACCAACCAAATAAAATGATGGTAAAAAGGTAAATATGATCTAAGTATAGGAAATAGAGTAAATAAAGATCTATATATATACAGGAAAGGGAAAATAAATGAAACTAACTTGAGTAGTTGATAATTGAAACATGAAAAGAGAGATGTGTACCTAATTTTTTACTTAACTAAGTTATTATAGAGACTAAAAACCATAGAAAACATATTTTAGAGAAATGCAAAACAATATCTATAAAACATATAGTAATTTGAGGTAGTGACTAGTTTCATATGACCTAAAAGTGGTTAGAACCAAAATTATAAAATTCAAAATAAAAATTCATTTAAAAATTGATTGACATATTATGAAAGTAGTTTTGTAGATCCCTATGGCCTAATTTTGTTTGAAATCCTTTGTCAGTAATATAATCCCATAAACCTCTCTCCAATAAACATATGCATAAATGTCAAAATTCTTTCTGCTTCACTTGAGCTCAATTCCACACTAAGAATACATAAATATTTGATGTTTTGGTGGAGGGAACTACCCCAGTCAGTCCATGTCCTACACATTAAAAAAAATTATATTTTTTAATTAGTACTCATGTATGTCATCAAATAATATATGCATATGTCTAGTTCCCAACCATGATCCTATGAGATGGATTCATAAAATAAATACATATAATCTTTCACTAAATTCAATACTTCTTTTAGGTCAAAGTATGCAACCACAAGCCTTCAAATTATAGATAGTGGAATAAGGGTAGAATGTGTGATATATATCTCTTGATATGCTTGATCATGAGTAGACATGATTTGTTCATGATATATAATAATAAATTTATTAGGATACATGTGTATATATGGGCATCTTTGAATTCAAATTGGGACATAATTACATACAAGTTAACCTTAAAAAAAACATGAAATTTGACAATCAAGGCACAAACAAACATGTCATTATGGAACAAAGGGGCCACAAATGACATGACCATACTTATAAAACATAATAATGGTCATGACCACTTTCATACCATACAAATCTATTTAAGGTTGTCAAAAATCAAGAAGTAGATATCAATGATTTTATAGCAGTGAATTTAAGTATCATGAGGCAAAAAAATGACATGTCTAAAGGTATTTCTAAGTAAACGATGACAATGAAAGATAATAAATGGTCCAATGTAAAGGGAAGGTGTAACACTAAGATCATAATGTAATCCAATGATCTAGATGTATGAAAGCATAATAAAAACATTTCAAGTATAATACATAAACCAAAATTAAATTTCTATAATCATGTTTATTTTTCATAAACATTTAATTTAATATCTTACCTTTTATTTGTGATTTATCTTTTATTTTATACTTTCACACTTTCAATTTTATTTAATTTGTCTTATGTTTTGCTTTGCCTAAAATATCTAATGAATTCTAAATGATTTTAAAAAAATCATGTTATTCCACTCATAACTAATGTACCTGATGGAAAAAATGGATGATAAGGCCTTTTTAATTCATCGTATCATTTTATTTATCTTTTAAGGTCAAGTTATATAGTTATTAGCTATAATTTTTTTCATTCTTTGTGCATGAATATGTTATATTATAAGTAATTATTATAAATATTTCACACATTATAAGGAGTGTAGCGATTTTAATATAATAATTCATATTTTACTATGATGTTATATGATAAATGCTCTATTATGAGTTTTATATTATATGGTGTGCGATAAATGGAAATATTTATTAATAAAATTATGTTTATTTGATGTTTTATTGGATAATTTGGTATTATGTTTATTTTATTTGAGTTGTCTTTCCTTTTCATTCACTTCTCTGGTCGCAGTTATTTATTTTCTTGTGTGGAGAAAAGCCTCATTTATTTGTGTTTGTGGCATATCACCTTTTTACATTGGAAAGTAAGAATTTAGAGGATTTGATCATTATTATGCATTTAAATAGGTTTGATGCATGAGCCTCACCTTATTTTATGTTATTTCAAATTTATGTTGAGGGAAACGTGGAGGCAAATTTTATACTTTGTATCAAGTTACTCCTAATTTTATCTATGATGTAGGATTTATATGATACATTATTAATCTAGGAGGCATACATACTTGACATGATTCACTACCACCAAAGGTTTACTATAATATAATGATTTTTTTATGATGGTTTCCTTGATACATGGTTATGATGATATTAAATTATTTTGTTCATGTTTTATCTATGTTTCTAATCATGCTCATCATATTTGTGTGCCTAATATATTTTGTGATTGGTATTCACATTTGTCTAACATGTTTACATGTTTGATGTGATTATGTTATTAATAATATTACATATTCTTGATATGATTATATTTTTGTTATTTTTATGTTCCTAATGTGTTTACATATGCTTAATGTACTTACATACCCACTATTTACTTTTTATTATGCTTATATGCTTGCTATGTTACTTATTATGTTTATGTAACTATTATGCTTCATTATCTTATCATGATTCATATCATGCATATATTATGATTTGATATATTTTCATAATTCATATAATGAAAATATTATACTTTGTTATGTTTCTACAATAATTACCATCTATATATATTGGGGTAAAAACATTTATCGTACATATGCCACTATAATATTTGGCCCAAATTTTGACCTTAATTTTGATGTGAATTTATAATTAATTGGATTAAGTCACTTTTTAATTTTAATTATTATATTGCATTGATATTTTGACATCCACTAAAATCATCAAAAATGAATGTTGATTTTTTTAAGTTCTTTAAAAAATTGGAAAAATGGATATTGATGTTTCAACATCCATTTAAAAATTGGGAAAATGGACGTCAAAATTTTGAAAATTTCCTTAAATATACATGATTTTTGTTATGATTTCCATTTTTAATTTTATAAACAAAAAAGCACGAGAATTTGGCATTTGGAACTTCATAGATAAAAATGATAGATGAAGATCATTAGAAGAAAACTACATAGGAGGGAGCCATTTTAATAAGAGATCAACATAGGAGGGAGTACATTTGACATATAGGAAAAGGTAAAATATTCATTAAATTTGGTGAAATAGTGTCAATGCATTATGTAAGCTTCAAACATCTCCCACATCCACTAAACTTATACAAATTTATGGGTATTTTATTAAATCTTGTGTAAATATTGTAAATACAAGTATGCATGGTGTTTATAGGATGTTTAAATAAATATTGTTAAAGATAAATATATGTAGAATATTTTATATGGTGTTTACGTGTAATAAACAAAATGTGTCATGCCTCTTTAAATTAACCATCTCTACATAGGTAAGATATGGGTAATGATTTCACCATGTAATAGACCACCTCCATGATATTCATTTGATTTGGATTTCCTAAACAACATGGTATTTTATTCATTATTATCTATTATTGAATAATCATAGAGATGCATACTTATGGTTGGTAATATTGGTGACCTTTTTTTTTTATTATAATTTGTAATCTTTAGGTAGGATTTTTTTTAATATTGTAAGAATTTTTACACAAGTCTATATATTTGAAGATCAAAATCCAATAAAATCAATTAAGAAGATCACAAGTCAAAATATGTAAACCAATATTGGTCATAAGAAATGTTATTATAATATAAAAATCCACAACACTATGGCGTTAAAAAAAATGAAACAACTGCACCAAAAAAAATTATCCTTAACAAGGACCACTAACAGTCATCTAACTAGAATTATGATCATCGTCACATTGCATTCCCATAGCCCCAAAACTATCAAAAGGTCCCAAACAGATTTCCGATAAATAGTTCCCTACTGGGTAGGATCCATGGGTAGGGGAAAGTATTAAATTTTCTTGAGAAAATCCTTCATGTTAGAATCTTTCACAAAATTCACTAACTCCTCAATATCTTTCAATTTCCCTTTCTCAATCACTTTTTCAATCTTCTGTGTAGTCTCCCTAAAATATTAATCAATTATCTTCACATAATCCAATTTTAGGTCACCCCTAATGTTAGGATTTGAATTCTCACTACCAAGGTCAACAGGAACCAACACAACAAAATCCTCATCTGGAGGCAAAGTAGAGGTAGAATCTACTTCAGTCTACATCCACCACCCCTCTAAACTCGGGCTCCTCCTCATCATTGTACTCTTTTAGGGTATAAAGTACCTATCTATTAGCATCCAGATAAGCATCTACCCCATTATTATCTGAGTTTGACAAACCAACCCATCAAACTATAGGATCCTCAACCTAATCAAAATAGGATGACTTATGATTTCTCACTCATATTCAAAAACATGTACTTCAATAGTAGTATTATGATTGATTCTCTAGTGTGGAGGATGATTCATTCTTGGGTAGCCATTAGTTTCTAATAAATAGTTAGAGGAGATCTTAATCATGCATGTCCTTGAAGACTTTTCTAGTTTAGCTTGTGGAATTTTAAACTGTAAGTAGATCTACAAAAAAATAATTATAGAGGTAACTTTAACATTGAAGTTAGTAAGCACCCTAGTTTTGCATTGAAAAACATCCAAATTTATTTGCTTCCAAATGTACCATAGGATTTAGTAGAAAACACTAACCAAAAATTATGAAAAAAATTATGGACCTTCTTTCTACAAAAAACATAACCAAAATCAATGTTGACCCACATAATATCACATCTAAATAGATAACTCCAAATTTTAAGATAATTGTTCCAAATTTTGGTAGCATAAGGGAAATTAAAGAAAAGTTGTTCAATAGTCTCCAAATCATCACAAAGCACACAATAGGGGTGGGCAAATACAAAGTTCGAATTTATAAATCCAACAACAAGCTTATCATACAATAGTAACCACCTAAAACAAGACTTTTTAAGTTCAAGGCAAGAGGCCCATATCACTTGAAATCTAAACATACAATTATAAAGGGGAACATAAACATGCCACAAATTATTAAGACTAAGGTAATGGATTTAGGAGAAATTGAGTTTAGCATACAACATATTTGTGGTGAATTCATTAAGAGGAAAGTCATTAATCAATTAAATTTTATCCAAAAAATCACTCTCCTACTCAAATATAATCACATCTTTGGCCGACTGAAGAACCTTAGATATCAAAGTGTAAGTCCTTCATTACAAAGAAGGAATTTTAAATCTAGATTTAATTTTAGCATACGATGCCCAACCATTATGAAAAAAAGGGTCCATGAGGTTCTCCAGACCCCTAAAGAACCAAAGAAAGGTTGAGAACCCCATATTTAATGCAAAAGTATGTCTATTAAACTTAAGGATCTACCATATAGACCTATACTCCTATCACCTTTAACCCAACCCACTAAAAATTAAAGGATTAATAACCAAGTGTTTAACCATTTACCAAGCCTTCTAAATAGAGCAAAAAATTGGTGATCTTGTAACTTTATAAATAATATACCCACCAACAGGTTATAAATATGCAATCCTTTACACTTCAACTTACCTTTAGGTAAACATCTCAAAATATTGTTCCTTATCAAGGTCTTCCAAGGCTCATCTCCTTCCAAATCCATAATGATCCATTTTATAAAAAGATTAATACCTTGGAGCTTAATATCCTTCAAACCAAGTCCCCCAAATTTTCTAGGAGCACCACAGATATTGCACACCATTGCGTGCCTTATTATATTGCCATTTCCATTAGACCAAAGGAAGTCTCTAATGATTTTGTGTAGGAGGTTAATTTGAGGCTTATTAAAAATCCAATAAGAGGCATAAAAAATATTATGCAAGGAAAGCTTTTTAAGAAAAAATGAATTCTACTTGGGAGTGATAGAAGATGGCCCTACTACTTACCAATTTCATTATTAATTTTGACATATAACCATTCCCACATCTATTTGAATGAGGGTGACAAGGCAAAGGGAATACCCAAGTATCTAACCAATTGATTTGGGCCTTTCCAAACCCATCTAAACTCACCTAGCCAATTTGGTAGATTCTCATCCCACCCAATCATAAAATATTTATATAAGGCCACTATTGACCTAGAGGCAAAGTAATAAATAACAATCCTATTATCAACTTGTTATAGGTTATCCTTCTTAATCCTAGTATATAGAGTGGTATCATTAACAAAAATGACATCAATCAATTTAGAATCATCAGGAAATGAAATACCTCTAACTAGGGGACCAAAAATAGTACGTCTCAATAAATAGTGTCAAGATTCAACCATTATAACAAATAAAGAGGGGGAAAGGAGGCATCCTTATCTAATTGATTGCTTAAGCTCAATAGAATTATTAAGATCTACATTAACCTCAATTCCAGTAGAATCATATTTAAATATGACATTCACCATTCGACAAAACCTATATTGAAAGCCAAAGGATTATAGCAACAAATCAATAAATGTCCACTCGATTCTATCGTAGGATTTTTCAAAGTCAAGTAAGATCATCCCAATATCTTGACTAGAGTCTCAATCCCAATGCATGCTTCCCCAATTAGACATGTGGTTATCCAGGACATATCTACCTTCAAAAAAACTAGTTTGAGTCTTAAAAACAATAAAAGGCAGTAGAGATGAGATTCTCCTAGCTAGAGGTTTAGCCAATATTTTGTAGAAGACATTTAGTTGAGTGATTGGCCTCCAATTCTTAACCTAGGTTTGTTCTCCATCCTTTAGGATGAGTTTAACAACACATCTATTAATATCAGGACCCAAGGAGTTATCTTCAATAGATTCCCTATAAATACCAAGGAAATTAAGTGAAAACTAATCCTTGTTAGATTTATAGAACTCAACATAGAATCCATCAATCATTGGGGCTTTGTCAACTTTCAAAGAATCAATTGTAGTTTTAATCTCATCTAGGGAAATTTTGTTGTCAAGGAAAGTAGATTGGTCACTAGAAACTTTATTAAAAATACATTTAGTAAAAAGATCCCTAATAAGCTCAATTTGAGGATTTGATCCATCTGACAAAAAAAATTAGATTAGATGGAGAAAAAATATTTTTTCATTTTATTCAGATCACTAGATACAAAATCACCACAATCAATCATAGGGATCTTATTTCCACACTATTTCACTTTCAATAATTTAAATAATAATTTTGAGCCTTTATCCCCCAATTTGAGCCAATTTAATCTAGATAGAACTTGAGCACCTCTAGCTATAAAAATTAGTGTTGTATTAACTAGTGCTTAAGAACAAAAATCTTGTCGAGAAGGAGAGCGTTATTAGGATATTATACAGGTAATTTTTAGAGAGGATCAAATTTTCTTGGGTGATATGAGTAATTTTTTGTCTCTTCTTGGCCTTATGATGACCAAAGGTCTAGGTAAAATTTTCAAAATTCCATACTTATATTCCACTTGGCAATATTGGAGGAGTCCACCATAAATTTGCAAATATTCTATGAAGAACATTCAAGGTGAAAGGGAGCACCTTCACTGAGTTACTATTTTCATCATACTAAATTTTAAACATGTTAGTATTAAAATAAAATTTCTCAAGACTAGAATACACCCTCTTAGGATTGACATGGTTAATACACCATGTAAACCAGATGATTTTACTATGCCATTTACCTTGGTTAAGAGGATCATAGATCTTGTGAATACGCTTGAGCTTCAACTATAAAAAAGTTAATGTTTAGGATTTAGGGTTGCATTTGGCTCATTGTGCCATGTTTATCTTATTTATCTTCAACCATGTTAAAATCACCCCAAAAATTCATGGGATATCTTTCAGGTTAGATACAATCCAATTACAAAAATCATACCTTTCCCTATAATCATTTAGAGCATAGACATCTCAAATATCAAAGGTCTAATTATCTTTTTTGATGATTATCAAAACTAATCTATGAAAAGGGGATGATCCATCTTCATCCATAAACACCCCCCCCCCCCCACTTAGGATTAAAAATAATTGAGGCTATACATTTCCCTTTGGAGTAGTACATAGAAAAGGGAAGCATTTGGCTAAATGAAATTGAGCACATGGTCTAGATTATAACCAACATCCTTAAATTTTTAAAGTAGTAGAAAGTGACTATCATCCCTTAAATTATTAAATATATTAAAAAAATAAAAAAATTTAAAAAAATAGAGAGAAAGAATAAAATCCACTACAACACATAATTTAAGGGAAAACATGCCAGGAAGAGAAAGAATAAAATATTTAAAAAAATAAAAAAATGAAGACCATAAACTATTTAAAACTAAAATCCAATGACCAATAACACCCATGCATCACATGCCAAACCAAGGTAAAAAGTTACACAACCGATGGGGTAAATATACCAGGGAAGGAAAGAGGTAGGGAAGAGAGCTCGAAGCTTCTTTAATGGAGAAAGACTTTTCATCTCCCCATTTTTAGAGATACAAACCTCTCTCTTCTACATTTAGGCAAGAGTTACAACATTTGAGTCAATTTAATAGAGAAAGGATCCAAAACCCACTTATGACTATCATCATTTTTTTTAGAAGAAAGGTCCCAAACTATTTTTTTAATGTTTTTAATTTACACTTTGATTTCCCTAGATAAAGGTTTATGTTATATTTAACCTTTGGATTTTTTTTAAAGGTTTTATGTGTTATAAAATATTCTTTTTTGCACATTTTTATAGGAATATTTTGATCCACTAGGGAAATAACAAAATACACAAAAATGTTAATCATAACAATTGGCTTCTTCCTAACATAACAAAGGTATTAAAGGCTTGACTTATATTGGCATAAGGGAGAGGAGTATTAATATTCCTCCTCCTAAGTGATAAAGTAAGGATCCTCCTCCTTCCCTTTCTTATCTTCAATACATATTTGGTGCTCAATAACATATTCATTGGTTAATGTATATGGGTTTATTTGTAAATTAAATCCACCCTAAATATATTTATCAATACCTAAAGATGTAAAACCTTTGATAGTGAGTAGTCTAGATTTCACACAAAGCAAATTTATTCCCCCTAAATCATTATTGCACTTCCATAATCCCAATGTTTTTTTAGGTGTGACCATTCATAACTTTTTCTTTTCATATTTTCCATTTTCTTGTCAAATCAATTACATTTACTCTTCTTTACTATTTTTAGCACTTATGGGAGATCTATTTTATTGTTTTAAATTGTTATACTCTATATTTCTTGTGTGTATTTTTTTTAATTATTTTTACGTAACTTATTTCACCTTAAACCAAGAATAAGTAAAACATCATGGAGTCACATCCAGTAACACATTAGATGATTCCCTGATCTCCATCTTTTTATTTTTGAGGATGTCATTTAGGTTGTGTACACTATAAGCCATTTATATATCCTTTATGAGCTCATTTATACTGATATTATATTGTTTAATTACAACCTTATCATCATCATATTTATTTCTCCTCTTATTTTTACTTATATCCTTTCTCAAATAGACATTGCATCTTTTGTGGGCTTCCTCTTCTCCATCAATATTATCCATATTAAATTATCTTTATGGGTGATGGAATCCTCCTTATCACCTTTCCTTATATAAACCATTTTATGTCCATTAATAGCATGGATGTGGAACTTGTTATAATCATCAACTTCTCACTTATAGTAATTGAAAGACTCCTCGATAACATGAGCATCAATAGACTCATCATCCTATTCATTACTTATTTTCCTCATCAGAGAAGCTCTAGCTGATATAGGTTCCTTTGGGTGAAATATATCTTCCATTTCATTGTCTACATCATTATTTTCTTATCATAAATTTATACAACCTGTATTATCTCTACCAAATCTACATTAAAATATTCTACCTCTACTTTCAAACACTATTTTAGTCTTGCATAACTATCTTCCTCTATTAGGTCAAAAGGGGATTCTAACATTTAACCTCAATTGAGAAATATTTAACTGAATATAGGTAGACCAAAACCATTTTATACATAATTAACACACAAAAATTGGTGGAGTCCACTCTCTATGAATCATATAAATCATATCAAAAAGTGATAAATGTATTAAAAAATAATGATTGATTTCCTAAATAGAATATAATTGTTAGTGATTATTGATTAAGCTTCACCAGCCAAAATGAGATAAGAAGCATATTGAGCACCATTAAATACCTCTAAAATTAATCATAACAATGTTACAATTACATGCCCCACCATTAGACCATATTTGGGGAGATGATTAACCACCATAAATATCACTAATTTTTTGATTGACTTTGGAAAATAATCAATCATATTCATGGAGATGACAATCCATATAATAGAAGGGATTGATAATGGTTGTAACATGTATTGGGATTGTGTGGGTTCTCCCTTGTGATGCTGACACATATCACATTCTATAATAAAAAATATAATACCCTATGTTAGAAGATGGTCTTTTTGACTCTTGAATATGTCTTTAAGAAGTCATAATTTCTTGTTGAAGGTGAAGCACATGATTCTTGAAATAACTTATCCAAAAGAGATAACTTTATAACAAGCACAAAATACTTCTAATAATGCAAGAAATATCCATCCTAAGAGTAGACTAGTTTAATTGTGGTGTTTATGGTGAGATGACAGATGAGCTATTGGACCTATGAATCTTAATTTCACTCTTGTTGGGCATCTTGTAACTAGTATAAGTAGGTAAGGATAAGGTACATAAGGAACCTTAGTCTTAAAATGTGTGGCATATGACATCAACCACCATGCTCTCCTTGCCCTTCTTGTATAAAATCTCATTATCATATCCAAAGGATTTAACAACTCACTTTTGTTGTTCTAATGATTATATACATTCTTCCAAGAATTAATTTTGGCTATGGTGATCTATCTTAATACAAAAAAATCACCTCAAAAAATTTTACCACCAATGAGTTACAACATGGAGAATGGCTAATATTTCAATCTCATAAGTGGATTTGACTATATTTTTACCTACCAATTTTTTGTTAGTAAAGGCTAAATGTCATCATTATTACATCAATGTGGAACTAATTTTGATCCCTAAAGTGTCACTTTTAATGATGAATGGTTTGGATAAATACCTCTAAAATTAATCATAACAATGTTCCAATTGCATGCCCCACCATTAGACCAAAACATGCCCTATTATGCCCTATGATTGATGAGTTTCCAAAGTCAATTGAAAAATTAGTGATCATTGTGGTGGTTAATCATCTCTCCAAAACATGCCCTATTATGCCCTGCCATTGTGATCTATCTTAATGCAAAAAAAATCACCTCAAGAAATTTTTCCACCAATAAGTTACAACATGGAGAATGACTAACATTTCAATCTCATAAGTGGATTTCGCTATATTTCTACCTACCAAATTTTTGTTAATAAAGGTTAAATGTCATCCTTCTTACATCAATATAACACCAATTTCGATCCCCAAATTTTCACATTCAAAGATAAATGGTTTGGATAAATCGGGCATGGCTAACATAAGTGTGATACTCATGGCCTATATGAGTTGTGCCAAGGCACTTTCTATTGGTTCAATACAAGAAAAAATATTCTTTCATAGCATGGTAGTCAAAGGAGTGGTAATTTTACTAATATTTAACAAATTTATGATAATAGCCAATGATACCTTAAAATCCTCAAAGCCTTTTAAGGGTTTTAGGTTTTGGCAAAATTTTCATGTCCTTTATTTTCTTTGGATCCATTTTAACCCCATATATTGATATAATATACCTTAGGTATTACACATTTTTAGTAAAGAAGGAGCACATGGAGTGTTTTGCATATAATTGATTATTAGCCAAAAGCTTTAGGGAGATGAAAATGAATTTTCAAAATTAAGGCTAAAAAATATGGTTCATCAGGATTTAGAATGTTGATGAAGCATTCATGAGGCCAAATGACATCATTAAGAATTCACAGTGGTTGTTTTGAGTTTAAAATGTTTTTTTAAGGATATATTCTTCCCATAATCAAATATAATAGTATCCATGTTGCAACTCTAAATTGGAGAAAAAATGGGCCCCATGAAATTCATATAGTAATTCATCAATCATAAAAATGGGAAATTTGTTCTTGATTGTGGTTTTTTATAGCTACCTAAAATTCATGCACAACATCCAAGACCCATATTTATTCTATATAGAGAGAACTTGTGAAAAATATGGGTTAAAACTTCATTGAATTACCTCACGTAATTAATTTATATTGGACAATGTGCGCCAATAGAGGTATATTATTTTATCACATTTTTTTATTTTTCACATTAGATTTGGAATATGTATGTTATAAAATATAATTTATCACCTTTTCATTAGATAAATTCATATGATGTGACTAATAACTTGGGGAAACTCAATATTTTTTGAGTTGACAAATATATATTTTTGTACAATAAAAGAAAAATCATAGGAACATTAAAAAAAAATAGATAGAGATGACCAGTATCAATCAAATCTATAGTGAAATATGTGGCATTCAATCTTATCAAACATATAAAATAGCGAATTGTGCCATGCAATATCCCTATCTATGAACTTCTAAAACATATAGGACATGTCAAATAGTGAAATTTGAATTTGTGGTGTGCTGGT
Organism: Torreya grandis; assembly: GCA_037957365.1. Taxonomy (NCBI): domain Eukaryota; kingdom Viridiplantae; phylum Streptophyta; class Pinopsida; order Cupressales; family Taxaceae; genus Torreya; species Torreya grandis. The sequence goes on along the minus strand of JARHVA010002030.1, from coordinate 361,150 downwards.
TTTCTTAGAGTTTGTGAGTGAAGGTTAATAATTGTTATCTTATTTAAATATCCCTATTAGTTGGAAGTTGTACTTATTTAATTTCTCTAAAGTAACATTGAAATGTGATTATAAAAATTATCATAGGGAAATAAAAACTATATTGATCATTATTGTAGTCGAATAAAAAGTGAAGAACATCCTTGCAAAATGCAATGACACATAATTTCTAACTCAACACAACCTAAAAATATAACATTGAGATTCGTCTTAAGGAATTATAATGACATATGTGCATAGGAAAGGAAATGAACAATTTGCCACACTCTTGAGTTAAATAAGAGGCTTAGCCATTCACAACCAATCTCTTTATGAGAAAAAACTATCTAGGATACAAACAAAGCTCCAAATAAATTATAGAAAATGAGGAACAAATATGAAATAAAATTAAAAAAAGAAGTTTTACCTCCTATAATTTCAAATAGGTTTGAACACATAAATCATCACAATGTGAAAAGCTTAACCTATTGAATTTAAATGAGCTAAATTCAGACTCTGAGTAAACTGTCTTGAGATCCATTCTTCTCATAGAAGAGGAGTTAAAAATGCTTCTAGATGAAAATAAAGGAACTAGTAAAAGATATAAAAAGTATTATAGAAGCTAAAAATTTAATTAATTCCTTCTAAATCACCTATATGATTTCTTTTTGGACATCTAAAGAATTTAAACATAAATTGTAGGACTTCCCACATGTATTAGGTGATTTATTTTTTGACATATAGTGAATTTCAATATTAATATAAGCAAAGTTTTGGAATAGTATTTAAATTATTAGTAAATGTTACTTTCGATGTGATGTGACCTATTTGAGACTATCAAACCATGTAGTTTAGAATGCAGTACCTGATGGTAAACAGAAGTTTATTTTAAAAAGGCCATGCTCTTAATGAAAATGATTTGATTTAGGTAAATGTTGATTGAATGGTTTTGATAATATTGCAGAGGCATATATTTACTTTCTATGGTATGGTTGGGGGTGGCCTCTTCCTCTCCCTCTCTATATAGATGAGATGGGGTGGGATGGGAAAGATAGGGAGATAGGGGCTAGATAGAATAGAGATATAGGCTCTTTATCTATTCCCATATCCCATATAGTTAGAGGCCAAAAAACTAGACCCCCATCCCCATCCCATCCCATCCCATCTATATAGAGAGGGAGAGGGAGAGGGAGAGGGGGGCCACCACATTCTTTCTAAACTAAAACTGATATTTATTGGAAAATTAGGGGAAAATAAAATGGGTGTTTTTTTCATCTTAGTTTTATTATCTCCGTGTTCACAAATTTGTTCATCATCATCATGATCAGCACAACCTACCACATAACTGAACACTTAGTAGTTGCACATGACGAGGGTCCTATATCATACATGTAATGAATGCCATGCATTATAATATATATTATTATTAAATCATCATTAGTATAATATATAAAAATATTATAATATACAATATAATATTTATATATGTAATATTCATAAATATTACATAATTAATATTAAATATAAAAAATATTATATAATAATTAACATTTAATATATAAAGGCATATACACACATGCACGAATGTGCACACACACACACACACACACACTCTTTTTATTGGAATCTTTTTATCAGCATTTACAAAATGTAATCTCATTTTATTAATGAATTATGATAATTTTTTCTCTAGAATTATATATATATATATATATATATGAGGGTTCACATGGTACACCAACCCAAGATTCATGTGATCTATAAATCTTTATAGCTATATTCGAAGTTTTAACACTAATGAATTGTAAATACTCCTTTTTAATAGTAGGTACTAAAGTTATATCATGGAATATTATTTTAGTGTATGGCCATTATGATTCAATCCTAGAAAGGATATTACATAACTCACATGTTTAGATAAAGTCATTGTAATTTGAGTCATTAGGATGATGCCAATTTTTTCTATGTAAGGTCATGTGAACCTTGCAAAGAGTCATAAATTTAATAACGAGTGACGTGGACTGAGCTAAAAAAATTGAGACTTAAATGGATACCAAGAACCCACTACACTCACTTTACGTATAGAAGCCATTATAGTGATTAAACAATTCATATTTGATGCCATCACTATGATCAAAATTGTAGGGCCTTTGCACACTTAAAATCAATAAACACAAACAATACTCTCTAATGCATCCTTGCACGGAAGCCACATATATCACAACAACAATAAACACGATATCATACACTCCACAAAATTTAACCCTGAAGAAAAGAGTTACTTAATTTCTTAAAACAAATATCACAATCTTTATAAATCAAAACTACATTTTTAATATAATTTTTTAAACAAGTTTCAAAACTTTGTCACTCTATACTGCATTAGAATTTTTAAAAGTATTAATGAAAAAAAGGGGAAGGGCAATGGGACATGGGAAGTGGCGAAGGTTGAGAAATCAGAACCCTTTACGTCCGCATTCAATGGACCATATCATTTAATTTACTATATAATTTTGTTTGCTTTTTTATTATCAAATTTTATTTACTATATAATTTTTGTATTCATCATTCTTCCGGTCTCCTTTGATTGTTTGCTATTGAGATTTGAGTGTCTCTAAATATATTTGTCTTTCACAAATTCTTTCTAAGTTCTAATATAATATAATAAAATAAAAGCATTTATTAAAATTTAAAAAAAAAATTAAAATTTTGATTTGATGTATTTTTATTCAGTAATGTTGTAACTAATGTGGTAATTTGTTATATGTAATCAATTTCAAATATAAATAGATATCAATATCTATATAATTGAAATAGTTCCAATAAAAAAAGAAGGAAAGTTTTTTTCATATTTAATTTTTTCATTATTACTTCCTTTGTGGCTTTCTATTCAACTATAAAAAATATGTACAAAAATCCAAAAATTATATATAATTTCTTTTTCAAATTTAAATAAGATAAAATAAAATAATATCTTTATTTTTTAATTTTAATTTAAATATATATTTATTCAACTTTATAATTCATTATATAATTTATATAAATATAAATAATAACATCTAGACAATTAAAATCAAAACTTAATTTCACATTTAACATCTCCATTATTACTTCCTTTATCGCTTTCCATTAAAACTACTTGAAGAAAATGCAACTGCTGGAAACAAAGAATAAATTAAGAGGTTGAAATCATTTCTCAAAGTGAGAAGTCTATTCCCTACAAAAGAAAGTTTGAAAAAAATGAGTAGAGTGTTTTTATATTCCTTAAAATTGTGTCAAATTTGTAGTCTTATGATATAGATATGATAAATTGGCTGAAATTTATATTTTCAAGTGGATTTTAAAGGGATAAATTTTGTAACTTATAGATGGCCATCTTTTCCACCTTGAATTGTCAATGACCAGGGATTCTAACTTATAGAGAGAATAATATATGATGGGAAGGGAAGTGACTTCTCAAAGAAATATGGTAATTATTAGTTTTTTTAAAAGGTGAAAGTGATATTAAAAGGTATGTAATATTTTATTTTTATAAAGTAGAATTTTGTAAAATGAAGGAGTGTAAATCATTATTAAATATGAAGGATTAAGTAATAATATTTTTATATTTTTGATGGAGTTGATGATGTAAAATGAAGTTACGTATTTCTTTATATGATATAGTAATATGTTGTATGAGAAGCAATAGCAATAACTATAACTATATATATAACTATATATATAACTATATATATATATATATATATATATATATATATATATATATAATTTTTTACTTCTTCTTTGCCTTTCCATCTTGATTCACACTTAACTACCTCCCAAATTAGGAGCCACTCTCATGCTATCTGATTAAACTCGTATGTGTGTTGAGGCCACTCATCGTCTGGTAGTGGGCCCAACCCCAACACAGACTGAAACCTATTATGGGAGAGGGATGTGTGCGCTAAAGAGCTACAAGATTAATTTAACAATAGACACCAAACCCATAGCATTCCATCCATAGATAAAAACCATGACTAATGATGATGGAGAATGAAGGGATCCCAAATCTAATAGTGGCACATAAATTCTAGATGGACTCAGGTTCTGAAGTCAGGATTGCAAGAGTTCTAGGTAAACCAGAAGGTTATCAAATCTATCATATAAATCCTAAAAGGCCCTAAATGGAATGAGACCAGTGTTTACCAACCCTAGAAAAGCTCAAAGGCCTTTATCCTCTAAAGAGAAATCCTCCACAACTACCTCCAAGTCAACATGAAAGTGCTCACATACTAGCCATGATGACACCACCACAGTTAATTATTTGTCCATGGAATCCTGAATGAAATTACCCATGAAATTTGATGCCATCAGAAAATCAACCTTGACCTTGCACTTCACCTCCAATAAGATTAGACCCATGACTTCTTTAATGGCATGTAAAACATTCCCCATCTGAATGAAGAAAGTTCATTTCATCCTAGCATCCAACACCCAACCCTAAAATGCAAACTCTCACTTATTTTTTATGACATGTAGGGAAGCCTCACTGAGATCCATTTGGATTATTTGTTCCATGATATATATTGGCCACCTTCCAGCACTTGTAGATTTCCATGAGATAAATGTTGAAAAAACCCAACTAAATGCTATAACACAAAAGGTCATTATCTCAAGTTGGGTGAGAGGATGTGGATATAATCAGGCAAAGGAGGGATGACATTTCCCATGCTTTAACATATGTCAACCATTAATAGTCCCTTTATCCCAAGATACCTGAGCTTGATATAATCATATGGGAGTGTTCAATTCCTACCTCTCCTAATCATTGTCATAGATTGACTCCTCTACTTGATCAACGCCTCTATTGGTCAACTCATCGGCCATTTAATTTGCTTTGCAAAAGCAATGATTAGCTTTCCAGGAAATTAAAGATGCAAGGCATTCCCATGTATAACTCATAATATTTTTGAGGTTCCAAGATCCTATTTTCCCATTCTGCATAGCCTAAATGATAACCATGGAGTCCTCCTCGATGACAATTTGGTCAATCCCACACTAGCACACAAGATCAAGTCTTAGAACTAAGGCATGAACCTCAACTTCATTAATGATTCCATCCATCAAATTTTTTGAAACTAATCCAATGAGCAATCCTGCACAATCCTAGATTACACAACCGACTCTAAATACACCAAGGTTCTCCCTAGCAATGCCATCAAAGTTGAGTTTGAACATTCTCGAAGGAGGTTGCTTCCAATCCTTACCACCTACATGTTTTTTAGCCTTTGACAAAAAATATGATCCATTAATGGAAATGATATGATATATTATTAGTAATACTATACATATGTACATATATAACTAAGTATATGATAATAATAAAATAAAAAATAAAAATGACATTAGATTTATCTTCCTAAAGACCTAGGATTAGGCAACAAAGAACATTATCCATTAATATATTATGTGGCAAGCAATTTTGACACCAACACTCCACTTTATCAATGAATTTGACATAATTAAGGTATTTATGTGTGGAATAACTAGTGAGATGCAAATTAAGTTATATTTACTATTAGAACACTTCAGTAATACTATTATTAATGAAATAATAATTTATAAAAGGTTACGCAGTAAGGCAGTTGGTTGATATGCATGGATCAGACTCCCTACTAGAAGAAAACACTAGCTCAAAACATGAAAACAAAGAAAATAAGATCTAGTATCAAAGTTATTCAATTCACAACTACAAAATAATGTCATAATTAAAACAAGCATATATAATAAACTATTCATAATCCACCACACCAAAAGGAGGAGGTGAAGGATCATCCTTAGGTGGTAGAGCATTCAAATATGAAGGCTCAATCGAGGGAGGATAGAGAACTAACCAACCATCCATGGGGTCTAGAAGAGCCAAAGAAACAATAATATCCCACCCAACATGAGGTTTCACCACAATGTTAGAGGTAAAATCACTGGGGGGTGAATCAGTGATGCAAGATAATCCAATTCAATTCCCAACTCTAAACCATCCAACACATACAATTATGATGCATAAAAATTAACCATTGTAATGAACAAGGAAGATATAGCAAGATCAAGCTAATAACACATGATATATGTGGGAAACCCTCCTAGGGGATAAAACCCAATGAACCCTGCAAGATGGAATATAGTCCTATAATAACAAGATCCAAATTTAGATCAACACCAACTGATCAAGGAACACCCATCCCTTAGTTTAGTGAGACACCCATCCCACAAGGAGGAACCAACCCCCAGGAAACCAAGCACCAACCCAACTACATTAATCTAGTTTCTACTTCTTATCTAATGTCTTCTACACCTGATGATGGACTTATATTAATTACACTCTTTCCCCTTTACACTCTCACAAACTTTCACACTCAAGTCATGCATCCAAAATACCCATTTGTATCACTCTCAAATAACCTTTAGGGCTTACTCACTCAATCTACCTCTTTTAGGCTTATTAGGTCCAATGACTTATGTATTCACCTTCATCAACTTGATTAGACAAGCATGACTAATCCTCTTCACTCTTTGATTTTCTTCATTGACTTATACCTTCTCTTTCAAAGTTTATCTCGTTCGCTTGGCTCCACACTTCCATAACTAGCATAATTAGTCCAATTTAGATCTTGTACTTATACCACTCTCTTCCTTTAACCCATCTTGGTCAGCCAAGATGTTTTAAATATTTTAACCAAACTTAACATAGGTCCATACACATGTTACATGTGATAATTAAACTCTTCATAGGTTGGTCATTACCTCATTAGCCCAAAACTACCATTAGGTCTTGGTGAGACTTAAAATAATTAGGCCTTCATACTTACACATTACATGTGAGACTACTTGGACCACCTTCATCCTTTACCAATGATTTAAAAACATCAAATTTATTACTAATACCCCCTTGATCACTCTCATATGGATCCATGCCACCTATAACACCAACTCAACACTTGAACCTACCAATTAGGTCTCCTTGCTCTTCAGGTCTTCATACACAGAAAACATAGTCTCAATTTTTTGAATAAAATTCTCAAATATTTCTCATATACATATGATTAGATCACATGGGTAAACCCTTCAATACCTCTGCTATACCTCCATGTGCTTTAGACACTTCAACACAAGTTCTAATCACTCAAATCAATCCTCTCAAAATGACCACTCAGACTAGTCACATACAATCAAAATATAGTTATACTATTTTGACTCTCCATATTTGATCAGGGGCATACTATGATAACCAATGCATTCTCATAATCCTTAGAGAATTAAAGAACATATCCATTCTCATTTTTTTCTTCAATTCTACTAAGAACTCTTCCAACACACTTCTGCACAGTGGTCACTCAATAGGCCAATGCATTCAACAAACATAGTCAACTTCTACTCCTTTGTTCACACTAAAGATGGATTGGTAAAACCTCCACATTCCATACAAATTGTCTTCATGGAGTATACAACACTATCCAATATTTATTTCATCTTGAAACATCAAGACACTATCAATAACAACTTGCCTATCTTGACTATGACCCTTTCATGCTCATCCTTTAGGGAAACAAGATTAATATTCAATTGAATACATTAATCTTCTTTAGCTCTCATGCTTGAATTTGTAGCCTCTGATTGAATTCTAAGATATTTTATGGTCTCCTTATCCTCCTTAGCTTCTTTATCTATGTCATCCTTCAATTTACATGCTTGATCTTCCATATACTTGATCAGTTCTTGATTCTCCTTTTCCTCTCTCATGGACTTTCCTAACAAACTCCCTTGAAGAGACTTGACTTGTGATTTAAGACCTTTGATCATATTCCCCATTTTATGATTCTTTTTCTTTTTCTCCTTCAGTTCACCAAGTGCACTCATGAGCTCAGATTATAGATCAACTTCTTCTTCCTTGTTGTCATAGAACTCTTATTTTTATCCAATGTCCTTTTATTTTTAACAACTTTCATTTTTACCCATATTGTACCTTAGATCACCTTCAAGTGGTTAAACTTGCAATGAAGGTCCTACTCTAATACCAATTGTTAGGTGTACAATCACTGAGAGGGGGGGGCGCGGGGGGGGCGGGGGGGCGGGGGGGGGGTGGGTGGGTGAATTCATGATGAAAGATAATCCAATTCAATTTCTAACTCTTAACCATTTAACACATACAATCATGATGCATACAAATTAACCATTGCAATGAACAAGGAAGATATAACAAGATCAAGCACATAACACATGATATATATGAAAAACCCTCATGGGAGATAAAACCCACTAAACCTACAAGATGGACTATAATTATATAATAACAATATTCAAATTTAGACCAACACTAACTAATCAAGGAACACCCTTACCTTAGTTTAGTAAGACACCCATCCCATAAGGAAGAACCAATCCCCTAGGTAACTAAGCACCAACCTAGCTACCTTGATTTGATCTCCACTTCTAATTTGATGTCTTCTACACCTGATTATGGAGTTATCTTACTTTCACTCTTTCCCATTTACACTCTCACAAAATTTCACACTCAATCCATGCATCCAAAACACGCTTTTGAATCACTCTCAAACAACGTCTAGGGCTTCCTAATTCAATGTGCCTCTTCTAAGATTATTAGGTCTAATGACCTATGTGGTCACATTCATCAACTTTATTAGACAATAATGATTGATCTTATTCACTCTTTGATGGTCCTCACTGACTTGTAACTTATCTCTCAAAGGTTCTCTCCTTCACTTGGCTCCACACTTCCATAACTAGCACAATTAGTCCAATTTAGACCTTGTACCTATACCACTCTCTTCCTTTAACCCATATTGGTCAGACAAGATGATTTACATATTTGAACCACATTTAACATAGGTCCATACACATTTTATATGTGATAACCATAATATTCATAAGTCAGTCATTACCTCATTAGTCCCAAATCACCATTAGGTCCTGGTGAGACTTAAAACAATTAGGCCTTCATACTCACACGTTACATGTGAGACTAATTGGACCACATTCATCCATTAAAAATGATTCTAACACATCAAAAACATCTCCAATATCCCATATCTCACTCTCATATGGGTCCATTCCACCTAGAACACCAACTCAACACTTGAACCTACCAATTAGGTCTCCTTGTTCTTCAGGTTTTCATACACAGAAAACACAATCTCAAATTTATGAAGAAACTACTTAAATATTTATCATATCCATATGATTAAATCACATGGGTTAACCCTTCAGGACCTATTCTACACCTCCATGTGCTTTAGACACTTCAACATAGGATCTAAGCACTCAAATCAACTCTCTCAAAATAACCACTCAGATTAGTCACATATAGTCAAAATATAATTATACTATTTTGACTCTCCATTTTTGACCAAGGGAATATTATGACAACCAATGCATTTTCATAATCATTATATACTTCTATAATTTCTTCTTTAATTCTACTCAAAACTCTTCTAATACACTTTTATAAAGTGGTCACTCAATCTGCCATTATATTCAACAAACACAGTCAACTTATAAGCCTTTTCTCACACTAAATATGGATTGTTCAAACCTCCAAAATCAATATATATATTATTCATTGAGTATACAACACTCTCCATTAGTTAGTTCATATTTAAACATCAATACAATATCAAGAATAAATCAATTATCCTTCTCGGGTCACTTACAAAACATGGTCAAACACATAGTCAACTTTAATGCTTAATATATAAAAATTTACAAATATTAAAAACTTATAATTACTTTTTTTGGGTGTGCCTTTAATTCTTCTTTAAATTTTTTTACTCCATCAACAAATTCTTCCATATGCTCAAGATATAGATCAAAAACCCATCACTGGTTTTCTTTCACAAATTTGAATATTTAAATTCCAATGGTCACTATGTAAATACTAAAAATCAAACACTTTATCATCATCTCATGCTCCCTATAAACTTTTAATAAATATACACCATCTATTTTTCCATGATCTTCCTATATTTAACTCTCTAATGCTCATCATTGATCATTGATATATGCTGTCGTGATCATGCCACTTGGTAGCTTTGTATGCCTTCTATGCACATTGACTATTTGAATCGATGCACTCCATTGATATCCATATTTACAAGCACCCATGTGTCATTTATCTTTTGTTAAATCATCAAGATTAAGACACATGTCACTAGTGCATGCAATCTTAGGAACCTTTGATAAATTGACTTCATATACACTGTTGATCTCTATCTAAAAAGATCAAGTGTTCCATTAGATCCTTATATGGTTAGATTAAATTTTTACCATTAGATCCTTGATCTGATTGAATGCTCTTTGTAGATATTTGATATCAAAAATTTGGCTAAGTATGGGAACTTAGTAAACTCTATTTAAGAAGCCAACTTTTCACCTTAATAACTTTTGCTATGCTCAATGTCCAAACCTAAAATTTAAACCATATGATCTTCTCACATAGTGAATATATCCATATATCAACTTGCTCTTGAAACCTTCACACATTTGAAATATGATGTCATCAAACTACTTACTCAACCTTATATGTCAGGATGACTACTTGAACTTAGACATTCATATTGTAGACACCTAAAATTGGCCATCGATAACCTCCAACCAAGGTTTTGACCAATTTCTACCAAAATGAAAAATTTAGTCTAAAAAAACTAAAACACATTATAAGAGTTGAAATTATTATGTTCAAGTACAATTTTTTTTCAAGGTATCATTAAATGGGTCACTGTAATTTATGAAGTAACTAACTTTGATCAAATCATTTTGAATCAAAATGGCATTTTTGCACTTGGGTGCTTTGGATTGCTCTTTTCTACCAAATTTCTTGCACGAGACATGTGCCTTTGTTATTTTTCATTATCAAAATCATAAATAGGAATACAATTCCAATGTATCTAAAATCAACTTCCAATTCTAATCCAATCAAATTTTGAGCCAATAAAAAGATATTTTGACTAATTTGATTAATTTGTGCACCAAGGGCCAAAATTTGCATCAAAATTGCCTAATCATGTTTAAAAGCTAATTAATTAAAATCATGATCCTAATTAAGAATTCCATGGAGCTTTTTAAATATTTATTTTTAGAAATAAATATTCAATAAATGCATCATTAAGTGACATCATTTCTTAGAAAGACATCCCTAAGCCATAAATGCATAAAATATCTCATCAAGCCACCCCATGCCTCATTAAGACCCTCCCATGTCTCATCAATGCCCCCCATGACTCATAATTGCCTCTCTATTATAAATATTTATCGGGAATATTTATGAAATTTAATTACATAATTGGATTTATTCATGGCCACACATCTCAATCTTGAGATGAATGGTCATGGTTGATCTTGAAACATTTTGGAAATCTATAAATAGAAGAGCCATGAACTTGAATTTTAAGATATCTTGGTACAAATTTATAATGTTAAATTGATTCCAAAATCCATTTAAATTAGTGTTATAATTCCAAATTATTCAACCAAGCTAAAGCCACAAGCCACATGGAACCAAGAGGAGGTGGAGGATAGCCAAGCTCTATTGCAACAAACCTTTTGAAGCACAAAGGCAAGCAAGCCACTTCAACAAGTTATTTGGAGCATACAAGAAAGGTGAAAGATTTATTTGTCTTTGCATTCTAGTTGTGTTTCTTATTTGGTTTTGTTAATATGCTCTCCCCTTGAGATAGGCTTAGGATGTTAGCTTAGTGTGTTCTTTGTTTGAATTTGATTTCATTTACTAACACCATATTAATCTCCCCCTATTAAAATCCTATGTTCACAAATGGCATGCTTGGTGGGACCTAGCCTCACAAATTTGATCAAATTACATCAATAAGAAACATACTAACCATTGTCATATAGGATCTTAGAGTGTAGAGACAAACAAGGTAAATATTTGAGTAAAAATCCATTTTTTTGTAGGTCATGGTTTTTCTCTTAAGACTGTGTAACCCAACTCAATTGTGTGACCCAACTCACCCCAAATCGACCCCAACTCACCCTGAATTGACCCTAACGCGACCCAACTCACCCCAACTTGACCCCAACTCGACCCCAACTTGATACCAATTCGCCCTGGCTTGACCCCAACTCACCAACTTGCCCCAACTCGCCAATGTAACCTAACTTGACTGTGTGAAACCCACGAGATCATTTTTCAACATTCATTATCTCATCCTCTAAAGTGCTTCAAATCAGGTAGTCATAATCTTGTTTTTGTAGGGTCAAAGTAGCATTTGAGCACCATTTTACTTGTTTAAACTAAATATACACTTCATTTTAGGCATTTAAAATGAATTAGTCTAATCAAACACTTCAAATTGGGCTTAAAACAAACATGCTAAAACATACACATTTAGACTTTTGGATTTAAAATTGACATAGTTATGTTTTGTCTTGTTTTGTTTATCAAAAATCTTTCAAAATTTTCAAGTTGGCTATTAACATAATCCAAACATTTCAATTGGTGTTTAAACAATTAACTTAATCACATCCTAACATTTTTTCAATCTTGTTTAAATTGTCTATTTAGAGTCTAAAAAGAACTTAGTTTGTTTTTATGCCATAGACATTTATCAAGTTTTACAATTTAATCAAATTCTAAAGGGACCAAAATTTAGAACACATTTCATTTGGTGTCTTAAAATGAGCATAACATCGTGTAGTTTTATTACTTTTGCAAACATTCATTTATCGTGCCTTGTTTGTTTATTGCTTGTTTTAGTGAGAAGAGTTGTGTGTGTATGCTCTCCCATCCATCTCCTTCAGGGAAATTTTGGGATTAAAAGAGCCAACTTATTTTTAGGTGGTTTACAATTATTTTTATTTACACATCTTAGAGCCAAGGGGCTAGTAATGAATCTAATTAACACTTTCAATTTGGTGCAAATAAATTAACCTCACTTCAATTGTTTGCAAACTTACTTTTTATGTGTTTTAATGAAAAGAGATGTGCGTGTATGCTCTCCCATCCATCCCCTTTAGGAAACTTTTGATATCAAAAATATTGTTTCATCACACTTTGAGCCTAGTCTAAGACATAAAAAGAACATTATTTAAATCACTCCCAAAAAATTTGCAATAGTATTGGGTGATCTTAAGGCAATAATAAAATCTTTCTATTGTGCCATTTATTTCATGCATCTTGGCTTGTGAAAAGGAATTCATTACCTCCCATGAGTTATATAGGGAAGCTTTGACCTAAGGCTTCATCTCCTGACATCGTCTTCAACCCCTCTCCATGGAGGGGGGTATATAAATTGGGATCCTATCATTGGGATGATGGTTTGAGCAGTTAAACTATCTTCATTAATAGAGGCTAATCCCAAGATGCTTGAACATGTTAGATATCACACTACACTACGAAAGTGACAGATGTAGTGGTTGTAAAAAGGGTAATACCTTTTTACAATAAGTCATGTGATGTAGACCCAAATACCATGTGATTATTTTATATGTTGACATGAAAGTCGTATGTAATTGATCCATCTAGATTGTTTAAAAAATAATTAGTTTAGTTAACCCCACTTTTCCATACCTTGTCAGTTTAATATTTAAGGTGATTAATTAGTTGGTTTATCTTTGTCTTAGATTACTTGGTCTTATTTGAGAGACAAAACTTGGTGTTAACAAAAAATGACATAACTAAACACATTATCCCCAAATTTCTTTGAAAAAGGAGGCATTATGCTGCCCAAGTGAAAAACATCTTTTTACTTGTTCAAAATCATCATCACACACTTTGTGGCATATCTTCCAATTTGGAACAATTATGCTACCCATTTGAGTCTAGACCATTTACCATATTTTGTTTAAATCCCTCATTGATAGTTTAAATTTAAAATTAGAATCTTCCAAGTTTTAAAGGTTGATGTGTTAAATTGGGTTCGCCACTTTGCACTTGACTTGTTTTAACTTGAGTTCAATTCCCAATTTGAATTGAGGGCCATTTTTAGACTCAACATCATTATCATCATTTTCTAAGACCCAAGTCATCTTGTGTGTTTACTAATGCTTTGAGTCCTAAACTTTGACTACCCATCCTATTTTGTCATTTTTCCATTTGATAGCACATTCATGCCTTAGATAAATTTGTTCAACCTTGTGTGTGGGTATCATTTGATTTGAGGAGAGTGGTGTCACACTTCCAAAATCATGGTAAACCATTTTTTCCTTAGAGTCTTGAAACAAGTATTTATCACATCTTTTGATAATTTTACCATTGTTATGTTGCTCAAATTATTTTGAAAATTGTTTCATAGGCCTATTCACAAAGAGTCTAAGTTGTTTCAAAATTTCAACCATTTCGATTTTTATTTGAAAGCCTTTGTATAACATAGTTATACTATTCACTTTTGTCTAGTTTATTTGTTCACAGAGCCTATTTTCATCATTGTTTGTGTTTTATTTGGGAAAACACAACCTTTCTCTAAGAGCCTTTTGCTTTATGGCTTATGCCAACTAATCATGTTTATGTTTGATTCCATGTGCCAGGTCTATGTCAAAGCCATTTCCAAACTTGTTAGATTAAATCAAATCACATAATACCTTCATTTTAAGTCTATCTTTTGATGTTATTTGGCCAAAAGTCTTAGCATAGCTTGTTTGAGCCTAGCTTTTGACTCCACATTTGGATAAAAGACCTAGCGACTCTTTTCCCTTTCCTAGTTTAGACTTTGTTTGGAACACTTTGACCTAGACTTTTGACATGTTGGTTTTTATTAAAAAAATTAACTTTTTATGTGTATGACATTTGATGTTAGACATATGACATTAGACTATTTTATGACAAGTCTTAGCACAAACCATTTTGGAGATACAACTACATGATCAAATCATTGTTTGGAGATACATTTCCACTCTTTTCACCAAGTTAGACCAAGTTTGAACCATTTGTCCTTTGGACATGGTTTTTCAAAGTTTGCATAACTCAAAGCCTTTTGTTTCAAATATTTCATCATATATGTGGACATGTCTAGCTACACTTATGGTGGAATTACATACAATCTAAGTTATGATAGAATGGCCACACAAATTGACTATAACCAAACACCTGCTTACAATCCAACTTGAGACCTTGATTAGTATGAAGAGGATTATTAAGAGGAATTTTTCAAAGATCCAACTATAGATAATGTTGTTTGGGATATGGATCCATACCCTTTTTATAATAATAATTATGTGGAACACAATCAAGAACGAACTTATGATCCAACTCAAGATTGGGATGATATGGTTTATGAGGACGAATTAGATGTTTTGGCTTGTGCAAGCTACCAAGCTCCAAAATTCCCCAAACTTATCCTTCCAAGACCTCATCCTTTGGATTGTATGAGATACCAAGCTCCATAATGCCCCAAACTTATCCTTTCAGGACCTCATCCTTTGGCTTGTGCAAGCAATTAGGGTCCATAATGCCATACCATTTCTATACCAAGACCTAGTCCTTTGGCTTATGTGAAAAACCAAGCTCCACAATGCCCTATCATTATCTAACCATTGATCATTATTCATCCATTGCCAATACTTCCTCACTTTAGAAAACCATAACCAATCTAATCACAACCTCAACCAGACAAATCATTTGAATACCAAGATGTGTTTAAAATTGGTATTTTATAACTCATTGAAAACCAAGGCCAAAAGAACCAACCAATCTAAGATGTTTTTGATAAACCAACCATTTGTGATAAATCAACTTATGATGAATCACATTTTAATCATATACCTCTTGTCGAGGAGTCTCACTATAATGAATAAGTCTTTGTTGATTCACTTCTTAATGATTATAACTACCTTTGAGAAAATCATTACCTTGACCATATGCTTGTTTTTGAAGGGCCTCCCTTTGACAAGCTAGTCTCTGAGGAGTTATCTCTTGACCTTTTTCCCATCCTAGAGGAGTCCCACTTTGACAAATCATTTTTTTAGAGCCTATTATGCCATCATAGGTCATTACTTATCAAATACCAAAAATCTAACAAGACATCATTGATAATAGAGTACCCATCAAATGAAGAATAAAAATTAGAGTCAAGTTCTATTCTTGAGTCGACATTTGATTTAGCATTAGAATCAAAATCAACATGAGTCTCAACATTAGATTTAGAGTCCTTTGAGTTAGAATTAGATTCAGAAACATAATACATTCATGACTATTATAATATCAGCTATGCATGCCTCACAAATCAATTTGAATACATTTGTGATATTTCTACAATTTTTGAGGATGATTACTTCAACATTGCCACAAGTTCTCCTAGTATCTTTTACAATGTTTGTGCAACCAACCCACATTCCATTGCCACCAACCAACATACCCATGTTATTGACATTATACCTCCCAAAAGTGTCAATTGGGATCAACATAATCATACTTTTTTTAACTACATCCATGGTGATTTAGCAATTGAAGAAGAACAAGGAGGCCAAGACCACATTCATGTATCAAAAGAACACTCTCCTCATGAAACCTTTTTGGAGGCACTAGGGGACATGCAAAATTCAAACTCAACATCATTTAGTGAAACATTTTTAGAAGTGATAGAAGATAATAAAATTCACAAGTCAATGTTACTTAGTGAAACCTTCTCAGAGGTGCTATGGGACAAGCAAGACAATTTCATTGGTGAAAGCCTCATTGAGGCACCAATAACTGAGCACAAAAGTTATTCACTGCTTAATGATGATATTATCAAAGATAAAATAAAAATAACTTCCACTCCATAACTTAATTAAATGGTAGCTACTCTCAAGCCCAAATAATAAAAGAATCTGGAGGTCTTATTGAGAGAAGAAGTCTTCAGTTCTGCCACATCCAAAGTTGTATTGAATCCAACATCAACAACATTCTATGTGATTAAAAGTTATACTCTTCATTTATTTCCATACTATTATAAATTCCATTATCATCTACCATTTCATTGCCACAACAAACATATCATCCAAAATTTATCCCTATTTACCATCCATGGTCACACTTTCCTTTACAAACGCTACAAAGATACCTTGTCTCAATGCTTGAAGGAATCAAAATCAATGACCAATGAAGATCACAAAAATATTATCAACATCCAAATCTGTAATTTTTTCTTGAGAGATCAATTATTTAGATGAGGTGTGGGATATTAATTAACTGATTGATTATTGTATTTGTATCATTTGATGATTAAGATGTGCATCTCCACTTCAGTAGGAAAAACATAATCATATACCAAAAACCACACCCAAGCCACAAACATGTACCAGGTTGTTTTCATTTGCCATTTCAAATTGCCATATCCATTTTCCCTTATTTCATACCCAACCATTCACCCCATCACTTTAGGGCAACCCTCTTACTATTCTATCCAATCAATCAAACCATCATTATCCTTAGCAAGACCATAGATTCCCATCATTCCATTCCTATCTAGACTAAAGCCTATTTTTCGTCATCCTACCCAATCCTATTTTGATCTTGGTTCCTTTAGTTATTCTTGCACTTTTCACTAGGGGATTCTGATCCAATTTCAACTCTTATGAAATATGTGTTTCAATGATAATTTATGAAAGTAGTGTGACAGTTGATTTGGCAAGATGTTTTTCATTTTCCATCCTATATCAAGTTTGTTTATGTGACCCTACTTATAACCACCTATGGAAAAATTAGCATCATTGACCTATGTCATTATATCCTAGTTATAACTGTCTATGGGCAAAATTTATTTATCATGCATTGCCACATCACCTTATAATTTTTGTTTTCATTTGACTGGCCATTTGTCAGATTTGAGAACTTGTTGGGACCTAGTTGGTTTTTCCCCACCTTTTGTGTGGATGGAATTAATTTGACTTAAGATAATTTTAGGACTACATAGGCTATGTTTAACTCATGTTGAGGTCACCTTAGTCCCCCTTAAGCCATTCTCTCACTATTTTTCAAGCCACCTAAGCCATGCTCTCGTCATTTTGTGAGCAACCTAAGCCATGCTCTCGCCATTTTGAGAGCAACTTAAGCAATGCTCTCACCATTTTGTGAGCTTGAAAAATTTAGTATCTCATCATTCTTGAATGATTTAAGATACCTAAAAATTATAAAAACATTTCAAATATTTCAAAAATCCAAAAATATTTGTCCTGTCTAAGTCTAGTTAGTTATCCTCGATTCACCCTACTGAGACATGGTCATTATAGGATGATTTCTATTACTTTTGTTCTCAGACTTTCTATTTATTTGTTTATTTGATTTATTTACTATTTTTTTTACTTTCAATGCTTTTGCCTTGACTCAATTTGTATGTGTTTATTGGGTAATTCCTTGCATATTATTCTTGAGTCTATCTATTATTTTTGAGTGTTTATTAGATCAGGAATCATTACTTACATATATTTAGGCCAAGTCTTCATAGTTTTCTATCATGATGCCTACCACCACATGCTACAACAAAAATTAGCTTCAAGAAGGTCTAAAGCAATGGAGTTGTAGAAGTTTCTCCTTGGCACCTTGGCAAATCTTTCCACCCATCATGATCAAACCAACCCATTAACCATTTTAGTTTTATTAATTCTAATAATCGCATGCATCTCCTCATTGGTAGGTAAAACTAAATATATTCCAATGATCAAGTCTTATTCTTCTATCCATCCCTTTCATCCTTTTGTGCATCCTTGTATGCCTAGTTATTTGTGACTTATTTAGTCATTAGACCATCGTATCTATGTTTGCACCTGTTCATATTTAATATGTATTATAAGTTATATCCTTGAGTTATGTTTGATAATCAGACCTAACTTGGGCACAATCATCTTTTTATATAATTTAGGTCCTTTTAATGATTATAACCATCTATGGGCAAATCATTATTTCAACTTTTACTCGATTATAACTGCCTTTGGGAAAATCAATACTTTTTAAATCAATGCATGCAAGAATTTTCTCATTTAGATTAATCTCAACCATGGGTTAATTCCACCTTTATTCTTGCTTCTTTTCGAGGGACCATCCATCCACATATGTGATGGCCACTCCCTCAAGGGGCCATTATCCTAGGCTTCCCAAACATAATGTATAGCTTTTTCTTTAATCATCATCTTCTTTTTAGCATATAGGCCTTTACTCATTATTTGAGAAGACATTGCTATGCCTAAAATTTTGTAACATTTTCCCAAATAGAGGCAAACTATAGACATCTAACATAAACTTCCAAATCCAATCCTGTCAAATTTTGAGCCAATAAAAAGATATTTTGACAAATTTGATTACTTTGTGCACCAAGGGCCAAAATTTACATCAAAATTACCTAATCATGTTTAAAAGCTAATTAATTAAAATCATGAGCCTAATTAATAATTCCATGGAGATTTATGAATGTTTCTTTTTGGAAATGAATATTGAATAACTACATCATTAAGTGACATCATTTCTTGGAAAGACATCCCTAAGCCATAAATGCATAAAATATCTCATCAAGCCACCCCATGCCTCATTAACACCCTCCCATGCCTCATCAATCCCTCCTATGCCTCATAAATATCCCTCTATCTCAAAGATTTATGGGGGATATTTATGGAATTTAATTAAATAATTAGATTCATTCATGGCCACACATCTCAATCTTGAGATAGACGGTCATGGTAGATCCTAAACCATTTAAATAAAAGAGCCATGAACGTGAATTTTAAGCTATCTTGATGCAAAGTTATAATGTTAAATTGATTCCAAAAGCCATTAAAATTAGTGTTATAATGCCAAATTATTAAACCAAGCCAAATCCACAAGCCACATGGTGCCAAGAGGAGGTGGGGGATATCCAAGCTCTATTGCAACATACCTTTTTAAGCACAAATCTAAGCAAACCACTTCAACAAGCTATTTGGAGCATCCAAGGAAGGTGAAATATTTATTTGTCTTTGCATTCTAGTTGTGTTTCTTATTTGGTTTTGTTAATATGCTCTCCCCTTGAGATAGGCTTAGGATGTTAGCTTAGTGTGTTCTTTGTTTGAATTTGATTTCATTCACTAACACCATACTAATCTCCCCCTATTGTGATCCTATGTTCACACATATGATTGTTCTTATGAATTATGTTCACCTCCATTAGCACTCTAAGCACTCATAACATCATATGGGGTATCTACAACATTTCCATACCATCAATAACACCCACCATCTACCTATCCAAGTCAAAAAATGAATAACTATGAAATAACACTGAGCCACATTCAAGCACACTTTGTCATTGTCATTCTGGAACACATGACATCTCATCAACATCCTTGGTCACCTTGGAAACATCATTACAAAACCTCCAACAC
Source organism: Torreya grandis (assembly GCA_037957365.1). Classification (NCBI taxonomy): domain Eukaryota; kingdom Viridiplantae; phylum Streptophyta; class Pinopsida; order Cupressales; family Taxaceae; genus Torreya; species Torreya grandis. Next base: position 340,798 of record JARHVA010002030.1, on the reverse strand, counting down.
AAAATAATAGAAGGTCCAATTGGTGATCCTAATTGAGAAGGACCAACAATATATTTTCCACATGACAATGATGAACTTCATTCCCCTATTGAGAGGGAAGAGAAAACTAGTTGCAGTTGTGAGATCTACTTTGTCAGAATTTGGGTGTTGGAGGTGGTGGGCCTTGTGGTGGATGATACAAGGTGACTTGGATCATAATATAATGATAAATCCCCTAATTATTAAGTAGATATTATAAATCCTTGACCTCCATGGCAACTTTCTCTACTTGGACTCAAATTTGCATATAGTTAAAAGGTAAGAGAGATAACTTATCATTTACATACAATTCACAAGAAGATCCCTCATTGTTAAATAAATAAAAATTTATAATTTTCCATAATTATGAGAGAATAATGATTCTAAATAAATTCCATATAAAATTAATAGAATTTGGCCAATAAATAGATTCCCCAAGGAGGTTTAAGTGCCATGAAAAGGCTCAAGATGGTGGCACTGAAAAATACTATGTATCCACTGCCAAACAGACTGGGCTTTGGCACATGTACAAAAGGTGTGATTGAAAAAATTAGGCCTATGACAAGTTGGACACTTGGGTTGAGAAATCCCAAGGTGAGATAAACACTCCTAAAGTGGAAGGTCTTGATATACCAAACACCAAAGTAAATGATCTAGCTTGGGTTTAAGCTTGGCCTTTCAAATTTAGTTGAGTTGAGAAAGCCACATATTGGGTGAGAAATTGAAGTTCTAATCCATGTTGAGATAGCCAAGAGTTGATGAAAAATGGATCATCATTTG
>JARHVA010002030.1:0-335000 GCA_037957365.1 Torreya grandis | reverse complement strand
TCTTATTCTTTAACAACACATTTACTTGAATCGAATTTGATTGGAGTTTTTGTTAAACTGGTTATGTGTGTATCTATTGAATGGTAGGTTTTAGAGTTTAGATATGTTATATTTGTGGGTTAAATTTTTATATATTTTATTTAATATGGAACTAGTTGTGTTAAGGTGTGGAGCCTAAAAGCTTCACATATGAGCGCATTACCAAAGTTGCAGGTTTACACAGTCATCGGCGTCAGTCAGGAGCGACCGACATCGGTCAGGTGCAATTGAAGAGACGCCGGCGTTGGCAGGGGATCGACTAACGTCAGTCACAGGCAAGCAGGCAGGAACTGGCGTCGGTTACCTGTGCGTCCAGAATGCTATTTTTGAGGACAGATTCGAGTGTTTGCATGATGAGTTTAAGTCTTAGTCTTAAGTTCACGTCTCTATTATTAGTAAGATTGTTTTTAGAGCCCTTGTTCAAGAGGCTTAACTGTTGGTTGTAAGTGCATGCTCAAGTCTCCTAATTCTATATGTAGAATTAGATCTTCTTAGCTTATTGTAGTTGTAGTAGTTCATTGTATGTGAATGTTGAAGAACAGTACAGAGTTGTATCAATCCAGGTTGTTGGAGTTGATTGTACTTGAGAGAGAGAGAGATCTTGAGTGATAGAGATCTAGAGAGAGATCTTGTGCATCTGAAAGAGGTGTGGAAGAAAAAAGTTTCTTCAATTATATTCCTTCTGTAAAGAGTTTAATACAAGTTTTCAGGGTGGTTTCTTGTATCTCTTGTTCTTGCTATTTATCATTCTAGTTACTTATCTATCTGATTTAATTCCGCAGTTTATTGCTTTCATAAGTGTAATCATATTGTTGGAGTGATCCCCAACAAGTTGGTTATATATACATATATATGTATGAAACATGGATTAATTCTTTTCCATTTCATAAACTGGTTACTCATGTTCCTTGTATGAGTCTGACTTCAATCATAAAATGATGTATGTGGTTTTGAAGTAAGTTTTTTGATGTTATTTTAATGCTACAATTTTTATAAAGTCCCAATATATGCCTTGGGCATTACTCAGGCCCATGGTTTGGCTAAGTGTTATGTCTTTATGTTTTCTGAATTGTTTCTTTTATCCTTGTTGATAGTTTTGTAAGTCTTTACTAGTGGCTCAATATTGTGTGTATATTTCTTACCTCGCTCAAGTACCTAGTTTCTAAAATCCTCCACCAAGCTGATGGTTTGGGTGGTAAGGGCCACCGATGGTTAGTCTCATAGGGCTAGTTTTTTGGGGGTGTCCTCCTTGTAGTGTTCATCTTTATTTGTTGATGCACCTGGACTCCATATGGTGGCTTGTTTCTCACCTATGTTTGTGTATGTATGATGTCAACATGATGGATCATGGTTGATTATCTATTTTATGTTGTGGTAATATTTCATTAATTTATGCAGTTTTGTAATATTGTTATGTGGGAAAAGGAACAGTATTGATGACAATTGCTAGGTTCATGTATATCTAACCAATTCTATTTACATCTTTGGTACATATTTGTATTGGGATCTATTTACCATATGAGTAGTAGTATATTTAGAATGCATTATGTGATACTTGATCCTCATATGTCATTTTATGTAAATGAGAAGTGATATACTTGTTGATTTTAAGTAGGCATAAAATAGTAAAGGTTATTTTTGGGACAACTATAACTATATTGTCTTTAACCTTGAATTATATGGAAGTAATATGGTGTTTCCTTACAATATGATGGAAAAATATAGAGATTTTTTTAACTTATTATGGGAGTTACGATGCATTTATATGGGTTTATGATGAACATTACCTAGTGACATTCTAAAGGTATGGAATGCCTATTTGGCATATGAACCCATCTCTTATTTATGACATTAGTATGATGATAGCTAATTTGTAATGTGAGATGTTGTTATTATAGAATATGTTTGGGAAGGTGATAGACTTAGGCTTAAATTAGTAGCCATAGACAAATATACAACCTGTTGTGTGATTAAATGCATACTCTTTGAGGTTGTTTTTATTATGATGTTTAATTGTTAGGTTGTGGAGCTAAAAGCTTCACTGATGCAAACAAGGAAGGAGGTTGCTGAAGTTGTGGAGGTTGCTGAGTTGCAGAACAAATTGCAGGGCAACCGACGTCGATCTGATCAATCGACGTCAGTCATATTATAGTGCAAAAGCAACCGACGTTGGTTATGAGTCAGCCGACATCGGTCATGAAGGAGCCAACATCGGCAACCTGTGTGTGCATGTAGTTTGCATGCGGGTTTCAGACTGGTCTATTTTTGGACAGTTAGTTTTCATGTAAAGACTTAATTTAGTCTTGGAGTTACGAGTCTAATTATTGTAATTTAGAAAGTCTAATTATTGTATGCATGAGATCTATATAATAAACTCATGGGCTATATTGTAAAAGTGTGCTAGAAATCCATTGTGCTTGTAGAGAGAGCAAGAGTAGCTCCTCCTAGTTCTAAAGCGGTGCTGAGTGTGTATGATTAGGGAGAGTTGCAGGTTGTGCAAGTTCTACTAGAAGATCCACCAGGGTACTGGTTGAATAATCATGAGGACTTGGTGAGGCAAGGACAAGGGTTCTTCAGGTTGTAGAGATATCTACATGGTAAGTAAGGTCTGTTGATTTGTAGGTGGTAGCAAGAGAAGGGAAGATCTATTTGGAGTACAGTTTTGTACTTGGTGTACTGGTAGCGTTGTTACTGACTGGTGGAGGTGAACAACAACTCTATGTTTGAGTTGTGTGTTGTGACCATTTTTTTAGGAGAGTGAACTCTTGATTGAGAATTACTAGGAGCCCTTGAGGTGTGGGAAGCCTTATAGAGGTGTAAGAAGAAGTGGCATCTTCTTTATTGTATTTTCTTTCTGGATGAGTATTAATACAAGATTGTGTATTGTCTCTCATATTCTGTGTTGTTTCATATTTCTAGTTACTTATCATTCTAGTTAAATTCCGTGTTTAGTTACTAATACAAAGGTAATCAAGTGTGTCCTTAGTGGGCAGTAGGATCCTGACAGTTGGTATCAGAGTGAAGGTTACAGGGAGCAAGTTTTGTGTTTGATTATAGGTCACTCACAAGGGTTTCTAATTGAGTGAGAGTATAGCAATGGCAAAAGAAAGTAAGCTATGAATGGAGAAACTGAATAGCACGAATGGTCTGATTGATGGAAAGAAAAAGTAGGTAAAGAAAGATTATTGGTTGGTAGAAGATCAGCATGAAGAAAAGGAAGAAGCAAATGTTGCAGGTGATGTAGCACAGGATGCTCTGGATAAATTAGAATCTTGGTTTATAGATTTTGTTGCCTCTTTCCATGCAGCCCGAAATAGAGCATCTTTTCATGAGTATGTCCAGGGAGACTTTGGAGAGATTTATTGAGGGGTTGGTGAGCCTTGTCAGATTGATGGCAAAGGGGAAGTGAAGCTAAAATTGTAGATGAGTAACACACAGGTGTTGAAGAAGGTCATGCAGGTTCCAGTCTTGGAGATGAGTCTAATTTCTTTAGGAAAGTTGGGTGATGAGAGATGCACAGTAACTCTCACAGCGGATGCACTTGAATTAGACGGTGGCAAGAAAGTAGGTATCCTTTATCTATCTACATATATTACTGATTCACCTTTTGTTGCAGAGATGTGGCTTTGTAGGCTTGGTCACATATGTAGGAGGGGAATGCATGTTCTTAAGCGGAAGACAAATATCTTTGATAAACTTAAGAATCGGAAAGCCTTGGTCTTCATGGAGGAGATGACAGACAGAGATCAGCTGAGGGGACTAAATTATTCTGAGCAAGGCTGTGTTGATATAGACAAGGGTTTGATCCAAAAGGAGCTCATGGGTAAAAAGTCATCACTCACATGCGAACACAGGTACTGGCATCAATCAGGAGGAATTGACATCAAACAGACAGGGACTAATGTCGGTCATGTGCAGATCAGTAGAGTCAGTGGTGTCAGGTAGTAGGAACTGACGTCGGTCATACAAGAACTAACGTCAGCAGAAGGGACACCAGCGTCGGTCAAGGAACCAATGTCGGCAGACAGGGTCAGTCGCATGGAACTGACGTTGGTCGGATGTAGATTGGGAGATGGCCGAGATCGGTCACTGAAACAGATGTTGGGCAGATAGCAAGCTGTCAAGGAGTCTCAAACACCCATGTGGAGGACTGAAATGGTAAGTGGACCTCATATTAGTTGTTCACCTTCTTACTTGTTGCTTACTGATGGTTAAGAACCAGGAAGACGTGAAGAGGCAATGCAGGTAGAATCCAGAAAATAGTGGGAGCATGGCATGAATTCTTCAGAAGAGAACCAAGTGGGAGATTTGGTAGAGTTGCCAGTGGGGATGAAAGCACTAAAAGATGGATGGATTCCCAAGTTAAATAAGAGAGTGGATGGATACATGAGATGAAAGGCTAGGGTACATGGTCTTGAGGAAGTTGCAGGACAGTGATACAGGTTTTGACAGGTGGATGTCAAAGTAGGGCTTTAGTCAATGTCAGTGTAACTATTGTGTTTGTCTTACTAGGGTGGATGATGGTCATGACATTATCCTGTTACTATTGTGTGGTTGCTTGTTGCAGGGTTACACATGCAGGGAGTTTCTAAGCTAAAGGTAAAGTTAGTTTAGAGGTATGTCATGAAGAATTTGAGAGCAGCGAAATTCTTTGGCATAAGAGACATGGAGATTTTTTGTCTCCAGTGGGAGCTGATGTGAAGGAGGTGTTGGCAAAGGTTAATTTATAGGATGCAGAATCGGTAAGCACACCAAGGGCTAGACAGTTCAAGCTGAGCTTAGAACAGTGTTTGAAATCACATGAGGTCTGGTGTAGACCTGAGTTTTCCCAAGCAGTGGGAGTTGTCAGAAATTTTAGAGCCAATTCGGGGAAGAAGTACTGGAGAGTAGTTCAGTGGATTCTCAGGTATCTGAGATGGATCAGCAGTAGGTATACATGCGGTGCAGGGTCAAGTTCTTTTCTACATGGGTTTGTAGATGCGGATGCAGCAGATTACTTGGATGACAGGAGTAGCACCACAGGTTGTGTGGTGGTTGGTCTTCAAGATTGAGCTTAAAGAGGGATACAAGCCAAGGAACAAATTAGATGGTGTACAGGTATAGGTACAGTGCAACTATTTATCTCCAAGTGGGAGATTGTTAGGTTGTGGAGCTAAAAGCTTCACTGATGCAAATAGGGAAGGAGGTTGCTAAAGTTGCGGAGGTTGCTGAGTTGTAAAACAAATTGCAGGGCAACCGACGTCAGTCTGATCAACCGACGTCGGTCATATTATAGTGCAAAAGCAACTGGCATCGGTTATGAGTAGGCTGACATCGGTCATGAAGGAGCTGACGTCGACAACCTGTGTGTGCATGCAATTTGCATGCGGGTTTTGGACTGGTCTATTTTTGGACAGTTAGTTTGCATGTAAAGACTTAATTTAGTCTTGGAGTTGCGAGTCTAATTATTGTAATTAAGAAAGTCTAATTATTGTATGCATGAGATCTATATAATAGACTCATGGGCTGTATTGTAAAAGTGTGCTAGAAAGTCATTGTGCTTGTAGAGAGAGCAAGAGTAGCTCCTCCTAGTTCCAAAGGGGTATTGAGTGTGTATGATCAGGGAGAGTTGCAGGTTGTGCAAGTTCTACTAGAAGATCTACCAGGGTACTGGTTGAAGAATCATGAGGACTTGGTGAGGCAAGGATAAGGGTTCTTCAGGTTGTAGAGATATCTACATGGTAATTAAGGTCTGTTGATTTGCAGGTGGCAGCAAGAGAAGGGAAGATCTACTTGGAGTATGGTTGTGTACTTGGTGTACTGGTAGCGTTGTTACTGACTGGTGGAGGTGAACAACAACTCTATGTTTGAGTTGTGTGTTGTGACCAATTTTTTTAGGAGAGTGAACTCTCGATTGAGAATTACTGGGAGCCCTTGAGGTGTGGGAAGCCTTATAGAGGTGTAAGAAGAAGTGGCATCTTCTTTATTGTATTTTCTTTCTGGATGAGTATTAATACAAGATTGTGTATTGTCTCTCATATTCTGTGTTGTTTCATATTTCTAGTTACTTATCATTCTAGTTAAATTTCGTGTTTAGTTACTAATACAAAGGTAATCAAGTGTGTCCTTAGTGGGCAGTAGGATCCTGACAGTTGGTATCAGAGTGAAGGTTACAGGGAGCAAGTTTTGTGTTTGATTATAGGTCACTCACAGGGGTTTCTAATTGAGTGAGAGTATAGCAATGGCAAAAGAAAGTACGCTATGAATGGAGAAACTGAATAGCACGAATGGTCTGATTGACCCACATTATGGATTATGGATTATACCATTAATGGTGTCATAGTGATTTACATATATGACATGTTTCTTAAAAATCTAGCAATTTAGATGTTTATAATGCAACTCTTGATTAATGGAAGCTAGATAAATGGTCATTAATGCTTATATGAGATTAGATAGTCATTGGTTATATTAGATATGTACATGCTTAAAATTAAAGCTTATCCTTGTCATTGAATTCTTGGTATACGTTATATTTATTCATTAAAGAAATAAATGATCCCAAATTTGGGATAAGGATTTAATAAGCGATGGAAACCTTCATGATTACACCTGGTTATATGATTAAATAGTCCACCTTGGCAATAAGTTATAAATCATAATATTCTTTAATAAACACGTAATTTAATGCTTGAGGCTAATTAAGAAATTAACTCTTACATGGTCTTACGTAAGCTAATTGGATGGCATGAATACTATGTTTATATAATAAGGGAAATCATTATAGAAATGATCAAACACACAAAAACACACCAATAAGAGTCTAATTTGGATCAATAATTGACAATCACATGTATATACCCTAAAAAAATGTAATTTTATGGCTAATAAATACCTAGAACTATTTTTAAGTGTCTACAAGACATACAACCCTAAATTATACTTTAAATAAATAAAACATGAAACACTTCTCCTTATAACATGTATCCAAAAATTTATCTAAACAAATTTTACATGTAACTTTAACTAACCAAAATTAAGTTAATAAAAATGATAATTTAAATTGGATAAGTCCAAAAATAAATAAATAAATAAAAATAATATCAACAACTCCTCCATCCAATTTTGAGACAAGGATTTACATACTTTAGAAAAAACATGAAAATTAATCATCATTAAAATATCTCACATTAGCAGCTTCTCATCTAAAAAAATACATTCCTATGACTGAATGAGTTCAAGGTATGAGAGATCCAATTATGTAATGTAGGAATAAAAAATAAAGCATTCTAAGCCACAAGATCTTAGGTATTAGCATTGCATCACATTCATAAAAATAATAATCTGAAATAATAGACTTATAGATTGATTGCAATACAAAGAGCATCTATATCATTTATTACATCTCCATAACCTCATCAAATACAATGAAATATCCTTGTATATATAATCAAGGAATATCAATCTTAACTAAGAGATCAATCATAACTAAAAGATCAAGTTAAGATTAAACATAGGACTAAGAGATAACTATCCCTAAAGGATAGAAACAACTAGAAATTATCCCATAATATCTAAGAGATAAATATGTAATATCTCATGATATCTAAAATAAGATAAATAAAATATCCACACATAATTAGGTGGGAGTAATAAAATAAAAAACCTAGGTGAACATGAGCTAAGGTAAACAACCTACTATAATAAATGTATTGTTATAAATTTATAAGAATTGACTATAACAATAATTAGTATTCTATTCACATGTATAATGAGATACATGATCATCTACATTAAGACTTTGAGTATTAAAAAAATGTGCATGATTTCTCACAAAGAAAATAGGAAATGTAATCTTAATAGTGTTAATTCTTCCATAAAGCATGCAAGTAAGTGCATGGAGTTGGGGGCCAACACATAAACACATTTTGCATTTAAATGGATTTCAATGTTTTTACATTCATAAATTTAAAAAAATTCATAGATGGCATTGGCACATAGGCTTGGTAATTACTAAGCCAGGACTATGTATGCGATTTTAGTATTTAGAACTATGTATGCAGTATTATTGTTATAAAATTGTATATGCAGAATAATTTAGTACTACATTGGCATGCATGGAATATAAATAAAATAAACATTTAAGTATAAGTTTAAATTTATATATGAATATTTAGTTTCTTATACTTTAATTTATATTTTATTTGTATGTTTTTATGATGTTTGAGAGTGGTTTTGGACCTCTAGGAGCTATAATGGAAATTCTAGATTTTGAAGGATCCTATCATATTTAGACTTAGTCATATTTCTAGGTTTCAAGGTTTCATAGCCATATTTCAGGGTTTCAAGATTTTAGGGAGACATTATAAGAGGTATGAAGGCTGCATGAAGGGATGTAGGTATTATAGAATAGTATGATAATATCTCTCATAAAGTCTCATAAGTCAACCCCACCCCATTCCCTGTGCACCCCTTAAGATATAAATTCTAGGATAAATGCATCGGTGAGTCCCTAATGCATACAAGAACCATCTAATGCAAAAAATCATACACAACATGATTTACAGTTTTAGGATACATTTATAAAAACAATCCCATAGAGAAAACACACACCTCACTTATTTCATTCCATGGATATGGATATTTCTACCACATTTTGATAAATTTAAGTATTTTTTACTTTATCATTTATTCTTGATTAATAGACCATCCATGATGATTAATATCTAGTTAAAAATCATTGCCATTGTGATTAGACACTATAACCTAAAAATTATACCTTAAACCCTATGCCCTAAACTTTAAACCCTAAATCATAAACCCTAAACCAATCGATTTGGCCCAAATTAACATCTTTTAGAGTAAGCATTAGGTTTACAAGGCTCAATTTCGCCCAAATTGCATCACTGATTGCCCCAATTGACTAATTGGCTCAATATGTCATGACATTGGGGATAATTGAGCCTAAAACCATATTCTATAATCATAAATAGGTTCAAAAAGGTCAAATTGTCTCCAATTTCCTTTGTGATTTAACCCTATACCCTAAAACCTAAACCTTGTACCCTATACCCTAAACACTAAACCCTAAACCCTAAATTGTAAACCTTAAACCCTAAATCAATTGATTTATACCTAATTAACATCTTTTAGAGTATTAATTGATTTCATAGGGCTCAATTGAGCCCAAATTTCATCACTTATCACCCTAATTGACTAATCAGCTCAAACTATGATGACATTGGGCTAATTACGCCCAATGGTCACAAATAGGTTCAATGAGATAAATTTGGCCCCAATTACCTTCATGATTGGACCCTATACCTTAAACCATAAACCATATACCTTAAATCCTAACCCCTAAATTATAAACTCTTTAAACCCTAAACCAATCATTTTAGCCCTAATTAACATCATGTAGACTAAAAGTTAAGTTCACGTGGCTTAATTTGGCCCAAATTACATCACTAATTTCCTCAATTGACTAATTAGCTCAATATGTGATGACATTAGGGCTAATTGAGCCCAAAATCACATTTTGTAGTCATAAATAAGTTGAGTAATCTCAAATCATCCCCAATTAACTATTTAATCGGCCCTTAAACCCTAAACTCTATACCTTAAATAGTATGTCCTAAACTTTAAACACTAAACTGTAAGCCCTAATCCTTGAACCAATTAATTTATCCCAAATTAACATCCTTTAGAGTAAGAATTAGGTTCACAAGGCTCAATTTAGCCTAAATTGCATCACTAATTACCTCAATTGACTAATTGGCTCAATCTATGATGACACTAGGGGTAATTTAGCCTAAAATCACATTTCGTAATAAAAAATAGGTTTAACAAGCTCAAATTGGCCTTAATCACCTTCATGATTGGACCCTATACCATAAAACCTAACCTTATACCATATACCCTAAGCATTAAATCCTAAACCCTAAACCCTAAATCAATTGATTTATATCAAAGTAACATATTTTAGAGTAATAATTATTTTCATAGGGATCAATTTAGCCCAAGTCACATCACTTATTACCCTATTTGACTAATTATCTCAACCTATGATGACATTGGGTCAAACTATGCACAATATCACATTCTATAGTCAAAATTAGGCTTAATAAGCTCAAATTATCCCCAATTGCCTTCATGATATACCTATACCCTAAACCCTAAACCGTATACCTTAAACCCTAATCCCTAAACTTTAAACCCTAAACCCTAGATCATAAACTCTTTAATCCCTAAACTAATCATTTTAGCCCCAACTAACATCAATTAGACTAAGAGTTAGGTTCATAAGACTCAATTTGGTTAAAATCATATCACTAATTGCCCCAATTGACTAATTGGTTTAATATATGATAATATGGGGGATAATTAAACCTAAAATCATATTTTATAGTCAAAAGTAGGTTGAATTAGGTTAAATCATCCCCAATTATCTTTGAAATTAGATCCTAAACCCTATACTTTAAAACCTAAGCCCTAAACCTTAAACCCTAAATCATAAACCCTAAACTAATTGATTTAGCCCAAATTAACATCCTATAAGGTAAAAATTAGGTTCATGGGGTTTAATTTAACCCAAATTGTATCATTGATTACCCTAATTGACTAATTGGTTTAATATGTGATGATATTGGGGCTAATTGAGCCCAAAATCACATTCTATAGTCATAAATAAGTTCAACAAGCTTAAATTAGCCCCAATTACCTTTGTGATTGGGCCCTATACCCTAAACTCAAATATTATAATCTATACCCTAATCCCTAAATCCTAAATCAATTGATTTATCCCTAATTAACATCCTTTAGAGTAATAATTATTTTCATAGGGCTTAATTTATCCCAAATTGCATCGCTTATTTCCATAATTCACTAATTAACTCAACATGTGATGATATTGGGGCTAATTGTGCCCAAAATCACATTATATAGTCACAAGTAGGTTCAACAAACTCAAATTAGTCTCGGTTTCCTTCATGATTGGACCCTATACCCTATACCCTAAACCATATACCTCAAACTCTAAGCCCTAAATCATATACTCTTTAAACCCTAAACTAATCATTTTAGCCTAATTAAAATCATTTAGACTAATAATTAGGTTCATAGGTCTCAATTTCACCTAAATCACATCACTAATTATCCCAATTGACCAATGCTTAAATTTATCAAAATATAGCTGAAATATCCATGATCTATAAAATGAAAGAAGTGATGCATGTGTTTTCTCTATGGGATTGTTGTTATAAATGTACCCCATAACTTAAAATCATATTGTGTATGCCTTTTTCATTAGATGGTTCATGTATGAATTATGGGCTCACCAATACATTTCTCCCAAAGTGTATACCTTAAGGGGTGTAGAGGGAATGGGCTGGGATCGACTTGTGGCACTTTGTGAGAGATGTTTTCATACTATTCTATCATACCTACATCCCTTCATGCAACCTTCATACCTACTATGATGTCTCCTTGAAATATTTAAACCCTAAAATATGGCTAAGTTTGAAACCTTGAACCCTTAGAATCTGACTAAGTCTAAAATACGATAGGATCCTTCAAAACCTATAATTTACATTATAGATCCTAGAAGTCCAAAACCACTCTCAAACATCTTGAAATTATATAAATAAAATATAACTTAATGTATAAGTTTACATTTATATCTATCTAAATTTAAACTTATACTTAAATTTTTATGTTATTTATAACAACAATATTGCATACACGGTTCTAAAGACTAAAACTACATACGTGGTTTTAAAGACTAGTAGTAAAATATTCTGCATACATGGTAGTATCGCATATGTAGTTCTTATATTTAAATTTTTAAACATATGCCTTAAGGCTCAAGAATGACTTGGATTCTCAAGCCTCATGCCTAGACTTGTAACACATAACTAAATGCGGGTTTTCTACCAATAATTAAAAAAATACAACTTCACCCATGCTAGACACTATCCATTTTATTGCATTTTTCTTTGAAAATAGTACTACAACATCAACTAAGTCTCCTTTCTATATATATATATATATATATATATATATATATATATATATATATATATATATATATATATATATATATATATATATATAATTTTTATTGCTTTAAGATTGTTATTTATATTTATTGACTAAGTATGTCTTTTGTAGTGTTAGATGCCATGATTATTCATGTTCATATTTATTTATGTATCTTTTGATTCGTTGATCCAAATCGAACAAAAACACATGGTTGCATATTAGACCTAATTATATACACATTAAAAAAAGAAAAATCTAATTTTTTATTTTTTTTGAGGTAGTTAAGGGGGCGTATGGTTGGATATATAATTTTTTATCATATTTTAGGGTATACTGACTTGTGAAATCAGTAAAAAAAATTCATTAATTAATTTCAAAAAAATATAGGTTGAAAACTAGATGATCTTAACTATCTTTCTACTAAGGGGTTTTTAAAAAAATAAAATGATGCTCAAGAAATGGTGGGAGACATAGACAACTATATAGTATGATTTTTTCAAAAAAATAGTACCACATGTTTGAATTTATGGTGTTTAACCTATTTATACTTAACCATTTCAAAAAAAATTAGTAGTTTAGAAACTAGACTTGAAATTCTACAATTCATCTTCCTAGGACATCTTCAAATTGTGAGTGTAAATATCTCAAATAATCGATACAAATTAAGGTTTCATGTTTTTTAGGATAAATATGCCCACTTAAGATGGCCTTTTTCCCCCTGCCAATTCCCTGTGCACCTACCCATGCATGAGACACCACATGTTGATACTTTAGCAAAAAATGAAACATTGGGTGATTTTTAAGAAATTTAAATATTTATCCTAGTCTTATTATAAGAATAAATTTCCTTTCCATTTAAATGAATATGTTTACTTTGATGAAGAATAACCTCTACGTGGGTGGGGGTGTTAGATCAGTTGGTTTCATGGATTGAGGGCAATTGCGTCGTGCTCCGCAGGTCAGGTGTTCAAGTCCCCCCGCCCCGTGGTACCAGAGGGTGTGTTGACTCACTCGCATCGCCGGTCACGTTAAAAAGTTTACCCCGTGGGCGCCTGGGAGGTTTGTAGGTTCTGACCTGGAGGCCGAAGGCTACGGCAGGGCTGAGTTCCTCCCCAGCCTAAGTAAAAAAAAAAAAGAATAACCTCTACGTGCTATAATTGCAATACAAAATTTACTAATTTAAATATTTTGCATACTTTACCTTATGTGGAAGATAGATCTATCTTGCTTAATGAATATAAATTCAACATTAACATTGGCACTCTTAAAAACTCTAAGACATTAAAATTGAAAGCTTTTTAATTTAATTTTTCACTTGACTTGTCAAATTTAATTTTATATTTATTTTCATCCTAGTTTTATTCAAGATATTCATATTCAATTTAGCTTTGTAATTTGTATGTTTTTATTTCATGTGGAGGATCGCAAGTGTTCAAAACACCACACCAACCACATATATTATGGCATAAAGATATATATAATTTAAGTGAAGTAAATACAAATAATAAAATAAATAAAGATCTACCTATGTACATGAAAAGGGAAATCAATGAAATTAATTTGAGCAGTTGATAATTTAAACGGGAAAATAGAGATGTGTCCCTGATTTCTTACTTACCTAAGTTCTGATAGACATCGAGAACCCTAGAAATAGGTTATGAAGTAATGAAAACAACATCTAGAAAGTTATAGTGATTTGAGACAATGACAAGTTTTATATGACTCAAAATCAAAAATTCCTTCCAAAATTGATCAATGTATTCTGAAAATAATTGAATAGATCCTTGTGGCCTAATTAATTTGTAAACCCTTCATTAGTATCATAAGTCCATAAACCTCTCTCTGATAACATGTGCATATATGTCACAATTCCTTCTCCTTTGAACTTGAGCTCAAGTCCACACTAAGAAGACATAATAATTTGATGTTTTGGTAGAGGGGATTGCCTTAGTTAGTCCCCATCTTGTCTGTTACAACAAGTTTAAAGTTTACTAATTAGTACTTGTGTATGTCATCAAATAATTTGTGTGTCTGTCTAGTTCCCAATCATGATCGTATAAGATAGGGATTCATAAAATAAATAAATATTCTCTTTCACTAAATGCAGTAGTTATTTTTGCTCAAATTATGTAGCCACAAACTTTCAAAAAATAGAGAGTGGAATAAGGGTAGAATGTGTGATATATATCTCTTGATAATACTTGATCAAGAGAAACCCTGATGTGTTCGTGATATCTTATGATAAATTATTTAAGATATATGTGTATAATTAGGCATCTTTGAATTCAAATCGGGACACATTTGTGTCTAAGTTGACCTTGGAAAAACATAAAAGTTGACAATCAAGGCACAAGAAAAAATGCTATGATGGAAAAAATGACCCACAACTAACATATCTATATGGAGGCTCTTACCATTTTGTATGTTATGGGGCATTGTTGTGCGCTTGGTTGGTAAAGGATTATTTATGAATATGACGCTCAGGTGGTGGTGTTCTTGTTGAATACACAATGGTTTGAGGATGTTAGTTGGTCTTTAGCCATGGTCATTAGATGGATTCTTTAGTTGTGCGGCTCTTTGGAATCTGTTACCTTCACTCACATTCCTCGGGAGTGGAATGGAGTGGCAGATTGCTTGGCCAAATGGGCCTCTGATCATATGCAGGGTTGGAATATTGTGGATAGAGATCAATTATCTCCGTATTTGACTCACATTTTGGATGACTTAGTGAATCATAATAGGGTTCTATAGTACTCTTTTCTTTGATGGGTGTTTGGCCCTTCTTGCTTTGTTTTCTCTTGGTTTTCAATAAAAAATTTACCTCTTTTTATTTATATAATCATATAATATGACAATGGTCATGATAATTTTTGTACCATACAAATCTATCCAAGGTTGTCAAAACTTAGAAAACAGACATTGGTGAATCTGTAGCAGTATGTTTGAGTATTTTGAAACAATCAAATGACATATCTAAAAATATTCAAGAGTAAATGATAATAATGAAAAACTATGAATAACTTGTGTGAAGAGAAAATGTACCACTAAAATTTTACTATAAACTAATAATTCAAATCTACAAAATATGATAAAAACATTACAATTATAATACTTGAACCAAAATTAAATATCTAAAATTATAATTACTTTTCATAAATATTTATATTAATATCTTGCCTTCTATTTATAATTTATCTATATTTTTCATCTTTTTTTGGTTTCAAATTTATTTAATCTTTCTTGTGTTTTGATATGCCCAAAACGATCAATGAGTTCTAAATGATAAACTAAAATTCATGTTATTGCAATCATAACTAATGATAAGGTCTTTTTTAATTAATAGTATTGTTTTAATTTTTTGGGGTCAAGCTCCCAGTTTTTTTTAATTCATTGTTTGTGCTTGAATATATAATTTTTTATTATCTACAATTATTTTGCATTTATATTTAATAATTGTTTGATAATTATTTTACCATATGATGTGTCGTAAAAAGGAAATATATATTTACTATAAAATTATGTTTAGTTGATTGAATAGTGAGGTGTCATGTTTGTTTGTTTTGAGTTCTCTTTTCTTCTCATTCCCTTGGGGGAACCTCTCATTTGTTTGTGTATTTGGTATATAATCTTTATACTGGAATGTAAGAATTTAGAGGATTTGGTCAAAATTAAATATTTTAAGGGGTTTTATATATTATTATGTTTTTTCGTAAATTTTATATTTTGTATTAGATTACTCTTAGTATTATTTGGGATGCAAGATTTATATGATATGATTATTTTAAAAGGTATATGTATTTGATATGATTCGTTATTATCGATATAATATATTTTTATGATAGTTTTTTAATAAACGATTGTTATTATATTATTTTTTTTCAAGTTTTGTTTATGTTGATTAATATGTTTATGCAATTGATATATTTATGTATTTGATATGTTTACGTATTCGATGTATTTATATTATTGATGAGCTTATATTTTCCTGATGTGATTATATTTTTGGTATGTTTATGTTTTTTATATTTTTATGTTCTTGATGTGCTTACATATATCTGATAGATTTACATGCCCACTATTAACTTTTCATTATGCATACATGCTTGATATGTCATTTATTATGTTTATGTAAATATTATGTTTCATTATCTTGCTCTGATTCATATCATGCAAATATTATGTTTTTGTTAAATTCTCAAATTTATATAAAGAAAATCTTATATTTTGTTATGTTTCCACAATCTTTATCATTTATATGTATTGGGGTAATATCCTTTGTTTTACCTATGCAATTACAATATTTAGTTCAAATTTTGACATAAATTTTGATATAGATTTGTAATTATTTATATTAAATCATTATTTTAATTTTTATTATTAAATATATGTTGAAATTTTGACGTCCATTAAATACATTGAAAATGGACAATGAAATTTTGACATTCATTTAAAAAATAAAAATAAACATTAAAATTTTAATATTTATTTAAAATATAAAAAATAGACATTAAATTTTTGAAAACTTCCTTAAATCTATACAATTTCTATTTTTAATTTAATTAAAAAAATTACAAATATTTAACATTTAAAATTTCATAAATAAAAATAATAGAGAAATTTAATTAAAATAAAATTAGATAAAATGGAATGATTTTGATAAGAAATCAACACAAAAGGGAGTACATTTGAGAGAGGAGGATGAACCCATTCAACATTTGATGTGTCACATCTACTATATTTATTTAAAAAAATTGCATGCATTAAAGGGTATTTTATCAAAGTTTGTGTGGTGATCTTGGAAATACAAGCATGGTGTTTATTTAATTAATTTTTTTTTTATTTATTTTTTTGGTTAAAGTCGAAGATATGGGTAATGATTTCGCCATATAAAACACCATTATCTTCTTCATTATATTACAGTAATTATTATTTGTTATAGAATCATCATACACATGTATTACTTATGGTTGGTAATATTGGTGACCTTTTTGGTGTGATTATAATTTTTAAGATTTAGGCTGGAGTTATAACTTTTGAGTCAATTTAATAGAGAAAAGGGTGAAACCTAATTTATAATTATCACCATTTTTTTATAATAAAGTTTCGAAACTATTTTTTTAATTATTTTGATTTGTATTAATATTTTTTTAGATAAAGTTTTATGATATATTTGGTTTTTAATTTATTTATTTTTGTTAAGGTTTTTTGTGATATAAAATAGTTATTGGGGCATCTTTTTTAAGAAATATTTTGAACAACTAAAAAAAAATAAAACACACAATAATGTTAGAAAGAATATATTGGCTTCTTCTTAACATAACAGAGGTATTATAGACTCAAATTGTATTGGCTTAAGGAAAAGGAACAAGGATAGTCCTCTTCCTCCCCCTCTTTCTTGGCCCTCATCTCTTTTCTCTCGTGGTAGACCTAATGATGAATATGTTTGCAGATACTAATCAAAATGATGTTAACATGAGAGAGGCCAAGCTTAAGACTCTTGATATTATCATAGTGATAATGAATGACATCTGCATTGTCTTTTTATATTTTGATCTTCTCCTTGTATTTGCAGACCTCCTCCTCATTCTGCATTAACATGTCCATCATGCTTTCTAAGATGAGGTTAAGATCTTTAAATGTCTATTGATCTTGTTTACTATGGTCTAGGAGTCCATTCTAATGGAGTTATTTGAACTCAAATAGTCTAATATCTTCTTCATGATAGTGTTAAGGGCTTGAAATAATATTTGTTGATGTGTGCACACCAAGGATTCTTACGATAAGGTCCTTAACGTTTTAGGATTGATGAAAATTACACTCCAAAGCATGAGTTGCAAGTATCAGTTTTATAAATAATTATGTGGTAGAATAATGGTGAGTGGAGTGGTTATTAACTATAGTTGGTTCAAATGTGACAGAGGTCTAGATTCTACTTGAAATGGATGGGTGGATCTAACTTAAGGTGAATTTGTACCAAAAAGGTAAAAAAAAAGGGAAGGGTAAGGTAGAAAATAGGGTACTCTATGATCCAATTGGAGATTAAACCCTTCTAAGTTGACTCGCTTGCACTAGGCCAAGCATATGTCATGATCCAATGTCTATTGTAGATTAGATAAAAACACAATATACAATAAAAATAGTCCAACTTAGGCCCACATGATGTGTGTGGAGAAGAGAAACTATTATCTGAATAAGACTCCTGCAACTTGTTGAAGAGAAGGCTATTCTATTGATTCAGTCCATGCATTTTGTCAATTAACTTAGTGACTTAGGCTTTCAATGA
The DNA here is from genome assembly GCA_037957365.1 of Torreya grandis. Lineage (NCBI taxonomy): Eukaryota > Viridiplantae > Streptophyta > Pinopsida > Cupressales > Taxaceae > Torreya > Torreya grandis. The sequence goes on along the minus strand of JARHVA010002030.1, from coordinate 316,660 downwards.
GGCAAGTTCTTCTTCCATGATTTTTGTGCCTATACAGGTGACTACCATAACTAGTGTTTTTTTTACAAGGGATAGAAAAACAAGTTTTAAGACATAGTCAGTAAGGCACTTTTTAGTATGGACTAAAACAGAAGGGGTAAAGGTATGTTTATAAAAAAAATTGCACTGCATAGGTATGATTGATGAGGGCAAGGGCAATTTCAAAATTGAAATAGAAAAATTTAAAAAAAAATCCAAGAGGGACAAAGGAGAATAAAAGGGAAAGGAACACAGTGAAATTTTTTTGAAGCAAGAGGATAAACAATGAAGTTATAGCAAAACCTGAAAAAAATAAAAAAAAATGGGATTTGTGGCTAATGGAAGTGGAATTGGGAGATGGGAGCTCACAGAAGAAAAGGTGCAAAATGAAATTTTAGGTGCCTTGGAAAAGTTTGAGGATAAACAGAGACAGAGATGGACAGATATGGCAAAAGTTTTTTTTTCTTTTCTGAAACTAGTTTCTCTAGGTTTCTATTATCAAAAGTCTATCTGCAAGTTTGTAGTTACCATTGTTAATCTGAAACTAGTTTTTCTGGATTGCTCTTATCAGAAGTCTGTCTATGGGTTTTTAGTTATTACTATGCTAATTTGAAACTAGTTTTTTTAGGATGCTCCTATCAAATGTATGTTCATAGGTTTTCAGTTATCACTGTGCTAATTTGTAGAAACTGATATGTTTGATATGGGCTCCAAGTTTGTTCAATTGCCTAAAGGTTTTAAGAAATCTCTCTGGCCATCAATGCTATCTGAACGAGTACCACTCTCTGAAAAAATTTGGCCATAGATTTACCCCTAAATGATAGCTCTTGGTTTACCTCATGGATAGAAACTAGTCAATCAGGATGGGGTCATTTTCCTTTTTGGTGGTAGGTCTTCTCAATGGGCTAACTACTTCAAGGTTCCTGTGGTACTCCTCACAATGAGTTTTAGGGATATATGTCCAAGTACTTCCCACAATTATGTAGAGGGGTATTTTACCCTTATCCAAACTTGTAAATAAAGATGTAAAAATACACACACACACAATAGTGCAACCCCTGAAAAGCCACTGCTACAAGAAAAAAATCCAAAATCTAATTATCGAGGAAAGTGCTCCAATACCAAATGTGATGAACTTGCTACATAGATTTACGAACTACATAAAGTAATGGAATAATAAAACTAGCTTTAGTGTCAGGAATCTAGAACAACAAACATGCTCTGATACCACTTGTTGGGGGGGGAGATGGAAGATAAATCCAAGAATAAACACACCTGTTCTAATTCCACCTCCTAGGATCTTGCTCCTCAGAAAGAGCACAGTATGATTACCAAATATAAGCAATTGAATATGCAGAAATAACCAGAAACACAAGTAACTAGAATTCACCAATAGCACAGAATATGAGAGACAATACACTATCTTGTATTAACACTAACAGAAAAGAATACAACAAAGAGCCGCCACACTCTTTCACCTTACAGAGATTCGCCACACCTCAAGTGTTCAGTAATTCTTCTCACACACACTCTCCTACACAAAAAAGGGTCCCAACAACCAACTCACACACAGAATTGGTGTTCACCTCACCAACCAGTCAGTAATAACCCTGCCGGTACATCAAGCACTCTATAGCACTTCAAGCTGATCTCTCATGAACCTGCAACCTGCAATTCAAAGACCAAACTTACATGTAGATCCCCAATGAGCTTGCAACAACCTGCAACTCACAGATCTTACAACTAGAAGGAACTCTTCCTTTCTATCTCATGCCTTATACAATACATGCCAATGGGTCTATAAATAGATCCCTAACTCAAACAATAACTTAGACTCTTAATTTAGACAATTGTCCTCGCAGCACAAGACTCTAACTGGTCTCAACATGCAAACTCTTTGTTCACTTAACTAACTGTCCGTGAAACGAGCAGTTCTGGAACACACAGGCGACCGACATCGGTCCCTGCTTGTCTGGTTCTGCCGACATCGGCCGACTTTCTGCCGTCGCCGGTGGCCTTCTGCACTGGTCTCTGCCGACGTCGGTCCTGCTGCCGATGCCGGTTCCTGTAGAACTCAGCAACCATCTGTTCCTCAGTTTGCAAAGGTTGAAGCTTTTAGCTCCATAACCTAACATTTAGAAATTAATATATAATAATTCAAATATGTTATATTGATTGTAAGCCACTTCGAGGGAGCAAGCTCCTTTGAGTAATATAAATACAATAATATTCATCAATGCCTTCATTGGGTCTCAATACTTAAACATTAATTCTATTCTAACAACTAATACTCCCCATACATGTGGGGTAATTCAAATATACTACTTAAATATTAATTATATTCTATCAACTAATACTTCCTATGTATGTGGGATAATTCAAATATACTAAAGGGATGACTTACAAAGCATATGCGTCCATAGTGACTAATACACTAATAATGCAAAGAGAAGGGTAGGACATGGGTTCTTAACATAATATGGTATTCTATTAAATTATAATGATAATTTGAGAGTGGTCACTTCTTCTTACCCTTTATAGTTTTTTGGCCCATAACATGTATACTTGTATAATAATGGGGTGGCTTCTTTCAGGCAAAGAGGGGTATGTTGAAGAGAAGGGTTCATATTGTTAGGTATGGCAATTTCCCAAACCGAACCATCTTAGAAACCCATTTTTCATTGCTTTTAAAATAAGAACATTACTACTTTTAAAATAATAAAACTATTACTTTTGTGGTTAATACATCATTCAATTTATTAAAGATATTGAAAATGGGGTTTCAAACTAGGTAGTGAAATTGATTTTAGCTTGAAATCAAAATTTTGTTGAAGTTATTCTCACATTACATACAAAATTGGCAATAGTCATGTTACATCAAATAGTCATAAAATAGGAGATCATGAAATGGGGATGCATATAACGAGTTGGTCATTGTTTTAGCACAATTCAATTGGGTTTTTCAAGTATAAGGACATATGTTTTGCTCTAGGACTGTGAAGGATCAAACATCACTGAGACTTTTTAAAGGTCTAATATATAATATTTAAGCACTTTGACCTTGTTGAATCTTGGTAACAAGAGGTGTACAATGGAAGTAAAGATGACATAAAAAACCCTAAAACCTCATTTTTGAAGAGAACTTTTTTCAGATATATTTAATTATTTTTTAACATGAAAATCCAAAACCTTGAGGAAAAAATAATTCCTCTTGGTTTAACTTATTATTTAAAATGAAATAGTGAGTGACACTTTCTAAATTTTATTTTCTTTGAACTTGAAATTTGAAAACCCTGTAGCAAATAGAGCAATAAAAAAGAATAGTGAAAATGCACTAAGGGAAAAAATATAAGGCATCAATTCCTCGTATAAACCTGTACCAATGGTTGGGAGATCCGCATTAGATGGACGAAGAACGTATGTGTTTGTCTTGCCTTTATCAAAGTTTGTTTACTGTATAATTTAGGTATGAAAAAGTTTGTCTACATGCATATTTTCAATCCATATCCATGCCCCGGGTTCATATTTTATTTGATTGATATCCTTAATATTCGTAAGAGGTAGAGGTAGAGGTAGATGTAGAGGCAGGGGCTTATTAAACTCTATATTGTGGGGGTGAGCATAGCGAATAACATCTAAACTAATCTATACCATGGAGGTGAGCATAGCGAATACCCCTCCCCCAGAAGATAGAGTTTTTTTGTCCCAAGCCCTATATATCTATCTGGGTTAGATCTATATAGGGAGGCCCTCTATATAAACTAAACTAACTCTAATATAGACTGTGCCACCATATCTATTATATAATAGAATATCTCTCTATGGGGTGAGCATAGCCACTTTGTCTTTCACAAATCCTTTCTAGTTTTTTTAGGGTTATTTGTTTCATCTTTCCAAATTCCCAACCTTATTGTTTTCTTTTCATTTTCAAGTGTACAAAAATATTAAAATTACACATCCGTTTTTTCTCTTTTAAATATTAATAAGATAAGATAAAATAATAATATCAATGTTCACGAAAAGTTAAAAGATTTTTTTTTAACAATTTTGATTTAAATATATATCTACTTAATATTGTAATCCATTATATGTAATTTAAAGTATGGACAGAGATACAAACATCTATATAATTGAAAAGATTCTAATGAGAAGATAAAAAGTTCCTTTCATTTTCGGTTTCTCCATTATTATCTCTTTTGTCTCTTTCTATGAAAACTACATGAATAATATATAAAAATCTAAAAGTTTTATATAATTTTTTCTCTTAATAAGATGAGATAAAATAATAATATTAATGTCTACAAAAAGTTTTAAAAAAAATATTTTAAAATTTTGATTTAGATATACGTTTTTTTGACATTATTATCTATTATATAATCGAAAATCAACATTATAATTGAAAAGGTTCTAATTAAAAAAAGAAAAAAAGAAGAAGAAAGTGGGGGGGTCGCTTTCTCCATTATAATTGAAAAGGTTCCAATCAGAAGAAAATGAAACGCTATCAGCCAATTGCTAGAAAACAAGACTAAATAAACTAAAAGGTTGAAATCATTTCTTGAACATTACGAAAAGACTAATTTTTCTCATCAAATTCAATCGAGGATCCTTTCGAAGTGAGAAGTCTCAAATTTGTAGTCTGACATGCAAGATAAATTGGTTGAAATTGTTGAAAATAAATTATTGGTGAAATGAAATATTAAACAATATAATTTTATTGATTGTTTATTGGTTTATATAATTAAATATTAAAAAAATTAAATATGTAAATAATTTAATCTTTTATCAACTTCCACATACTGACAAGATAGTATCTATCGATTGAAATAAAATATGCAAAATAAAATGTTTGAAACTCTCATACATTCAAAATTTAACCACTGCTAATTGACACAACATTCAGTAATTTGAAGGTAAGGAAAGACCGAAACTTGTATAGATGGGCATTGGAAAGCTTTTAGGAACTTTTTACCAGCTAGAGAGAATGATATATGATCGGAAGGGAAGTGTCTTTTCAAAGAAATATGATAATTAGCCATGGTTTTAAAGGCGCAAGTAATGTTGAAAAGGATGTAAATTGGGGTTTTGTAAAGTGAGGGAGTGTAAATGGTTATGATTTTTTGTATATGAAGGGTTAAGTAATAATATTTTTATATTTAAGGTAGAGTTGATGACGTAAAATGAGGTTATGTGTTTTTTTTTTATGACATGACAATACATTGTATGGAGAGGAGACATTTGTTACATGGTGAGTTTGAGCAATGACGAAGTAGTGGGGAAGTGAAAAGCCATATAGACCATGAAAGTGGTGAAAGATTTTAAAGTGAGTTGAGTGGTGATAGTAAGAGGCAATGATAGGGTGGTTTAGGTGGTAACGTACCACAAAGGGCCCATATCATACACTAGAGATGGATTCAAGGCAGCTAGTGGATTTGCATGCCTTGCACCCATTACATAGGGGTCTACAATTTACAGGGAGTCTACATCTTTGATTGGTTGTTTTCTATTGTCAATAGTAGACGAAAATGTCATGAGAGTTGATTTTATTGGTATAGGACTCCACATCCAATGTGCAACGTGAATCATCATTATAATATCGTTAATATGGAGCAAGACATTGAAGTTTTGATATATATATATATATATATATATATATATATATATATATATATATATATATATATATATATATATATATCAAAACTTCAATGTCTTGCTCCATATTAACGATATTATAATGATGATTCACGTTGCACATATAATAATATGATGTATTATTAGTAATATTATTTAACTAAATGTATAACAACAACAACAACAACAACAACAACAACATTGGATTAATCTTCCTAAAGACTTGGGATTAGGCAGTGAAGAACATTATCCATTAAATATGTTACATGGTAAGTAATTTTGACACCAACACTCTACCTTAGTAATGAATTTGACATAATTAGGTTCGTTATGTACAAAGTAACCATTGAAAATACATATAATCAACTCCTCAAAAGCATTGAAACATGTCAAAATATAAGGCACGTGGAAGCTTATGTGTCATGCCACACAACTCTTAACCCACTTCTTCTATTCATCTCCCAACACATGGCATTCTAGATCGTTCTTCTTTCATGAAAGACTCCATTTTTCAGCATGCATGCCAGTTTGATCAATACTCCACCCATATTTTCTATGAAATCTTAATATGTTTTTCTTATGTGTTTTGGATTTATTGAAATAATTAATGGTATATAAGTGGGAATGGTGCAAATTCTACCTTAACATGTATTAAACGAAGAGTTGTTAGATTTATTGAAGTTGAGCTTGGTGAGAATTATGATTTTTATGGGGTTTTTTTGGTATGTAGGTGTTGGCTAATGTGTTTCAACACTAATTTTTCATGATAATGAGATTTTTTTAAAATTTTGGTGTTGGTCAAAGAGGAAATGTAGGGTCACTGGAGGATGGCACCAACAACACTAGGTAAAACCAGTTAACACCTAGATCAGTCTTATATAACTAATGCATTCAATTCTCAACAAATTTAGCAACGCTTTCCACTTATGCAATTATCTTATGCACACAATAATCGACAAGTTTTTTTAAATTACACATTTGAAAGGTAATTTAATTTAATTATCATAAGCATTATTTTTTGTCTGTTAATTGAATTTTACCAATGTCTAGAATAATTTAAAGCTTGATATTTATTTGTATTGATTTTCGTGATCTCTGATCTAGGATCAAAGATATGTAAATTAATATTTATCATTGTTTATTCAAGAAATAAAATTTTCAAAGAATTATACTTTGTTCATTTAAACGCATTTATGATTTTATTCTAGTTGAAACTTGAGGAAATTGAACTCATTATGTGTGGATGTCATGATCGTAGAGGTCAAGGGTAGGTGTCTAGGTAATTCCTACCTGTATGTGTCATTTTGTGAGTAGGCAAATAAAAATTTAGAAAAATGTCACATCTCGATTCCTTGCTAAGCAAACTTACTTGATTGTCTGTGGATTTCTATGGTTAGAAATTTGATTTGATTATTATTTAGTAAGATATAAGTCATATGTTGTTATAGGACAGATGTATGTTGATTTGATTTCATTATTGTATTGCTATGAGTTAGTTGTATTGTATATTCTTTATATTATGATCATATTGATTTATTATTTCAGTATTATTTTATGATATATATGTCACGATGTTATAGACTAATTACCTTCTTGTAACGAGTTGGATATAGAAGAGATTAATCTTTTAGAACATGATGGAGAGAGAGCATCATCAGAGAGGGTGGTGTAGATGGAGGTATTAGGGGACAACAGAGGAATAGATAGAACCCTGCGCACACCACATTAAATAGTATATATTAAATGCATAATTTGAATTATTAGCATTAGTACATTTTTTATGATTATCTGCATTTAGATAATTGTATGTGTATGTTATCTTAGTTTATTTATTATATAGAATAAATCATGTGTGATTGCATTATGGGTATTATAGGTAGGTCTAAATGTATAATGTTACAGTGTGATCACATTATGCTATTATAGTCATAATTTTAAATGTTTATGGAAATGTAAATCTATGTGAATATCATAGTAATAACAAATTGATTATATTGGTGATTGGTTTAATAGATGTTGTTTGGAATGTCTAGTCGATTTCTTAGTAGAAGATTGAATGCATTGACAAATTCATGAGCTAATTATTGTTAAATTTTTATAGAAATAATTATGATTTAAAATATTTTGGAAGATAAAATTAATTGATTTAATTATTATCATCTTGGAATTAAAATAAAAATAAATTAATTAATAAATTAAGAAAATATATGGGAAAAAGAAAAAAAGAAAAAAAAAGAAACATCATAAAATAAAGAAAATGAGCAAGAATTAAAAAATAAAAATATATTCATTCAAAAAAAGGAAAGAAAGGAGGCATGATGTTGGATAAGAAGGGGAGAAGAAAAGGAGTAGATGATAGAATAGAAGAAGAAATTGGAGAAGAGAAGAGTGTAGAGGGGTGCAAATTGGAGAAGGAAAATAACCAGAGCGAAGAAAAATGCAAAGAGGAGAAATTTAGGATTGTGTCAGATGGTTTTGGCCAGGTAGGTAAAGTTATTGAATTTTGTATGGATATATCAATTATAGTGATCAATTTTCTTGATGTGATATGTTTTTTTTCTATTGGTATTTTGGTTATGGTTACCTCTTTGCATAGAGTGTATGTCAATCCAAAAATAAAAATATGTGTGTAATATAGTCAAAACAATGAATATATGCATATTTATTTGTATGACACCCTTGTTCTCCAAATTGAAGTGAATAATTTAGGTGATACTGAGTGTATATGATTTTTTATATCATACGACTGAGTATATATACATCTATTATATAAAATTATATGGTTGAGGGAATGAACAATATACAAAATATGGAAGGAGCGACTTAAATATTTAATGATATTTATACAAGCATAAAAAAATAGTGAAATAGTTTTATACAATGAACTGATATGTATATATAATGACATTAGTACATAATCATTCAATATAGTGATATCCATGTATATATTTGGATATCATCAAAAATAGTTATTTATTTGGTCACATGTGTTATATGTACATGATTAGCTGATGTAATTTATACCAATGAATGTTTTCATGTGGAGATAGTATATAGATATATGGATATCTATATATGGATTTGCATATACCGTATAAGTATAGCGATCTACATGTTATCAAATTTTGTTGTATAAGTATAGCATCATATCACTCATAAAAATTAAACTTACAATTTGGTTAATATCATTGATCCATAACATATATTAAGGTTATCATTAACTTATCACAGATTAAACTTATTAAACTAAATATGATAACTTAACAATCTAGTTAATGATAACCACTTATAATTAGTAAAGTTATTCTAAGGGAATATTAACCACTTATATGATAATCTGGTTATAATATTGTATGTATTAAAATATGTTCACCCTACTAATTTTAACAATTCCCATTAATTTGGCCTAATTACCCTATTTCCTAGTCATACCAACCCTTGGCCTAAATCCCATACCATTCATACATCCCACATAGCCTTTATCATATCTTAAAACCAATTAATTTCCTTATTAAATCCCTAATAAATCCCATTACCTACTAACCTACTCCCTAATCCCACTAACCAATTTTAAATTTAAAAATATTCCAACTAGCCACCTATCACCCTACATTAGCCTTCCCTAAACCCCTAAACCATATGGTGAGATTTCTAGAATTGGACGATTCTAGAAATCTCTCCAAATTATCCCCCTTCCTCTAGAATTTTCTTATTCTAAAGATTTCCATAGATTTTAAATTCTATGAAAAGTCCTCAACCATTGATCTTATTCTCCCAAATTCAAATCTAAGCCCTTGATCTTCCCTCCATTTATCTATTTAACTAACCTCTCCCTCCACTCTCAAATAATCTATTAAGCTCATATCAAATCCATGCCAAAATGATTCTAGAAATCCTATAGCCATTCCAAAATTCAACCATCAAAGCATCCACTATCAAGCATCCAATATCAAGCTATCACTTTGTCAATCTGAGTCTAATCACATGCATTTGAATCCTGGAATGGAGACATGAGAAGGTAAAGAGTGATGGTAAGCAAGCTCTATCAATTCTGATTTATCTCTTCTATCCATTCCTATTAGTTTTTATCAAGGTTTTGGATTTTATTATTATTATTGATAATATTGCTTGAATTCAAATTTTTGTACATATTTTGGTGACCATGGCGGGACATCTTTCTCCCATTTAACCATTTTTTGCTTGTTAGTGTTGTTTTGACTAGATTTCAAGTCTAATTTGGCAACAAAAATCCTAAAATTTTGATTTTTTATGTATACAAGTCTCAGTCACAATATTGTACTGTTAGTCACAAGATTAAAATGGTGAGATTGTCAAAGCCAATAGCAGTATTGTGACTTAGCCATTATCAATTAAGTCTTTTAGCATTTTGACAATCATGATAATCTCCAAGTAGCAGGATTGACTTGTGAATTGCAGGATTGTCAATCCCAGTTGCAATATTATAAACTACTAACATTTTGTCTTGAAAGTTATTTTTGACAATCCCACCACTTCCCCAGTCACGAGTTTGCCCTGATAATCATGGGATTGTCATTTTTAGTAGTGGTATTGTTAAAACCAATAGCTAGGTCTATAATATATCCTATTTTTGCTAACCCTTTTGCACTTGTAGGTTGTTTATCTATTGTTGTTGATTATATGTGCAGGGCAAAGAGAGAATCCCTTCAAAAATCAACTCCCCACATCTTTTTGATAATCCCATGATTATCTTGGTAGTGGGATTGCTCTGGTAATAGCAGGATCACCATTCTCAATCATGGTATTGTCTTTTCATCTCAAATTGGTAAAACACTACCCCTACCACTTTTAAACCATCATTTCATTATTCCAAGGTTTTATCAAGAGGGTGTTAAGGGTCTGTAAGTGGAAAACTAGAGGTTTTGTCTCTTTATTGAAAATTTTAACATACCTATATATCAACATTTCATCATCCATATCTGAAAACAACTATTGACAAGGGGTGTTTTATCCTACAAAGTTCACCAGGTGTCTAAGAAGGGATAAACTTATCTGAGAACCCACTATCCAGATTGGTCCAACATCATTCAATAATACCATGGGTGGAGAATTCATGGGTTTACCTTGAAAATAGTAGTATTATCATTTTGAGTCGTGACATAATAGTTTAGGCTAGTTCAGATTAGTGATAGGCTTTTCTAGCATTTTTATCATCAAATAATTGTATTTAATATCGAATCCCTATAAATTCTATTTATTTGATAAAAATTTTACTTAGGAAATACATACTTCTTTTCTTATAAACTACAATATTGCTATTTTCATTTTTATGTCAGTCACAATATTGTCATTTTGAATCATGATTTTATGGTTTATAACAAAATCATTGCTATTGATCTACTCCTAGTCATGAGATTATTATTCCCAGTCATGGGGTTGTCAGACTACCATGGTTTTATGGTTAACTATTGTGATTAGCTAACATTTGAAATCCTATAACTCTCCTAGTTGTAGGTTTGTCTTGCAATTCATGATTTTGCATTATGTAGTCATAGGATTATAACCTTTTTTGCCTTTAATTTGGTCCTTTTTAATTGCATTTTTGGATTCAATTTTTGTGAATTTTACATCACTATAAGCCTCCCACAAATCCCAAATTGACCCTAGACCTTGTAAGTGGATCTATCCCTTAAACCCACAAGTGGTGCCGCCCCTTGACCCCACTAGGGGTTTCCGCCCCCAGACCCCCGCATTATGTCCTACTCACCCCAAAGAAGTTATAAAGCCAAGCCATGATATTTTAGGGGTGTTTTATTAATAAATATTTGACCAACATATTATTTATTGTAAGAGTCATCTTTTCTAACACTTTTCTTACAGGTCTCTTGGAGATTTTGGCACCCCATCATATATCTAACCTTTGTGCTTGCAGCGGGGATTCCATTTTCTGATTTTATCTTAATTCATTTTAGTATATCATTGTCTTTCTAATTTCTTTTAAGCACTTATGTGTTTAATCTTGTGTGTGTGTGTTAACTTGTGAATCATTTGTTGTATCATGCCAAATCACACATAGGTAATTAGATCGATTAATTAATCATATCATGTGATTGCCTATTTGTTACTCCCTCCCCTAGGATAGCATGTGATGTAGAATTGACACCCACACACATGCTTAGTCTATAGGGGTTAATGTTGTGGATTTCATCACTGTACACTAACCAAACTTTATATTTTGGTGGAGTATAACAATCAGAGACAACTACCATTAGGCTAAGTGGTTGACCCCATATAAGTCATCTATGAAGGGGAAGAGTTAACTCTCTAAATTAGGCATTATATAACACCCTATATGGATTTGGGCCCTAACGTACCATCATGTATATAGGGGATGCCCTTAGAGAGCCCATTCATCCTAGCATAAGACCTTTCAACCTTAATAAGTGTTGCACTATAAGCATCAGTGTCAGCATTAAAGTAGCCATCAAGGGCAAGCAAGGTCAAGAGGGTTCAGTCAATTTCATAATGGGTCACTAGCCTATATCCTCACTTATGTAGTCATTAAATGGTGTGGAAATCAAGTTACACACCCATCAGTTTATTAATCATAGGTTGTGGCTTGCTTGTTTGGGTGTGTGTTGTGTTAGACCCATACTATTTGTGATCTGAGTTAGCCTTTTACCTATCAAATCCTATCTAGGTCCTTTATACATATCATCTTGTATATTCTATCCTCATCATTATATCATCTTTTTCATACCTCTCCCACCATACTTTTGTGTACATCCTTGTCATCATCTTGTCTTGATCCACAACCCCATCACCTACTTTTCATCTTGTATATCCTAGTCATCATTGTACATAGTCTCTTTGTATATCCTTCTCTTTGGCATACCCACTCATCCTTAGCCATACCCTTACCCCAATCACATCTTGCATCCCTACATAAGTCCACATCATCACCCACTCACCATAATCACCTCATCTCTTCCTAGGCTCACCATATCCCATTATCTTTGGTCGTCACCCCATTGTCTTCTACATCTTTACCTAATTACCATCTTGTCCATCCCCCTCCTAATCTAACCATATTTATCCACCACCTCATCCACTCACATATCTTAATCACCATCTTGTATCCATTGTCTAATCCAATCTACCATATCATCTCTATCATATCTTAGTCTAACTATATCCCCCTATCATTAATCATCTTAATCATCATATTGTATATCCTAGTCTAATCCCCTTGTACATAATTTATTCTCTTATAGATTCTACTAATGATATCCCAATCTTGCATATTATGTTGGGTTAAATTCATAAAGTTTCAATATTTTATTACATACAATATTACTTAATTGCCTAGATCAGAATAATTGAGTTTACAAATATATATCAAAATTTGCTTTGTAACCCATAGATTAAAAATAATCTAAACATGTAATTGCAAGTTAAACAAATAAATATGGAATAATAAATACATGTAAAAAATAGAGAAATAATAGATGCTAAAAAACAACATACAAAAATACTGTCACAGTATTTAACATGGTTCACTCAAATGTTGGGCTACATCCACCAAGAAACTCAGTAATTCTTCTATTCAAACTTCCAAAGGAATTTATATAAGTGCCTAGCACTTCCTACCCCTCAGTCTCTATATTAGATCACTTTAGCAACACCTTTGTCTAAATATAAAATTTTCTTTCTATCAATCACTACATAGCTACATTCATCTTTCATCTAAAATTCACTTCTACATTATTATTCTACCTCTTTTCCCACTTTTAAAGGGATGATCACTAAAAATAAGGAAGTACAAAATTTGTTCTAACTTTTTGCAATTAAAATTTGTTACAACTTCCTTGAAAAATAAGGAAGTATAGATCTATTACAATTTCCTTACATAATAAGGAAGTACAAATCTATTATAACTTTCTATGGTTACAATCTTTTATAGATATTCAAAATAAACTACTTTAAATAGTCATATGACTATGACAGTGATGCATGAGTTGTTGACAAATCATCATCTAACCATCCTTAGGTTTCTCTTGAATTCAATTAATGCCTACAAGAACATCATTAACAATAGACCTTCATAGCCCTACTAACATAGATATGCAACCAATGTAACCATGACCACATAGTGCTTATATCAATCCACAACATTAGGACTAAAATTTGACATTAACCTATTCCTATCAATTTATAATAGTAGTTATATATAGAAGCCCGTAACACCAATCAAGTTGCAGGCTTTCTATTTTTAGGTTTCCCATAACAACTATAGTCTTCACCTACAATTTGCCCAAAACAACTATAGGTTTTCATCTATAGGCTGCCCATAACAACTGTAGTCTTCACCTATAGATTGCCCATAGCAACTGTAGATTTTCATCTACAAGCTATCCATAGAAACTATAGTCTTCACCTATAGGTTTCCCATAGCAACTGCAAGTTTTCACCTATAGGCTACCTGTAGCCACTACAAGTTTCATCTACAGGCTTCTCGTAGTAATTACAAGTTTCTTCTATAGGTTGTCTATAGCACCTTCATGTTTTAATCTTTTTTTAATAAAACTAAATGAGGCATTATGTTTCCACATCTCCAAAAATCTCCCACTTGGAGACATAAGGCCACAACACCAACTGTTGCAACCTCCCACTTAAACTTAGAACTACTAATTTCTTCTTCTCCAAGCTCATGCTTGAAGTCCCATAAAATTTGAGTGTGCCCTCAACTTCACTACTACAATTACCTTAGTAAACATATCTACAATATTATCCTCTGAGTGAATCTTCTCAAGCTTGAACTACCCACTTTCCTAAAATATATGTATGAAGTGGTAACAAAGCTCTATATGCTTTGTCATGTTATGAAAAGTTGAGTTTTTAGCTAGGTGAATAGCACTTTAGCTATCAAAATAAAGAGTGTACCAATATTACTTCACTCCCAACTCCTCCAAAAATATACTTAACCATTATAACTATTTACTTGCTTCAGTGCAAGCAATGTATTCAACCTCAGTGGTAGAAAGTGTAACAACTTTCTATAACTTAGAAACCCATGAGACTATAGTACCTCCAACTATGAAAATATAGCCAGTGGTAGACCTTATACCATCCAAATCACTTGCCATGTCACTATCCACAAAACCTTGCAACCCACTATTAGAACCTTCAAAACATAAACACATACTAGAGGTTCCACACAAATATTTTAAAATCCACTAAACTGCTAACCAGTGTTGCTTACTAGGGTTACTCATGAACCTACTCACTACTCCCACTACTTAGGATATGTCTGGATGAGTTAAAATCGTAGCATATATTAAATTTACCACAACTGAAGTATATGTCACCTTTTCCATATAATCTTTCTTCTCTTGTGACTTAGGAGACTGTGTCTTACTCAACTTGAAAGGGCCAGCTAAAGGTGTAGAAATAGATTTACAGTTCTGCATACCAAATATTAACAATACCTTTTCAATATATTCATATTGAGTTAAAGTTAATTTCTTACCCAATCTATCTCTACCAATTCTCATTTCAATAATTTTTTTGGTTGGTCTAGGATCCTTCATGGAAAACTTTGAAGAAAGCAATTTCTTCAATTCACTTATTCTCTGCATGTTAGTTCCACACAACAACATGTCATCAATATAAATTAAAAGAATAATGAATTCACCATTTTCAAATTTCTTACTATAAATGCAATAATCACTAATGAGCATATCCATGCTCCAACATGAAAGTATTAAACTCTAGGTGCCATTGCCTAAGTGTCTGTTTCAAACCATATAAACTTTTTAGTTATTTACAAACCTTTCTTTCTTTCCCCTTTACCTCAAAACCTTCTGGTTACTTCATAAAGATTTCCTCTTCTAAATCTCCATGTAAGAATGTTGTCTTCACATCCATTTGTTCTAAGTGAAGATCATTAGAAGAAACAATACTTAATACATTTCTTATTGAGGTAATTTTGACAACAAGAGAAAATACCTTTGAGTAATCAATTTCAGCCTTTTGTGCAAAGCCTTTAACAACAAGCCTTTTTTTGTATGTTTTCTACCCACTATCATCTTATTTTAAAAGAAAAATCTATTTATTTTGTAGGTATTTCTTATCAGGTGTCAATTCCACCAATTCCCATGTTTTATTATGTTTTAAGGCATCTAATTCTACTTGCATGCCCTTTTCCCATTGCACACAATCTTTGTCTTGCTTAAATTCTATAAATGATTCAGGTTCCCCACTGTCAGTCAGTAAAAAATAAAATAAAGATCAAGAATATCTATCAAGAGGTTTACTTACTCTTGTTGACCTCCTTACCACAGGGGTGATAGGTTCACTTTGAGCTTCTCTTGGCCCAATATTCTCATAAGACTCCATTGGGTCATTAATGACCCTATTCCCATTCTTTGATTTTGTAGAAGTAAATGGAGTATTTTGTAAGTTCTCTTTTCTTTCTCCAAATACACTTGGAGTTATGATGATATTTTCTTTACCAAGTGGAATTTCCACTTTATTTTCTACAAGTTAGTCCCTATATATCACACTTTCATTAAAGATCACATCACATGATCTCACAATATTTCTATCATCTAAATACCAGAAACGATAACCAAATGAGATATCACCATATCTACTCAAAGTGCATCTCATTGATTTAGCATCCAACTCATTTCTATTTTCTTTATCAATGTGCACAAATGCTTCACAGCCAAATACTTTTAAATGAGACTCGGAAACACTTTTACCTATCCAAGCTTACTTGGGAATCTCACTATCTAAAGCACTAGACAGTCCTCTATTAATCAAATAAATAGTAGTATGAACTGCATCTACCCAAAAAGTAGGGGGCAAACCACCATGGAGTCTCATGCTTCTAGATCTCTTCATAATTGTTTAGTTCATTCTCTCACCCCATTCTATTGAGGAGTTTGAGGCACTGTTACTTCTTTTCAAATTCCTTCTTATGCACAGTAGTTCCAAAATTATTTTGAGGTGTATTCACCTCCATTATCAGATCTTAAGCATTTTAGCTTCATGCCTAGCTCATTTTCTGTAAGAACTCTCCAAATTTTAAAGGTTCTAAATACATCAGACTTATTTCAAATACAATAAACCCACAACTTATGAGTTGCATCATCCATAAAAGTAACATAATACTTTGAGCCTCCTAATGATTATACAGGGGTTGGTCTCCAAAGATCAGAATGTACTAATTCTAATTTATTTTGTTTTCTTTTGGGCCAACCTTCAAAAAATAAATTTAATTTTGTTTACCAAAAATGCAATGTTCACATAAATCTAAATTAATAGACTTTAAGTCTAATAACTTCCCTTTCTTATGTAAAATTCTCATACGTTTCTGACTCATATAACCCAATATTGAATGCCATAAATTAGTTTCTAAATTAAAAGTAGAAACTAATGTAGTATTAGAATCAATAATGCAATTACTCAAATGTGAGGACCTAGGAAGCACAATTGATTGCCATATACAAGCAACTAAACACAGAATTAAACCAGAAGCAATAAGTAACTAGAAACCAGAAACAACACAAAATTTGAGAGACAATACAATCTTGTATTCAACTCATCTAGAAAGAAAATACAATAAAGAAGATGCCACAATCTTCTCACACCTATGAGGCTTCCCACACCTCTAGTGCTCCCAGTAATTCTCAATCAAGACTTCTCTCTCTCAATTACGGTCACAACAAACAACTCAAACATAGAGTTATTGTTCACCTCTAACCAGTCAGTATCACTACTGCTAGTACCAACCACTCAAAAGTACTTCAAGTAGATCTCCTTAATCTTGCAACAACCTAAAAATCAACCTAATCTTACTTACCATGTAGATCTCCCCTAATCTTGCACAACCTGCAGATCAACCTGGTCTTGCACAACCTGCAAACCTAGATCTTACAATTGGAAGGATCTCTTCCTTACTTTACTTACAATACAGCCCATGAGTCTCTTAAATAGACCTCATGCAAACAATAATTAGACTTTCTTAATTACAATAATTAGACACGCAACTCAAGACTATAATTAGCCTTTAACATGTAAATTGGCCATTCAACAACTAACTGTTCGTGCAACAAACAGTTCTAGAATGCATAGGCAACCGACGTCGGTCCCTGTCTGCCTAGAGATGACCGATGTCAACTGATATCTGACCAATGTCGGTAGCTTCCTTTCCACCCCTGATCGATGTCAGTTGGCCTGACCGACGCCGATGACTGTGACACTCAGCAACCTCCTCCAATGTCTACATCAGTGAAGCTTTTAGCTCCACAACCTAACAATCTCCCACTTGGAGATAAACAGTTGCACTTGTACTTGTACTTGTACCTGTACACCATCTAATTTGTTTACTGGCTTGTATTCCTCTTCAAGTTTAGTCTTGAAGACCAACCACCACATATCCTATGGTGCAACACCTGTCAACCAAGTAACTTGCCATATCTGATTCTACATTTCTATGTAGAGAAGTGCTTGACCCTGCATCTCATGTATACCTACTGCTAGTCCCTCTCAGATACCTGAGAATCCATTGAATCACTTTCCAGTGCTTCTTTCCCAGATTGACCACAAACCCACTGACAACTCCCATTGCTTGGGAAAACTTAGGTCTAGTACACATGTACTTAACCTCATCATGTGATTGGGGACACTACTCTATTAACCGTCCATCCAAAGGTGTGCTAACCAGTTCCGCATCCTGCATCCTGAGCCTCACCACTACCTTATTCACACAATCATCCTGAGACAACATCAACCTGTGATCTTCCCTGTCTCTAGGAATACTCATGCCAAAGAATCTTGTTGCTCCCAGATTCTTCATGACATACCTCTAAACTAACTTTACCTTTAGCTCAGAAACTCCCTACATGTGTGACCCTGCAACAAACATACACACTACATATAGTAACAGGATAATGTAGCTAATATTATCCAACCTGGTAAAGAAAACACAATGGTTACCATGACATTGACTAAAGCCCTGCTTTGTCATCCACCTGTCAAACCTCCATTGTCCTGTAGCTTGCTCAATACCATATACCCTGGCCTTCCATCTCACGTGACCATTCTCTCTCTTCTTTAACCTGACTGGAAACTCTACCAAACCTCCCGTTTGGTTCTCTCCTAAGGAATCAACTTCCTCATCCATGTCATGCTCCCACTGTTTCCTAGATTCTACCTGCTCTACTTCTTTAAAACTTCCTAGTTCTTGACCATCAGTGAGCAACAAGTAGTGTAAAGAAGGTGAATAACAAATTTGAGGCTTACTTACCCTTTCAGTCCTCCATATGGGCATTTGAGACTCCTTAACAGCTTGATGTCTGCCCATAATCCATTTTAACAGTGACCGATGTCAGTCACTTCTCAGTCTGCATCTGACCGACGTCAGTTCCATGTGACTAACCTGACTACTGACATCAGTTTCCTGACTGATGTCAGTCTTAACCTACCTAGCACCACTGACTCTAGTCTGCACATGAATAACATCAGTACCTGTCTATTCGACATCAGTTCCCCCTGACCGATGTCGGTTCCCCCTGACTGACGTCGATATCTGTGTTTACCTGTGAGTGATGACTTTTTACCTGTGAGCTTACTTTGAATCATTCCCTTATTCAAACTACCCTGCTTAGAATTATTCAGCCCCTGTGACTGATCTCTATCCATCATCTCCTCCTTGAACACCAAGGCTTTCCTGTTCTTGTCAAAAACATCATATTTCCTCTTTGTGCAATAGACCCGATCTTTTCTTGTAGCTTTAGTCTCAAGAAACCTCACTTTCTTTTGTTGCTTACAGAAATCTCGATCTATGCTATCCAGATCTGAACTCTTACCCTTTGACTCAAGAACATGCATCTCCTTCTTATTCATGTGACCAATCCTACAAAGCCACATCTTCAAATCTACAGCTGAAGTAGATAAACCAGAAGGAGAATCAGTAATACAAGTAGATAGATAAAGAGTACCTACTTTCTTACCTCTTGCTAAAACAAGTGCACCCTTGGTAACCTTCTAAGAGTCTGATGTGAGAGTTACTATGCATCCCTCATCACCCAAACTTCCTACAAAAATCAAATTCCACTTCAAGACTGGGATATGCATGACCTCCTTCAACACCCATGTGTTGCTCGTCTGCAATTTCAGCTTCACTTTCCCTTTTCCAACCATTTGTCAAGGCTTACCATCCCCTAAATAAATCTCTCCAAAGTCTCCCTAGACATACTCATGAAAAATTCTCTATTTGGGGATGCATAGAAAGAGGCACCAGAATCTAACACCCAAGATTCCACTTTATCCAAGGAACATACAAGAGCATCCTATGCAACAATACCTGCAACAATTGCTTCTTCATTTCCTTCTTGTTGATCTTCAACCAACCAATAATCTTTCTTTACATGCCCTTTCTTTCCATAATTCCAGCAGATTTTCTTGCTGGGCCTGGATCTAGAT
This sequence comes from Torreya grandis, assembly GCA_037957365.1. Classification (NCBI taxonomy): domain Eukaryota; kingdom Viridiplantae; phylum Streptophyta; class Pinopsida; order Cupressales; family Taxaceae; genus Torreya; species Torreya grandis. The sequence goes on along the minus strand of JARHVA010002030.1, from coordinate 296,539 downwards.
CTCCTGCCTATCTTTGACCTTGATTTCCCTTACTCGATCTTCTCTCTTTGTCTTCCCCTACTTTCAACACTCAAAGCATTCTCTGATGATTCATTTGTGCTTTTCCTGCGAATTTCTTCATTCAAGATTACACTAACAACATCATCCACTTTCAACATATTTGAAGCAGACCTAGTATTACTAACTGCCATTACCAAACTATCCCAACTTTCAGGTAATGAGCATAAGATTAAGAGAGCCTTAATTTCATCATCAAAAATAATATTGACTGAAACTAAATGGTTTACCAAACCATGGAAATCACTAAGATGACTATGTACCGATCCACCTTCCTGCATTTGCAAATTAAATAATTGCTTCATAAGAAATACCTTATTCAAAGCTGAGGGTTTTTCATATAAATTTGCCAAAGATTCCATCAACTCTACCGTTGTCTTAGCCTGTGATAAGTTGAAAATCACAGACGATGCAAGACTCAACCTTATAGTTCCCAAAGCCTTTCGATCAAGAACATTCCATTCCTCATCTTTCATATCTAGGGGCTTGCATGAAACCCCACCCAATGGTAAGTATAGATCTTTCTGATACAAATAATCCTCTATCTGCATCCTCCATAAGTGATAATTCATGCCATTGAATTTCTCCATTCTTAGCTTACTTTCTTCTGCCATTGCTATACTCCCACTCAATCAAAAACCCCTGAGAGTGACCTATAATCAAACACAAACCTGCTCCCTACAACCTTAGCTCTGATACCACTTGTGAGGACCTAGGAAGCAGAGTTGATTACCATATACAAGCAACTAAATGCGGAATTAAACCAGAAGCAATAAGTAACTAGAAACCAAAAACAACACAAAATTTGAGAGACAATACAATCTTGTATTCAACTCATCCAAAAAGAAAATACAATCAAGAAGATGCCACACTCTTCTCACACCTATGAGGCTTCCCACACCTCTAGTGCTCCCAGTAATTCTCAATCAAGAGTTCTCTCTCTCAATTACGGTCACAACAAACAACTCAAACACAAAGTTGTTGTTCACCTCCAACCAGTCAGTATCACTACTGCCAGTACCAAGCACTCAAAAGTACTTCAAGTAGATCTCCTTAATCTTGCAACAACCTACAAATCAACTTGATCTTACTTACCATGTAGATCTGCCCTGATCTTGCACAACTTGTAGATCAACCTGGTCTTGCACAACCTGTAAACCTAGATCTTACAATTGGAAGGATCTCTTCCTTGCCTTACTTATAATACAGCCCATGAGTCTCTTAAATAGACCTCATGCAAACAATAATTAAACTTTCTTAATTACAATAATTAGACACGTAACTCAAGACTATAATTAGCCTTTAACATGCAAACTGGTCATTCAATAACTAACTGTTCATGTAACAAATAGTTCTAGAATGTACAGGTGACCAACATCAATCCCTATCTGCCTAGAGATGACAGACATTGGCCAATATCTGATCGATGTCGGCAGCTTCCTATCCACCCCTGACTGACATCGGTTGGCCTGATCGACGCCGATGACTATGACACTTAGCAACCTCCTCCAATGTCTGCATCAGTGAAGCTTTTAGCTCCACAACCTAACATCAAATACAATGTGCCTTCCTTTTTCCCTCTAGCTATAACAAGATTACCTTTTGTTACCTTCCAAGATTCTACATTGAAAGTAACAGTACATCCATCTTCTACCAATTAACCTACAAAAATAAGATTTTTGGTAAGACTTGGCACATGTCTTACTTCTTTGAGTATCCATTCATTTCCATTTTTTAGCTTGATCTTTACTGACCCTTTGACAACAATATCACAGGGTTCATTGTCTCCCAAGAAAACTTGGCCAAACTTGCCACGTACATAGGTTTTAAAATACTTGGGATTGAAAGTAGCATGAAAAGATGCCTCTGAGTCAATCACCCATGAGTCAACATTTGTATCACATGACAAAACTAAAGCATCTTGATACACATTATTAGTATCACTTGAGGCAATATTTGCCTCCTGATTATTATCATTATTTTATTGCTCCTTGTGATTCTTTTTAGGATCCCAACACTATTTTTTCATATGGCTAGACTTTCCATAATTCTAGCATACAACACTTCTTCATTTTGACTTGGATCTATGTTTGGAAGATAAAGATCTTCCCTTTGACTCATGGCTCCTACTCCTCTGTCTATTCTTTTATCTCCCTTTGGATTCAACATTTATTAAATTGCTTGTTGAAGTCTCAACAGATGTCTTCCTTCTCATTTCTTCAAAGATAATGACACTAATAACATCCTCCATTTTAAGAGTATTTTTCCTAGACACATTGTTACTCACAACCATCACAATATTATTCTAGGATTTAGGCAAGGAACATAGTAACAACAAGACCTTGACTTCTTCATCTAGTTTCACTTTCAAAAAAGTCAACTGATTTGTAATAGTATTGTAATCACTCAGATGTTTAGCTACACTCAAATTCTCATTCATTTTTAGGTTGAATAACCTATTCATTATATACACCTTATTTGTTGTTGAAGGCATCTCATACAACTTGCATAAGGTGGTCATAAGTTCTTCTATAGTCTTTTCTTTAGATATATTGGAGGCAACACTTCCTCCCAAGTAGAGTCGTATGGCTCCCAAAGCTTTTCTATCCAAGACATTCGATTATTCATCTATTCTCTTTCCCTGTCCTTTTGCCTTTCCATAAAGTGGTAGATAAAGGTCCTTTTGATATAGATAGTCAATCATTTTCATCTTCCATGAAATAAAACTTTGTCCATTAAAATTATCAACCACTCTTCTTCCATCATCTACCATTGTTCAAGATCTCCCACTTGAGAATATATTACTCTGAGTCTGAGATCCTGCAAAGATTTATAACTTGCAAAATAGTACACAAAACCACACAAAGATGGCTCTGATATGACTTGTTGCATTAAATTCATAAAGTTTCAAGATTTTATTACATATAGTATTACTCAATTTCCCAGATCAGAATAATTGAGTTCACAGATATGTAGCAAAATCTACTTTTTAACCCATAGATTAAAAATAATGGAAACATGTACTTGAAAGTTAAACAAATAAATATGTAATAATAAATACATGTAGAAAATAGAGAAATAAGAGATGCTGAAAAACAACATACAAAAATACTGACACAATATTTATCATAGTTCACTCAAATGTTAGGCTACATCCACCAAGAAACTCATTAATTTTTCTATTCAAACTTCCAAAGGAATTTATACAAGTGCCTAGCACTTTCTGCCCCTCAGTATCTGTATTAGAGCACTTTGGCAACACCTTTGTCTGAAGATAATTTCTCTTTCTATCAATTACTATGTAGCTACATTCATCTTTCATCTACATTTCACTTCTACATTATTATTTCACCTCTTTTCCCACTTTTAAAGGGATGATCACTAAAAATAAGAAAGTATAAAATCTATTATAACTTTCTATAGTTACAATCTGTTACAACTTCCTTGTAGAATAAGGAATTACATATCTTTTACAACTTCCTTCTGTTATAATTTGTTACAACTTCCTTACATAATAAGGAAGTACAAATTTGTTACAACTTCCTAGAGTTACAATATTTTACAAATATTCAAAACAAACTACTTTAAATAGTCATAAATCTATGACAGTGATGTATGGGTTGTTGATAAATCATCATCTGAGCATCCTTAGGTTTCTCCTGCATTCAATCAATGCCTACAAGATCATCATTAACAATAGACCTTCACATCCCTACCAACATAAATCTATAACCAATGTAACCATGACCACATAGTGCTTATATCAATCCACAACATTAGGATTAAAATTTGACATTAACCTATTCTTATCAATTTATAATAGCAATTATATATAGAATCCTGTAGCACTGATCAAGTTATAGGCTTTCTATTTTTAGGTTTCCCATAGCAACTATAGTCTTCACCTACAGGTTTCTTGCAACAACTATAGGTTTTCATCTACAGGCTACCTGTAGCAACTGTGGTCTTCACCTACAGGTTGCTTATAGCAACTACAAGTTTTCATCTATGGGTTGCTCGTAAAAACTATAATCTTAACCTACAAGTTTCCTATAGTAGTTTTAAGTTTTCATCTACAAGCTACCTATAGCAATTGTAGTCTTCACCTACATGTTGCCCATAGCAACTACAAGTTTTCATCTACAAGCTACCCATAGCAACTACAATTTTCACCTATAGGTTGCCCATAGCAACTATGGGTTTTCATCTATAGGCTACCCATATAAACTACAGTCTTCACCTACAAGTTGTCTATAATAACTATAGGTTTTCACCTACAAGCTTCCCATAGCCATTATAGGTTTCATCTACAGGCTACTTGTAGCAATTGCATGTTTCTTCTATAGATTGCCTGTATCAACTATAGGTTTTAGGATTTTTCAATAAAATTATATGAGGCATTATTTTTCCACATCTCCAACATATTAGTCACATTCATCCATCATCTTAGTCACACCTTGTCATAATACCACCTCATCCATAATCAATCACACCTCACTTTGACCTTGCCTTATCTATCAATCACACCATAGTCTTAATCATTTCCATATCATTTTATTGACATCACCCCCTCACATATTTGATCATAACCCATTGCCTATCCTAATTCCATCTTGTCTCACCATCCACATTCTATCCTAAGTCCACCTCATCCATAAACCTAAATCATCCCCATACTATTTTATCTCATTATCCCATCACCTTGTATATCCTTATTTTATCTTATTGTACATTATTGTCCTATTGTACATCCATTTACATCTCTTATATTATCTCCTATCATCCTAATCATCCTAATCATCCTTCTAGTCACATCTCGATATCACTCATTATTATTCATACCCCATACCTATCTTAATCACATCATATCCTAATTACAAAACTCCACCCTATCTCATCACCTTGTAGATCTTTGTCATAACCTTGTATATTCATGATTTAATCATATCCTAATAATAACTTATCACCTACACCTTGTCCTAAATCTACTTTATTATCTCATCTCATTATCCCATCACCTATTATTTATATCCCATCTATCATCTCATCCTAATTAAAATCATATACACCTATCATTAACCAATCACCCTACATCCCAATCATCATTATTTTATATCATAATCTAATCCCCTTATATATAATTTATGCCCTTAGTCTTACCATATCCTAGTCATACTTGGCATTCATCATCATCTACCATATCCTAATCATATCTTGATTCATCATCCATATCCTACCTTAGTTCAATCCGTACCTGATCACTTGTCTTGACCTTGCCTTCATCACCCATATAGTCATCACCTCATCTTATCCTAGTTGGCATATGGGTCTAAATAATCCACCTTTCATTACCTTTTTATCATTTCATCATCACACTTATCCTTATTCCATTGTTTTAATCACATTCATCACCTAATCGTACCCCATCCCATCTTGAGCAAATTGGTCTAAGGTTTTGAGCTAGTCCTATCATCCATATCATCCTAAAATATTACTCTATTATCATTTATCCTTTGGTGAGATACTCATACCTAGTCAACATTTTTTTATCACCTTATCACTTTGCCAATTTCAATCTAGCAAACCTATCATCTATCAATTATCCTTAGTTTAATCATCTTGCCTTATTCATAATTATTACTCGTCATATTATCCTCTTGCTAGCTTGAATTTAAACACCCATCACTATCCTCAATCCCTTTGCTAGTTTGACTACTAAACATTATTGATAGGTTGTTAGCACATTTTCTACTATTAGTCTAACATCTAATCATAGTTATCCATCATCTCAATCACATCCTCATCATCATCCATCCTACTAGCTCAATCTTTTCAATCTATTTTTTTCAAGAACCTTATCCAATCCTTATTTTACCTACATCATCCATCATCTATCAATCATCACCATGGAGTTATACCTTGACTTCATCAACCAATACATCCTATCCAATAAGGATGAAGTTCTCCTGACAGCACTAGAGATGGATGCCCACCTACCTTCTAGCCTTGATCCCATTCAACCTGAACTAGCATCCCATCCATAATCCCTTAGCTCATCAAAATCAGCCTCGACCTTCCTTGAGGTGATCACCCTAATCAATCAATACATCACAGAGAATAAAGATGATTTATTTTTGTGATTATGGAATATGGGTGCCTATTTTCTCAATGATTTTGACCCCATAATATTAAAATCACCTCCCAAACAAGTCCAACATCAAACCTTATCCCATCCCCCTCCACCATCCACTAGCCCTATTCAAAACCCCTTAGCCTTGATTCATATCCATTCACAGTCAAATCCCCCACCTACTAATCATAATCCATCACCTTTATCACACACCAGTATGTAATTATACCCCTCTCTTATAGACCAATACATAGCTACCAACAAAGATGATCTCCTCTTATAATTCATTATGATGGGTGTACCACTTCCTAAAGGCATTGATCTCCTTTCACTCATCACACCCCCAACACAAACCTATCTATGTCAATATCATTCCAATCCCTCATCCACTAGTCATAATCAATCATCTACCCCTTCCCCTACTAGCAAAGGGAATCTAGTCTTGGCCACCTCATCTACTTCTAGCCCATCCACCCAGCCATGTCATCAATCATTTAATCATAAGTATAATGCCTCCACATCTAAGTCATGTAGTAAAGTGGGTCCTTACACTTCACTTCCCATATCATTGGAATCCCTTTTCAAATAACTTGTCACCATTAACATGATAATCTATCCACCTATACCACATCTCGATCCCACCAAGCCTAAGCCTTCTTGGTATAAAGAAAATTGATATTGTCTATATCATCAAACTTGGGGACATTCCATTAAATGATGTCAAAAATTTTGAGATTATGTTCAAGACCTCATCGATTATGGTGACATAGTAATAAAAAATGAATTAGATGAATATCTATCCCTAGGTGAATAAGAAGAGGAATGCCAAGATTCTATTCTTGATCATAGTCATACCCTTCCCCTTCTAAGCCAAGTTCAAGACATTTTATCCACCCTCCATAATCCCTTCATCATCAAAAAATCCTCCATCAAACACACACACACACATTCCCCATCCACCTAGTCCTTCTATATCTCGTAATCCCTTTCATGGACCTATCTTTGAATCATCCATTATTCCTCCATCATATCCCTCTCACTCATCACATCAAATACCCCCCATTGAGAGGACAATCATGGGCAAATCATACTTTTTTATCAGTATAGCATCATGTATATTAAAGTCAACATTGGAGTTAGAACAAGTTTTATCTACATCTAGATCATGTTCTACACTAGCATCTGAATCAGATTCCTCATCAGAATCATCATCCCTTATCAATATTTTACCAAATGATGATAGCTCCTACTCTTTTGACTATTTCAATTAAGATGATGAAGTCATAACTAAATTATTGAATGATTTATCTATTAAATATTTTTAGATTGGATCTGATCATACCTTCGATACATGTCTTAATGATCCTTTTAAGATTCTTGAGGACACTTTATCTAACATTGAGGATAGGGATCCTAGTGACCTTTATGAGGACTATGCTACCCATTATCCCCTTAATCCATCACACCACAATCATCCACCCCTCATCTATAATCCCTTTATCTTACTCCATGAAGGGGCCACATAAGAGCAGGCATCGTTGCATTCCCCTTTGCATGTAATATCATGTGCCACAAATACAAAATTCCAAGACCATATTCTAAAAGCCATAAATCATAATCAAATCATCTTTGATCCCCTTATTCAAAGTCAAGAAAAATCAAATTATTGGCCAATAAAATAATGTCTCCCCCTAATGAATCCCAATATCAAGCACTAGGGGCATATCAAAGTAAAAATACTTATCTATCAAGTCAAAAATCAATCCCCTCTAGTGAAGCCCAAAAACTAGAACCAGGTGGCAATAAAGTCAAAAATCATATGGCTAATCATCTTCTTAATGCTTGGATCAAAGAATCATCAAGTCAAAAGGTCTTGGATCCCTTAATCTCATGACACCAATCTCAAGAATCCCCTCCACCATATCCAATAGTGTATGCAACTATTGAACCCCATTTCTGCTTCCCATCTTGTCATATCACTCAGAATCACATCCTTCATTCCCATCCTATATCCCATCATCAAAATCATGAAATCACCCCATTCATATAATATCTCAAATTCCTTGGGAGCATTGTCCCTCATATGGGTTACAAATATACTTGGTCAAGACGTTTGGATGACATTAAATCAAGGGTCAATAAAGATCACCATCACACAGTCTTAACATCACACATCCCCAAAATAGGTGTTGGATAAATGATCCATCAAGTGTCCTCACCTTGCATCTCACTTTTCTACTAATAAATCAATATGCCCATCTAAAAAGTCAAAAAAAATTATCTAATGGTGAAAACTAGTCTTTTGGTGCCTTGGGCAAGTACTATGATGAAAACTGGTTTCTGGCATCATGGTAGAATAATCTATTGTCTACATTGTTCCTTAACACTTGGGGGTAAATCCATCCATTCCATAAATCTTACTTGTCAAATGCCTTGACAACCTTGTCCATATCACCCATCCTTATCCATATTATCCCTTGCTCTATTGTCCATATCCCTTGTCTACCATCATATCATGCATCTCTCTCTTCCTCCTTCTCATATTGACCTTCGTAAGGAAGTGGAAGGTGTCTCGAGAAACATCCCAAAACCATCTTGGCATATCCTCCAATGGACTCCCAGACAACTAACCATCTGGTTCCTTCATGATATGGTCATTAACTATCCTTAGTTCATTCATCCTTGGTCCTCATCATCACCATACTTTGTCATCCTATCCATCATCCCTCCATCCTTCTCCTAGTTTCTAGGCTTGGTATTTCCTTTGCTAGTAACCCCTTTTGTATAGTGTATATACATATCCCAAAAATCCTTAAAATTAAAAAAATGTCAAAAATCCTAAAAATCATAAAATTTGAAAATGCCAAAAATAGTCCATCATGTCTTGTCTTATGTATTTTATTTATTCTATCTCCATCATGCCTTACCATCCTACCTATCTTGTTATCCATATCCCCATCCCAAACATTGTCTAATGTCCATCTCCCATTTTACCATCTGTCATCTTTGGATACAATATTTTAGTCTTAGAACCAATCCTATGTGGTCCCCTATCATATTTTGATCATCCTATTGGCTAAGTGTTGTTGACATACATCACCTTGTCAAAGAATTTAATCTGACACCCATCACTTCCTATCAGGTCCTTTTCATACCTAGCACCCATCTAATTACCCTTTTCTAGTATGTAAGGTACTTGATCCTATCATTATCCTTATCATTGCCTCTTCATGTCTAGCACCCATCCAATCACTTTTGCTAGCATGAAAGGTATTTGATCCCATCACCATCTCCTAGTCTCCTTGTTATATTGGATCCTTACAAGGCCTTATTTATTGGTAATCCTTGGTCATCACTTTATTCAAACCACCATCCTTGGCCACTTTTTGATCCAATTTCAAGACTAAATTAGTATTCAAAGACCTTCTCACATTATCCATCATTATATCCTAAACTAGGGGCAACACCTCAACTTCATCCTAATCATCATCATCCTATCCAAATCCAAGGCTACCCTTCATCCCCATCACATAATTATTATCTTAATCTAACCCATCATCTAATCACCCATCCTATCATTAGACAGGACATTATAACACTGCATGTAGATACTTGTGTGTGTGTGTGTGTGTGTTATTTGTTTTGTTTGTCTTGTTTTTATGTCATGTATATATTGTGTTTGTCTCATATTTGTAGTGTCTCTTTTTATCTATGTGGTAATGAACACGGATGCTATAGAACACCAAAATTGCCCTCAAAGATGCAGAGTTCATCATTTACCCATACACTTTGGCACAATGTCATTTTGGTCATGTATATATCATGGGGCATACTACTAAGTTCCATATTTAATGGATTACTTAGACTATGATGATATTTATGACATTGTGATGGCTTGATCACACCTACCCTTATCATTACTCTAATCATCTTATCATCCCTATTCCCATCACTAATTCAATCCTCTTGGCCCTTTCAACTAACATCCTTATCATCTTCCTCTCATTATCTACATCATATCCTTCAATCACTAACAAGCCTAATCATCCTTATCATAATAATTTTTCTAATCATTAATCATCATCATCCTCTCCTAGTTAGAACTACATTGGCTTAAGGTCTTTTTAGACTATGTAAGCAGCACTTGGCCACTTTTATGGTGCCTAAGGATTGCTTGGCCACTGTCTCTATAATCTATCTTCATCTCCCAATCCTTTGGTCACTCGACTCATATTGATTCTTTTTAATCATCACCTACATCATATTAATAGATTTAGCTTTGAGATACACCCATAATTAATCCTATCAAAATAGTCTTATCATATCCTATAGCTCTCTCTTTCATGTATCCTTACTTGGGATATGTCTAAATCTTATGGCCCTTTTATCCTATCATCATCTTATTTCATTTGACTCCCCCTTAGGATGTGTCAACAACCGTAACACCCATCATCTCTATTATCTATGTATGTGTCCTTGTTAGGGGCATTGTTATCAATTTATAGCTCATTGCTCAAGTCAAATCTATCTTCTCCATCTTTTATCTGATATCTGACATCCCATCTCCTCATCTCTCTATCTCACCCCATCCATCATTTCTTTTTTTGAGTAGCCATCCGGATAATTTTTCCCTACATGTCTCCTCGAGGGGGCATCATATCCCCTATCATTTACTAACATTCATCCATGACATGGTTTTTATTTGAAAGACCATAATTCTTTCCACTTCATCCACTCATAATGCCCTTTCAAAAAGGGGCAAAATGTATGCATTAAAATATGCTTGCCCTGCTAATTTTAATAATTCCTACTAATTTGGCCTAATTACCCCAGTTCCTAGCCATAGTAACCCTTGGCCTAAATCTCATACCCATTCCTACATCCCACAACCTTTATCCTATCCTAAAAATAATTAATTTCATTATTAAATCCCTAATAAACCCCATTACCTACTACCCTACTCCCTAATCCCACTAACAATTTTAAATTCAAAAATATTCCAACTACCCACCCACCACCCTACATTAGCCTTCCCCAAACCCCTAAACCCTATGGGGAGATTTATAGAATTGGAAGATTTTATAAATCTCTCCAAATTATTCCCCTTCCTCTATAATTTTCCTATTCTAGATATTTCCATGGAATTAAAAATTCCATGGAAATTTCTCGACCATTGATCTTATTCTACCAAATTCAAATCTAAGCCCTTGATCTTCCCTCCATTTATCTATTTAACTAACCTCTACCTCGACTCTCAAAAAATCTATTAAGCTCATACCAAAACCATGCCAAAATTATTCTATAAATCCTATAGCCAATCCATAATCAACCATCAAAGTATCCATTATCAAGCATCCAACATCAATCTATCACTTTGTCAATCTGAGTCTAATCACATGCATTTGAATTTTGGAATGGATAAATGAGAAAGTAAATACTGGTGGTAATCAATCTCTATAAATTTTTATTTATCTCCTCTATCCATTCCTATTAGTGTTTATTAAGGTTTTGGATTTTATTATCATTTTTGATAATATTGGTTGAATCCAAATTTTGGTACATAAATATATATAAAGTGATCTATAGGTTATAATTATATGGACTTTGTATATATATATATATATATAAAGTGATCTGAGTATAATGGATTTTATAATAAAAATATATAATCAAATCTTGATTAAATATAATTAATGGCATGTTAGTATGCTATGAAACTACTTAATAGGATATACATAATTCCCTATTACATAATAATATATATACTATTTGACTATATATGTGGGGAATTATAAGTGTACTGAATATATATATATATAATGAAATGTGTAAAAGGTATGAATTGAGGGAGTAAACTAAAAACCATGCCAAGTGCGTCTATATATTTTTTCATGGATTTTTAGGTACTGTGTGCAATTATAATTAAATCAACTATATATAGGTATAAGTTCATTTGGTATAAGGACTATATTAAATCTATATATATATATATATTGAACATCAATGTATATAAATAATGAATTGTGTAAAAGGTATGGACTAAGGGAGTAAACTAAAAACCATGCCAAGTATGTCTATATATTTTGTTATGGATTTGTATGTACTATGTGTGATTATAATTCAAATCAACTATATATAGGTATGAGTTCAGTTGGTACAAGGACTATATTAAATACCATATTGATTCTACCATCTCTTCTTAATATATTGTATATAAAACTCTTCATTCATAAGTATACTTGTATTACTAGATAATGTAACTCATAATATATATTACTAAATATTAATCTAGTGGTTAGTGGTTAGTATACGCTATGATTGTTCCATTAATGGCTAGTATATTTGCAGACTATGTGTACTATTACTGATTAGTATATTGTAACATAGTCCAATAATACTTATTGAGAATTAAAGGTTAATATATTATATATTGTTTCATTAAAAACTTGTGTACGGTATGTAATATGAGTGTACTAATATGTACATGGGCATATACATATATACTAGTGCATGTGATGAGTGCCTATATTTATAGTTCTATTGATGGTTCAAAACTAATTTAGAGACTCCTAAAGAATAGAACATTACCTATATATGCATATATCCTCCTAAAAATATAACAAATTATTAAAATGAAATATTTTATGTTTGTGAGAATTATGACTTTCTTTAACATGACTGGTTGTTTGTAATTGAATAGCTATATATTTGAACAATGGACTATTATATTAATATTCTTCATAGAATGCATTATATTTGCAATTACTTATGATAAATTAGTAGTATGCATCCAATTAGTATAAACTATACTTGTTTACTTATTATTTATATGATAAATCATATTATGGAGATTCATTCATATGTTTGATGGACTAAATATATGTATTTTGATTATTCTTGTGTTTAGTGTATTTTATTAATATTAGTAGGAATTAATCTATATGAATCTATTGGTTATATTTATATTAACCAAATCTCATATTGTTGGTACTAAGTGAGTAGTGAGACGAACTTCACTAGCTTACTAGTATCACTAATGTCAAATGAAGGTAATTCAATCAAGTGGTGTGTATGAATTTGATTGATCTTATAGATCAATAACTATTGAAAAATTTAACCAAAGTAATGCTAGTTAGATATTTATATTTTATATTTATGATTTACATGTTTGTGCGATATCATATTAGAATGAATTTATTTATGATACACTTCATGTTCTTATAAATCATATAACACAATACTAATATATTGTCTCTCAATTCTTACACCATCACTATTTACTCATCCATGAAGGGAGGGCCATTCTCTAATGGGATATTGTGTGAGGGATCAAGGGTCTATGGTTGGTGTGAAAAAGCACTCAGATGATGCTTTCCCTCCCCATAATAGTACTTATTTGGAGACTACACTTGATATTTCTATAGATACTGGAGTTCAGGAACTCATTCTTTATAAAGCCTTATATCTTGTATAGTGTATTATATTTATTATTATTATTAAGACATTATTTATGATGGTATGTAATTATTTACTCAGTATACATTGATAATAGTGGTTTTATGATGGTACCAACTATGCTATATATTTATAATTACTTTATATATTCAATTATGTTATTTTTCATCTAATGATAGTGATCAGTGATGGTTGTATGTCACATGTTTATTTTATATTTAACATACTTAGATTGTTTTATTTAGATCACTAATTAAATTCTTATGATGAAATATAATGAAAGAATACATTGATTAATTTAAAATAAAAAAATCATATTTCTCTAAGTAGATCTCAGTGGAGATGTTATATGTGGTATTAGAGTTACAGTGCAAACTTTACGATCTAATGACTCCAATAACTTTTTCATATCCTTATGTTTACCATAAAGGATAATGGTGAAATTTATAATATCTAGAGAGGGTCCTTCAAATGTCAATGATAGAAACCCTCCCTTTGATCTTAATTGATTTGTCATTGAGCAAACAACAAAGTTGGATTAAATTATTGCATCCATGAATGAAACTAGGGATCAAATTTCAGCCCTAAAATAAAAAGTTGATGGCCATGAAGAGGAAATACACTAGGATGTACTTGAAGAGAATCCCATTGAGTTGAAAAACCCTTAAAATGTGAGAGCATAGGTAGCTATGGAGTTGGATATATACATGAAAAAGGTGAATCCACCTAAGTTATATGGAACTATTTTAGATGACAGAGCTAAAGCATGGTTGATTGAGATAGAAAAGTATTTCAAGATTCAAAACTACTTTGAGGTCATTAAATTAGTTTGGGGATCTTACCAGTTAGCTAGTGAAGTAGTTACATGGTGGGCCAATAAGAAGTTAGAAATGAATCTTAACTCAACCACCACTACATGGGATTAGTTTATGGCATTATTCATATCATGGTGGCTTCCATAGTTATCCTTTGACCAAAAGCTTATATATTTTTAGAATCTAAATCTAGGAGATTTATTGATGAATGAGTACTGGGAACAATTCACCAAATTTTTTAAGTATGTACCTTAGTACTAAGTAAATGAGAGGGTGAAAATTCGAAAGTTCATCATGAGATTGAAACCATATATTGGTGGAGAGGTGAACATCCATGGCCCATCTACCATGGATCGAGTCTTCGAGAAGGTAATCAAATAGAAATAGAATTTGAAATCTCTTTCTCAAGCTAGAGAAAAGTTTAATAAAAAGTTTGGAAGTTATAAACCAACTTTTGAAAATAAGAATTGGAAGTAGAGGAGTGGAGACTCTAGGAATTAGTTCAAAAATTAGAATGCTATATTCAATAATGGTTCAGGCAACAAAAAATTGGGCAGTTATTTTCCAAGTCAGTTTCAAGCAAAACCAACAGGATGATAGAAAAGGACCATTTAGAGGTTACTTCATTTGTAAAGGTGACCATTATGCTCATAAGTGCACCTAGAATCAGTCAAAGAATAAAGGTTCTACTCCTTAACAAGGAAATTTTTAGAAATGTATTCATGTGGTAGTTGATAATCAGCAAGCCAAATTTCAAGCTTCACCCATAGAACTATCAAGTATTTTGTTTAAACATAGAGTTTCCATTTTGATAGATAAAGGAGCTACAAAATGTTTTATAGACATTGGCTATTAACAACTTTATTTCATTTTATATTGTGGAGAATTATTCTGGAAACATAGAACAAAGAGAAATAGACAATAGAGGAAATACATATTGTATTTTTTTACAGGGGTAGAATTTTGATATAGTCAGTTGAGGCCATTTTGCCTTTTACAAAATATTTTTTAATCTTTATAATTATAGACAGGGATTTTTAAAACTAGAAGGTGGTTTATAAACCTTTTGAGAGTGTTTGCCTCCTTGAAGAGAGAGAAATTGCCCGTTTCAAAGATATATATTTGTAGTTGATCATTTTGGAAATGGACATTTGTGATCTGAGATCAGAGTTCTTCAAAGGTTGATCAACCAATTGCAAGTTATTCAAGGATGTAAGTTTTTAATAATTGTATTTACATCTTATTTAAATGGAATGATTCGAATGAACCTAGGGATGTAGCCATTTGTTGAACCAGATAAATAAATATTTTATGTTATTTTTTAATTTCTTCTCTGTGATCAGAAATCCATTCAATTTCCTTTATTAAAACTACCAAAATTTTATAAATTAATTTTTGGATTTATTTAAAATGGAAACTGGAAAATTAATATCCAATTTTAATCTAAATAAACTATAAAGTGTTTATGAACTTGGATTATTTGCAGAGGATTAAAAAATGTGAATTGAATGTTTTAACTAAACAATAAAATTAGATGAGTTTATAGAATAACTCATAATCAAAATTATTTAGATAGATTTGCATTATGATTATATAAAATCAATTTATATTAAATAAATTCTAAAAATTGACATATTTTTAAAAATCTATTTTAAATAAATAGTATTGACCAGTAGGGGATAATTACTATTTACAAATTAGTTTGGTATCAGATCGGTTACAATGTAAGGATTAGCTTCTAACTGTGTGAAAATTTGATATCGGTGTTGATTCTTTGCAAACTATTATTTACTCTATTTGTAGTGTTGGAAGTACAGGTTGTTTACAAGAACAAGAAACCATAGAAAAGTTATTTAAATAAGAGAAACTTGATGAGCTTGAAGCATTTAATATGTAGATTCAAGAAGAGAACTCTCTCTTGAGATCAAAATTCTAATCCATGGAAGAGGAGATTGAAAAGTTGAAATATGATTTGCAAACCAAGAATGAGCTCTTGGCAAAGTTGTAGAATGGTGAATGATTGAAGGAATTGCCTTCCACATCAAATGCAAAAATAATGATAGATGATTACACTGTAAGTAATTCGTCATGTAGTACAACCTCTCATTCAATTTTAGATATTGATTTTAGTGTTTTTGAAAAACACACTAAGGGTATTGGATCTAAACTATTAAATAAAATGTGATTTAAAGGAAGAGGCCTTGGTAAAAATGGACAAGGCATAACTAACCCCATATAGGTAGAGGATAGGCCTCATTTTGTAGGTTTAGTGTATACCAGTGAGCAAATGGAAATTGGAGAGAGTTCCAAATCTGTAGAAGGAAGACAAGCTTCCAACTACCAAGAATTTAAGCCACTAATTTTTTAGAATAAACCATCACAGGTGGATGAGAGGTGTAAGAGAACTGGAAGAAGAGGTATTGAGATTCCACCTCCTCTTTTTTACACAGCACATAGCACTAAGAATTTGGTAAATTCTAAAACTTCTAATGCACTCTTTCAGTTTGAATAATATGGATATGATATATAGAAAATGTGGTATACTTCTCCTTATAATTTTAATGGGTTAAGTAATCATTTTGTTACTTATTGTTGGAAGAGAAAATATATACTAAAGAAGTTGTTGCCTTTTATGAAAGATAAGGTAGGTGCTAATGATCAATCTCATTATTCAGAGGTGATAAATGATAAACATGTTTCCTCATCCAAGAAGAAGGACAAGAGGAACTTTTTCACTCATTGTCACAAGAGTGGACACAGATTTGAAATGTTAGAAACTTCAACCATCACACTATCCTAAACATGGTAAATATTCCAATGTATATTTCACTTGTGAAAATAAGGATTTATTATCACAGGATCTTTGGTCTAAATATCCATGTAGTTTTTGTAGATTAGATAATCATTGCGTTGCCTTATGTTGGAAAATAAAACTGGTTAGTAGGATATATATGTTTTCTAAGGAGAAACAAATGGGTAATAATTATTGTACTCATTGTAATTTAAGTGGTCACCAAAATGATAAATGTTGGGTATTGTATCCACAACTATGTCTTAAGTATTGCAGGAAGACATCCATGAAGAATGATGCATCCGTAAGCAAAAAGGAAGTTTTTTCAAACCCACCAGTTTTGGAAACAAAATAAGAGGAAGATCACTTCTCTACTGATTATCCACAAATGACTCCATTCATTTTTTATTTGGATGGTAATGATCATTTATTTTCTAATGGTAATTTTGTATATCTATGTTATTAATTAGCATGCATATGTTCAAAGAAGTTTTGGTATTTCAAGGAATATATTTTGACATTGAACAATTTTGGAGTTACCAGCTGTGAGAAAATTTGAGTGATAGGTTTATCATACTTGGATTATTTTCTCATATTTATGGTTTTGCTAAACTCTGTTTTTAATCTCATGATAAATTTTTGAGTTTTTGATGCATTGAAAAAGGAATTAACTCATGTTTAAAACTTGGAGATAATTTCAAATGATTTAAGTTTGGAATTTGGTTTATTGGAGTAATTTGTAGAGAAAAGCTAGATGATAGGTTTATCATACTTGGATTATTTTTCTCACATTTGGGTTTTAGAAAAACTTTAGTTTTAAACCTTGACAATAGTATACACAGATTATATGGGGCATGATTAGTATATCTATTTTTGGAAAATTTTCATTTCAATATATATATGTGTTGTTGTTTACATTATGCAAAAAAAGGCTTATAAGACTCTTTTTAGGCACCATTTGTAAGTATAATAATTATACAAAATTTTTGTATCCATGCATGATATTTGCATATTTATAAGTCCCTTATTCATTTTGGATATTCAATTGTAACTATCAAATATGGTTATAATTAGCATGTGTATTTATTATACTAACAAACTAGTTTGCAGTTACACTTGGTGATCATTTTGCAGTGATTGGCAGATTCACCATTTTGGAGATGTGACATTTGAGCAGACAGTTTACTTTTATCTACAATTTGGTATTGGGTAGATATTTCTTTCACTAGCATTTCAAGGATTTAGTTTGATTTTTCAATTGTTACCATGATATTTTGCAACGATATTTTACAGAGGAACCATTTTCAAATTTAATGTGTGACTTGACCTTTTGGAGACCAAAAAGATCTTATTGGGGAGGTTTGATCTGGAGGATTTTTTATGGTTCAGAAAAATATTTATTCCTACCATAATTTCTCTATTTTCAAAATATTATTAAATATCCTATTTATTAAACCATTGGATATTTTAAAACCAAATCAAAAAAAATTAATTATCCCCCACATAGATGGTTTTAAAAAAAAAAGACAATAAAATATTATTTAACCCCAAAAAAAAAAAAAAAAAAAAAACATGAGTCCCATTTTAATTAAAACCATTATTCACCTCACTTTACCTTTAACAAAAAGTAATTATCTTTGGACCCTTTTATGTTTAACATGCATCCACTTACCTTTTTATGCTAAACTCCATGCCACCTTTTATCCCCACGTGGAATCCAAACATTAAAAATAAAGTCCAAGCATTATCCTCATGTCTTTAGTGGACCATTCTTTTATAGTGGTTAGTGAATTTAGTGGAAAGTTATTTGGTCGTGGGTTTATATTAATGGATATGTTTTATGTTAATCTCCTTCTTGACATGCACTCCACCCACCGTTTACTCCACTTGCTCTTGCTTTTGCATGGTTGGCATTTTTGATGGGAAGTGCCATTTTTGGTGGAATCTTGCACTTGTCAATGGTTTTGGTGGGAAGTTATATTATTTATGGGAAGATAATGGTAATGTGGAATGTTAATCATGGGAATTGATTTAGTAAATAAATCATGGCACCAACTACATATATTTCAATGGAATGACAAGTTAATTAAAGGTATATAATTGTGTGTTTCCTTATGCATATGGAATTTTATTTCGTTTAAATTAGCATGCAAGTTAATTATGGGAGATCAGTAGATTTTAGGGGAAATGAAGATTGTTATCCAACATTGGCTATTAACAAATTTATTTCATTTTATATTGTGGAGAATTATTCTAAAAACATAGAACAGAGGGAAACAAAGAATTGAGAAAATACAGATTGTATTTTTTTTACAGGGGCAGAATTTTGATATAGCTAGTTGAGGCCATTTTTCCTATTACAGAATATTTTTTAATCTATATAATTACAAATAGGGATTTGTAAAACTAGAAGGTGGTTTATAAATCTTTTGAGAGTGTTTGTCTCCTTGAAGAGAGAGAAATTGCCCATTTCAAAGATATATATTTGCAAGGGATCATTTTGGAAATGAAAGACATTTGTGACTTGAGATTAGAGTTATTTAGAGGTTGATCAACCAATTAAAATTTATTTAGAAATGTAAGTTTTTAATCATTGTATTTACATTTTATATAAATGACACGGTTTAAATGAACCTAGGGATGTATCCATTTGGTGAACCTCGTAAACAAATTGTCTATGTTATTTTTTTAATTTCTTCTCTGTGATCAGAAATCTTTTCAATTTCCTTTATTAAAATTATTGAATTTTTATAAATTAATTTTTAGATTTATTTAAAAGGTAAATTGGAAAATTAATAACCAGTTTTAATCCAAGCATATTGTAAAGTTTTTATGAACTTGGATTATTTATAGAGGATAAAAAAATGTGAATTGAATGGTTTTAACTAAAAAATAGAATTAGATGAGTTTATACAATAACTCATAATCAGAATTGTTTAGATAGATTTGCATTTCAATTAGAAAAAGTCAATTTCTATTAAATAAATTTTGGAAATTGGCATATTTTTAAAAATCCATTTTAAATAAATAGTATTAATCAGTAGGGGATAATTATTGTTTAGGGATCATGTTGGTCATTCCATATAGGGATTGCATTTGTATCTCAACATAAGATTGCTAGATTCGATAGTGAAAGACCCTCCTTAGCTAGACTAGTTGTAGTAGCAAAGTTTGGTGTGTATTTGGTATTATATATGTGTTAGTTTCTATTATAATTTGAGTGAGAGTTATAGTGTGCTATTCAACATTTGTGTTTATGTAATAAGTGTTATTTATGGTCTTGTTTCAAGCCATAATATTGTAATCTTATTTACATTAAGGAAGTAGTGGAGTTGTGTGAGTTATTTTAAGCTTGTTAAAGCATTTGTGAAGAAAGTTATGTGAGAGTTTGTCATTCCTTATCAATGTTCTCAATATATTTTTATATGGCATTGTATGATTTATAATTGGAAAATAAAATATATATATTTAATAAATATCTTGAAAGGGATATTTTAGTGGTATCAGAGCTGGTAATCTTTCTAGCCTATAGGATTTGTTTTTTGAATGCTTCCTAGTGATAGGGACACAAGGCTTCAAAGAATAGAACAAAAGAAGTTATAGGAAGAAATAATGGGAGATAGAGAGGATAAGATCAATGAATTGGTCCAACATCAAATACATATTACTGATATAATTGGTCAAAGCCAAAGACATCTTGATGACATTTTTTATTGGAGTCAAAAAAACTTGTTGATATGTTTGGCCAAGTGTTACAGGTGATAGAGAACAAGACAACAAATAACAATAAAAATAGAGAAGTTATCACCTTTGAAGGGGGCGGTTTGGGCAATGTTCCAGAGGTGGAATCTAGAAATCCTAGAAAAAGGTTTATCAATAGACCTCAAAAGCCCAAGTTCATCAAGAAAGTAGAATCACTTCTAGAAGAGGAGACTACACATCTAGACAAAATTGCCAAATGTTGTGAGGAGTATAGGAAACTTTCAGATGAGGATCGTGATATGTTGTCACTACAATATTACATTGCTCTAAGAAAGATTAGAGGTTTAATAAATAAAGAGTCTAAATCCCTCAAAACCCAAATAATATTGAGCATACCTTGGGTAAGATAACTCTCTCCACTTTAAAAGGTTACTGATAAATGTTCTGCTAGAGCATGGTTGCAAAAATTAGACACCTACTTGGCTCTTAAGCTTATGGCAAAAGGAAGGCCATCAATTTTGTAACTCTTAATCTATAGGATGTGGCATGTGATTGGCGGTATCATGGTTTGGTGACTCAAACACATGATCAAATTATATTATATGATGAGTTCTGCATGCAGTTGATTGACAGATTTGATAAAAAGGATCTTGAAGAACAGTTCAGAGAGTTAGCCTAGATCAAGTAAAGTGGTAATGTAGATGAGTGTGTTACTGAGTTCCAGAGGTTATCTATCATGTTGACTGACATTTTAGAAGGGAAGCTAGTGGTTCTTTTCATACAAGGATTATCAAATCAGATTAAGGGGTTGGTGAAGGTATTCAACCCTTCCTATTTGCAAGAAGTTATAAAGAGGGCATTTGATTTAGAGATCTCTATAACCTCATATCCCATGCAATGGAACAAGTAAAAAGGGTTACCTCAAAATAAACCTGCTCCACCATTGAAAGAACCAATTAAGATGATGGATTATGAGACCAAGGAGGAGCTTAGAAGGAAAATATTATGGCATGCTTGCAAGGGACCATGGACACTAGGGCATAGGTGCCTTGAGAAGGGAAAGGCGCATTATATTGAAGTCATTTTTGATAGTGAGGAGGAGAAGGACTCCAATTTAGAAAGTGATCAAAAGGAGGCTATTAAAGACAAAACTTTAGAAGTACCTGAGGAAGGTATTATTGCTACTCTTTTAGGAATTCCTAGGTATCACCCTTTTAAGATGAGAGGAGTCTAAAAAGGACACCATGTGGTAGTGTTGATTGATAAAGGGACTACCCACAACTTTATAGATGAATTTTAGGTTATAAAAAGAAGCCTTGAGATGGAGGACTTTCTAGGATTCAATGTTATGGTTATTAATGGATTCATAATGAGCTATAAGAAGAAGATTTCATAACTAAGCATCACATTGGGCAACCACCAAGTAACTGCTGATTTTTATGTTTTCAAACTTGGAAAGATTGACATGGTCCTTGGCATTCAATGGTTGTATTCCCTTGGGAGGTATTCACAAAATTTCTAAACTATAAATCTCAAGTTTAGGCAAGGGGGAAAAAGGGTTGTTCTTAGAGCAATAGCTAAAAGAGCACCTAATTTGGCCACTGCAAGAAAGATGGAAGCACTTTTTCACCATAAGAAGGTGGCTTGGGCTATTTAATGTCTAATTTCTCCTCATAATCCTTTAGATAAATATGTTCAGCATCTAGTAGATATCCATTGGATAAGCATAGTATGGTTTTCAATGAGATTCCTCTAGGTAAACCACCCAATAGATTTTTTGATCATGTGATAGAGCTTGAAAAAATATCTAAGCCTATCATCACAAATCTTTACCAACACCCTAAAAAATTCAAAGAAGAGATTGAGAAGGCAATCAAGGAGTTACTTGATATGGGACACATTAGACCAAATTCAAGTCCCTTTGCTTCTTCAATTATTCTGGTTAATAATAAAGATGAAACCATGTGAATGTGCATTGACTCTCATGCAATCAACAAGAAAACCATCAAGAATCAATATCCAATTCCTAGGATTGATTGGTTACTAGATGAGATGCATGGAGCAGTGTATTTCTCAATTATTGATCTTTGATCAGGATACCATTAGATCAAAATTTGGGAGTAAGAAATACACAAAATAGCCTTCAAGTGTGATTATGGACACTATGAGTTCCTAGTCATGCCCTTTGGTTTGACTAATGCCCCTACAACATTTTAGTCTTGTATGAACCACATATTCAACAAGTAGTTGAGGAAATTTGTACCAGTGTTCTTTGATGATATCCTAATATATTGCAAGACATGGGAATACCACCTCAGGCATACTGATGTGGTGTTGGGTATCATGGAGGTACAATCTTTATTCATGAAAGCTTCTAAGTATGATTTTGGTATGATAGAGATTCTTTAATTGGGGCATGTGATTGGTGCTGATGGATTTAAGGTCCATCAAGGGAAGATTCAAGCCATCCTATATTGGCCACCACCAAATACATTACTAGAATTGAGGGGATTCTTTAACCTCTGTAGTTACTACAGGAGGTTTGTTAAAAATTTTCCCAATTGGGTGCACCTCTTATAGAGCTCACAAAGAAAGGATCTTTCAAATGGATGGATGGGGCTCTATGTATATTTGACAAGTTGAAAGAGGTAATGATCACTTACCCTCTTTTTGCATTACCTAATTTCTCTTGACCTTTTGTGTTAGAGTGTGAGGCATCAAGACTAGGACTAGGTATCATGCTTATGCATAATAATCATCCCATTGCTTATAAGAGTAAGAAAATCTAGGATGTGGAGAGATTATACTCCACTTATGATAAGGAAATTCTCATCATTATGCATGCTTTGGCAAAATTCAAATAATACTTGGTTGATAGGAAGTTTATGGTCAAGATGGATCATAATATCCTACAATATTTCCTAGAGCATGACCTGAATGAAAGGTAGCAAAAGTGGGTAAGTAAAATTTAGACCTATGATTTTGACATTGAATATGTGAAAGGGAAGGATAATGTTGTAGTAGATGCCCTTTCCAAGAAACCCATTTTATGCTCAATGACTAAGATTTCAGTTAATTAGAAGGCTCATCTCTTGGTAGAGTATGTCAAGAATAATTTTTCATGTGAGCTTATGGATGGTAGGATATAGAATGACAAGTATAGAGTGGTGGATGATATCATCTACTACAAAGATAGGATTTATTTGGTACCTAAATCAAAATTGAAGCGGAAAATTTTGAGGGAAAATCATGATACTCCTCTTGTAGAACATCAAGGTTACTTCAAAACATACAGACAGAATAGAGAGAGATTATCATGGAAGGGTCTCAAGGATGATGTCTTGTGCCATGTTCGAGAGAGTATGACTTGTCAGTAGAACAAGTCAGAACATACTTTTCTAGTAGGTTTATTATAGCCATTACCTATCCCTAAGTAGAAGTGGGAAAGTATATCTATGGACTTTATCACCAGTCTACCTAAGGTTAACGATAAGGACTGCATCTTTGTGGTGGTTGATAGTTTGACTAAGTTTGCACATTTCTTTTCCATATCTTCAGATTACAAGGCACCCCAAGTGGTAGAGTTGTTCTTTATGGAGGTGTTTAGATTCCATGAGTTGTCAAAGAACATTTTTAGTGATCAAGACAGCAGATTTCTTAGCATATTTTGGTAGAAGTTGTTCATATTAGCAAGCATAGAGTTGACCTTGAGCATGAGCTACCACTCCTAGACAAATGGCTAGACAAAGATTGTGAACAAATGGGTGAAAGGATATTTGTGAAACTATGTAATAGGGTAGAAAAGAGGTTGGGTCAGATGGTTATACATGGGTGAGCATTGTTACAACACCACCCATCACATGACCATTGGCATGACTCCTTTTAAATCCCTATATGGGTATGATGCCATGTCCTTAGCAAATTTGGAATTTGATGATAGTAGGGCCCCTAAGGCTAAGGATTATATTTAGGAGAGTCAAGACATCCTTAAGTCACTTAAGGATAATATTCACCATGCCTAAGATTAGTAGAATATGTAGATAGATACCCACAGAGTAGAGAGGAGCTTTGAGGTTGGTGACTTAGTTTTCTTGCACCTACTTCCTTATAGGCAATCTACATTGAAGAATAGTGGTGTAGAGAATCTTAAGCCTCATTTTTATGGACCTTACAAGATTGTGTAGAGATTTGGTGAGGTGGCATATGAGTTGTAATTACCAGAGAGTAATAGGATCCATAATGTATTTCATGTGTTTTGCCTCAAAAGGGTAGTTGGGCAGCACATCACTACATCTCATGAGTTACCACCATTGGATGAGGAGGGAAGATTGATCTTGGTCCCTAACTCTATTTTGGATACTAGAGAGAAGAGGTTGATGAGATGGGTACTCACATAATACCTGATTAGGTGGAAGGATTTGCCCTTGGAGGATGTTACTTGGGAGTGAGAATAGATTCTTTAGCACCTGAATTTACAATTACTTGTGGGTAAGTAATTTTGGGAAGGGAGGATTGTAATGTCCCCTTATTAGTTTCTTGAAAGAGACCGTTAGCCTCTATTATTCCCATAGACTAATCTGAGGTTGGTAGGAAATAGTAAGAGAGAGTCACTATTTACTTATTACTATTCATAGGTACTATTCACTATCACTATTCATGGTGATGTGGCAGGTGATGCAGCTAATGATGTAGCCTATGAGGTCACTAGTGGATGAGGTGGAATGACCCATGAGGGAGCTCATATGTTCTAAAGTTTATTTGAGAGAAAGTGGGATGAATTTGTAAGTGGGAATAATGTTTGAGCATGTGAAGTTATTTAAAAAGAGTCAAAAGTTGATTAGATTTTGTCTAGGAATCTTTGGGGTCACGTGGAAGAAGATGACAAGACTGCACTATTCTAGATTTTCTCTCACATGTGTGAGTGAGGAGGACATTTTGGAGTGATGTGTAAAAGTCAAAGGAAGCATGTGTGCACTAAAGAAGTGTGAGACAAGATTCATTATTCTAGATTGGCTCACATGTGTGAATAGGACATAGTTTTGGAGGCACATGGATAGTGGGAGACCAAGACAAAGAAAAGGTGTGATCATAGGATTCTATTTTTACCCTTGCATATGGGGTCACATGCAAAATAGTGTACCCACTCAAGGAAGATGAATTTATTAGTTTGTACATGAAGTTTCTCTCCCTTTCTTTCATGCATTTTCTATTTTAGGATAGTTCTCTCCCATTGTAAAACATATTTTTATCAAACCAACAAACCCCCAATTTCATATTTGAACTTATGTTCTCATCCCCCTTCCTTAGAATTTATAGAATAATTTTGGTTTTGAAATATCCATCCTAGTTAGTTTTGGCCATTCTATACAAGGATTGCATTTGGAGCTCAATAGAAGATTGTCAGATTTGGTTGTGAAAGACCCTCCCTAGTTGGACCAGTTGCAGTAGCAGAGTTTGGTGTGTGTTTGGTATTGTATGTGTGTTAGTTTCTATTGTAATTTGAGTGAGATTTATAGTGTGTTATTCATTATTTGTTTTATGTAAAAAGTGTTGTTTATGATCTTCTTTCAAGCCATAATATTGTAATCTCATTTGCACTAAGGAAGTAGTGGAGTTGTGTGAGTTATTGTAAGCTTGCTAATGAATTTGTAAAGAAATTTATGTGAGATTTTTTCATTCCTTATCAACGTTCTCAATCTATTTTTGTATGGAATTGTGTGATTTATAATTGGAAAACAAAAAAAAATACTAAATATCTTGAAAGGGATATTTCAACCATATAAAATAACAACCCATTCAAAAAAAATCAATAACTATCAAGGAGGATACCATAGAGGTTATCAAAGTAATAACTATTTATTTGAATATCACATAGGTTACTAAAATAAATAACTATATACCAAGATACTACAGAGATTATCAAGGTGGTTATCAAGGAAACTATTATTATGGAGGAGGCTACAGGTCCTAATATGATCAAAGGAACAAATATCAAGGGTACCAATGGGTAAATTCTCAAGGACGATAAGGTGGATAAGATAGAGGTCCCTTTACTTGTTAAAAATGTGGAAAGTATGGGCACATCGCACAAAATTGTGTTACACCAAACCAAATTATTTGCACTTTCTATCATGAGAAGAGTACACATAATGTATAAGTTTGCCCAAAAGCCACATGATTTGAATAAATACAAATGCTTTGAATTATGAAAATAAATGGGCTCAACATTTAAAAAAGGTACCACAAGGAAATAAGGAAGAAGAAAATTTAAAATAATAACTAGAGACTTCTAGGAATGATGGAATAATATCATGAATAAAATAAAAGCAAAAGAGGAACTAATAGAAAATTGGAATAAGAAAACAAACACTAACAACACTACAGATAAGGGAAGAAAAACCACAATCACAAGGAGTGGAATTATAATGAATTTAAAGGGGAAATATTTGGGGATGTATCTATAGACACCCCATTCTAGCCATAACTGGCTTCCAACCAGACTTTAAATTGATTTCTACTAAATAATGCAAATTAAGCCTAGGAATCACTAAACATCCCAATTTCATCCACACATCATAAATTCATTCTCATAATCATGTTGAGGTATCTCTATTTAGGGTATTACCATGTATCCAATAATAACTTCTCACAGATTCATCTTCAGTCACCTTGGGACCTAACAACTAGTAGTTTGGCCTTTGAACCCATTAAGAGGGCACTTGAATAATTCCTAAAGTGCTAAAATGCTAAGCAAAATGAATCAAATAAGTAAACCAGATTAAATGCTTAAGTGAATTTTCCATGTGCAATTACTAAAAATAAAATTTACAAAAATAAAATTTCAATAAACATGAGGTCATGATGACATCATCATCCTTAAAATTAAGGAAATTCAAAATATATTCCTAAGTGTAATAAATTTAGAAATGAAGAGCCATGCCTAATTAATGGGATATCTATCCCAAATATTAATTACATGTCCCCTCTTTAACTTAACTAAGGTTAGTATTAACTCACCTAGGGTTAGTTCAAACTCAACCATGGTTAATCCTAACCTAACTACACTTAGGGTGAGAGTTAACTTTGGATATTATAAATAGAAGGCATCACCCATTGATTTTTAAGCTCTCTTGGTGTAAATTTATTATGTTTGAATACATACAAAGCCTTCATCATTTGAGTTTTACCATGCCAATTTACTAATACAAATCAAGCCAAGCCAAGGTGAACAAAAGGGAGATGATGCAAGAGCGCCATTGACAAAGACTCATTGTACATAAGTTGAGCAAGCTAACTACCTCAACAAGAAAATTTGGAGCTACGAATAAGTTCAAAGGGATTTTCTCTTTTGTACTTTTAGTTATTTCTTAGTTGTGTTCTTGTTATTTATGTTCACCCTAGTACGTAAGCAAGACTTGTTAGTTTGCATTGAATTTGTTTTGATTGAATTTTATTCACTAACAAGAGACTAACGATCCTCTTCACAATCCTATGCTACATAATGGCATGCCTGGTGGGACCACGCACCCCAAAAGAATGAAATGGAGCATCTTGGGAGCCTTAGCCAAGAAGATTTGTTTATAAATCCTAATTTCTTGATTTCTTGCTAACTTTTCCATTTTTCCTTGGGATTGCATATTTACAAATTTGTGAATGTGTAACTATGAATTCAGTGATATAAATTGTGAAATCATTGACCAAATCTATGAATTTGTCTTAGAAAACTAGAAAATTGCTTTGATTTAGCCTCAACCCTATGAAACTATGAAATCAAGCTTAAAAATGGCAAAATCATCGAGCAAATAGGAAAATAATTCTACAAGAAAAAAGGTCTTTTTCTTTACTTTTTTAACTAACTATGAAATTGGTTCATATTTGTGAATTTGTCAATTTTAGTAATGAATTTATTGTTTTTAGCAGTGAAATTGCATTCTTAGGAAGTGAAATCACATGTTTAGGCTACAAATTCATTTTCCCTAGCTATGAATTCATCTTGTAGAGTAGGGAAATTATTTTTCTAATTGCAAAATCACTATAAAGTTGTGAAATCGTCTCTATGTGTTTCTTTGTTTTTTTGCATGTTTTCAAGAATCATGAAATTGTTGCATTAACTATGAAATTATCACCTAAAGTATGAAATTGTCTACTTGACCTAAGAATTTATTTGTTGGAGTGAAATTATGAAACAAATTTTTAAAAGCATTTAGAAACTCATGAAATTGCTCACTGTGAGTTTTAAGTATTTGGGTTTTGACTGTGTTTTTATAATTGAATAATTTCATAGTTTACAGTCTATGTAAGTACAAAATCATTTTAGAGAGGTGATTTTGTGTTTTTTTGAGCTAACTTAAAAGGATATCACTTTTTCCAAGAAATAAGTAAACCCACTAATACTTTTTTAGGACCTAAAGGGCAAGGAAAGACATTTTTAGCATTTTAAATCTTTAAATCTTATTTAAATATAGTGATTAAAATTTTCTTAGTTGCTTTGTTTTATTTTTTAAAGTTTACTAATCAACAAAAAAATTCAAGGGCTAAATTTCACATCATATTTTGCTTAGGTTTTTAAAATGAGTACAAACTTAGATTAAACACTCTTAAGAGCTTGATTGTTTATCATTTTACTTGTTATTTATGTGTTTTTGCAAAATATACTTAGTCTGTATGCTCCCTTGTCCCCTTTAGGGAACTCAGGTGACCAAAATCACTTTGTCCATTACTTTTATCACTTATTTAAATCATATAAGGAATGTTACTAATGCATTCCCCAAGATCCAAATGACTTGGGTGACCCTAAAATGACCTTAAAGTTCTTCTATCTTTACTTTCTTGCATCTTGGCTTGTGGGTGAGATTTCATCACCTCCCCATAAGTTCTTTAGGGAAACTTTAACCTAAGAATTCATCTCTCAGCATTACTTCAACCCCACTCCATGGTAGGGTATATAAATCAGGGCCTGGGATACTACAATTACTATGGGTTGAGTGACTAGCCTCTCCAATCATAATGAAAACCCAAGTCAGGTATGGATAACCAAGGGACTCCACTAAGAAGTACACGGATGGAGTGGTTATGCAAAGGAATAGACCCTTGCATATTAAGTTAGATGGTATGAACTCAATTGACATGAATGCATATCTAGTGTTAACCACACTTGGAACCATCTAGAATGCACAAAACTTATAGTTTTAGATAAACCCCACTTGTCATGAAAATATTGTTAATGTAGGGCTTAAAAACCCTATTTTTCATGTGCATCTAAATTTTTGGATTAACGATTTATTTCCTCACAAGGAGTATATAGATGGAACTTGATGATATGAAGCCACCTTGTTAGTTTTTTGTGTCTTTTTATTTTACTTGCATTATTTTAGAGTCAAAAACTATTCTTTGTTTGTCAAACACATGTCCAAATCACATCCAAATCAAGTCATGTTTAGACACCCCTTTTTAGCTTAAAGAGGTATTATGTCATCCATTTGACGCCATGCTTTGCATTAGTCATTTTTCAAAACTTTCATGTGTGTGTGTCACCACTTGTTTGAAAGGGGTGTTATTATGCTGCCCATTTTATTCTAAGTCTTTGTCTTAGATTTTTTGAAGCTAAACCATTTATAATATCTTTTGAGTGAGATAGCACCATTACGCTACTTTCATCATTTCAAAACCTTTTCCTTGTGTCCAATCAAGTTTTTAATCACGTATGCCTTTTGGTCTATACCTAGTATTATTATGCCATCCATTTTAGTCTAGTTTATTATCCATTTAAAAATCCAAGTATTTTAAATCAAGTTTGAAGTTAGTCTTATGAAGTTCAAATTTAAAATTTGATTGGTTTATACCTATGCCTCACTTAATTTTGGCTTAGACGTTTACCTCTCACTTGTAAGTTATGTAACTTAGACTAATCCCTTGTTTGCTTTGAAGATATTTCATGCCTATATTTTAGAAATGTTCTATCTTTCATGTGCATCATGTCTCTTTTGTTACTTATAACTAAGGTCAAAATTCTCTCTCTAATTACAACCTTAAGCTCAGTTAGTTTACATTTGAATCTTGGCCATCACTTGGGCTTGAATGTTTTACTCCTTGTACTTATTTTTTCCTACTTGAAATTGATTTTCCCAATTAGTTTTATGTATATGCATAAATTCAAATGCCTTTTTACAATGGTAAAGTTTGTGATTGAATCTGTATGCTTATTTTTGAGTCCAAGTGTTTCAAATTGTAAGATTAATTGTCTTTTCATTTTTACTTCGACCTAGTGTGTTCCAAGTCTAGATTTTGTGTCATGTTTCTAAAACACTTATCACTTTACCTTTTATTTTTGACCTAGTGTGTGTCAAGTCTAGACTTTGTGTCATGTTTCCAAAAGACCTAGAATTTTACCTCTTTAGACCTAGTGTCTTTTCAAGTCTCACTTTTGTGTTGTGTTTACAAAATACCTAGCATTTTTACCTTTTTTAGACCTAGTTGTTTTGAGCCTATCTTTGTGCCTTAATCTCAAATACCTAGAAACCTTTTATCATTATTATACCTAGATTATAGTTGTTTAAAACACTTTTACCAAGATTGGTATTCAAATTTGTATTTCACATGACCATTTATGTGGGACATTTGACATTAGACCTTGAGGATGTTTTTAGATAGAGGTTATCATTGATCAATTTTGGAGAACAGATCCATTCTTAGACCAAGTTTACATTTTAGACCAAGTTCCTAAACCTACCACATTTGGATAATTTTCCATTTAGACCACATTTTCAGATTTTATAGAACTCTATACCTATTTTTTGTAGGACATTAGTCATGGATTTAGATATGTCTCATTATACTCATAGTGGAGCCATGTATAATCCAGGTTATAATAATGTGGTCATCAATGATAACTTTGTTCAAGGCCTATATGGTGATGATTTAATTTGTGAGACATATCCCTATCCTCCTTACGCTACTCAATATGTGGAACTAAGACAAGATCCATTAGCACACTACTTGGTTAACATACCTCCCTATTCAGAACAAGACCAAGAGTAAATAAATTAATATCTAGCTAGTGTGCCACTGATTATTGAATAAGTCCAAGTCCAACCATAATACATCACTATGTTTTTGACATGTGACCCATACTTATTTGATCATCACTTACTTGAAAATAAGGATGAGGTTTTAATCAGATCCAAGGAGGTAGGGGCCACGTTTCTAGCAAACTTCCCCCATGAAAACCTACCTAGTCTAATCAGAGTGCCAAGATAATACCTTACACCCAAATTATAGAATAGGCCTCTACTAGTTATCTTCAAGCACTCATGTCAGTTTCATACCAAGACCCAAATATGCTTAAAAGAGGAAAGGACCCCATAGAGGACCAATTCACATAAATGCAATAAGCATATCAAACCTACCTAAACCTAGCATGGATTTTCAATGCCATGGCCATATCGAATGCTCCTCTTATAAAGCTAATTCCTTTAATACGAAAACTAGTTGATTCAATAGGTAAAGCTAATATGGGTATAGACCCATTTGCCCAAATTAATTTAATAGGAGACATGCTCAATGTTTTATTTATCAAATAAGTGACTATGGCTTCCACTCAAGACAATGTGTCAAATAACATGGATATCATGAAAGTGTCTTACAATCTAAGTCAAAGTGGTTTAAATGCACCAAAAAATATTCCAACACAACAAGTGTCTTTAGTTAATACCATGAGTGGTTCCCAACAACAAGGGGTAGGAATTCTTACTTCCTAACCATAGCAGGTTACTCCCAATCCTCAACCAACTACTTCTTCAAGCATACAACAATAAGGAGTAAGTAATCAAGTACTGGTCAATGTTTTACCTAAACAATAAGTGATGAATGTTATCCCACCTCAAAAAGTTATGGCTAATATTCTATGATAATAGGCATATCCCAATCTACCACCATAGCAGAGTCAAAACACTATGCCACCTCAATAGGGGGCAACAAATGTTCCACCTCAACAAGTAATGATAAATGTATGTCAACAGTCACAAACTAATATACCTCTACAATTAAAAGCATTGTCTAATAAATAATGTATTTGTATTGGTCAAAGACAAATATTGAACACCCAACAAGCATATAGTTCATAATAGGTGTATGTGCAATAAAGAGGTACCAATGTTCAACAAGTACTAATTAGGCAACCATTGTCTTTTATTCAGTAAGTGTTATAGATTCAAATATAGGTCCTTGGTCCATAATAATTTCCCCTTATTCATATAGGTTTGACTAGTCAGTATTAAGTCCCTACTCAACCTCAAAAAGCACAATATAGTTCATAAAACCATATCCTTCTATCACAACCATAATTCCATCAAACCCAAGGCCATATACCAAATCTAAACTATAATATTTACCAAAAACATGTGCAATATCAATAGTTGTATCCTAATCTATGGATGCATATTCATAGTTGATTCACCCATCAAACCAAAAGTCCATAACAAACCATTCCTCCATTATACCCTAGTCAAGGTAATCCACCTATGACTACCTAGCCACCACCTCAACCAAATACACCATCTACTTTTTTTCCCCAAGAACTTTAAAAAATGAAGGATGCAAATGTTACTATTCAAATAGGGAAGTCGACCAATAAATATAAATTAGATGATGTGTGTTCATACCCATTCAACATGGAGTATCTTTAGATACCATTTCCTCCAAGTTATGAACCACCAAAATTTAACTAGTACAAGGGTAAAAGATACCCTAAGGCACATCTAATAGAGTTATTTATCACATACCAACTAGTGGATTATAGTGACATTTATATACTCCTTTTATTTCCTCAAAGTCTAGCTAGATAGGATTTGGATTGGTTCCTCAAGTTACCAAAAAATTCAATATCTAATTTTGATGATCTCTTAGATAAGTTTGTGCAACATTTCTCCTATAATCTCGAGCACAAGATATAATTAGTAGATTTAACTCAATCCAAGGAAAAATTTGGTGAGAGATTTATAAGTTACTTATAGATATGGAGATAACTTTCTATTTTCTTCACCCATAGCTTACCAGATAAATAATTGGTTGTTGTGTTTACCAAAAATTTACATAATGAGATATCTTACCCATTTAGTACTTCAATGTGCACATAACTTCAAAGAGATTATCGACAAAGGTTTACAAATTTAAAAGGCCCTTATCAAGAAAAGTATTATCAAGTTGACCTCCTCAAATTAGAACCAAAACCAAAACCAAGACATAAGCCCAAGTCAAAGTCCTAACCAAGCCTAAGTGAAAGCATTGACACTAGATCAAGCTAGCAACTATGAAAATCCCAAACCATACAACCACAACAAGAACATTATTAGAAATTGATTAATTGAGTCACATCATGTTTAAACAATTCAAACACCATTTATTCAACCTATTCTATAAATACAATGTATTCCTCATTAGCAACTTATTCAGCAAGTGTAGCCTATACAGCAACCTAGACCAACTCTTCAAATATAGTAACCACCACCTTTCTAAACCCCTCCTCCAAGAATAAATCCCACTCCTAAAGTCTTTAATGACCTTGGTGAGCCCATTGAAGTAGTGTTTTACAAGCTAACCATGGTCAATATGATTAGTTGGTTGATTCCAAAACATTGTCATGAGGGTATACCATATCCAAACTGGTATAGAGAGCATGAGTTTTATGAATACCATTATGTTTATGAACATTCTGTACATTGTTGTATGCAGTCGAAGCACCTTATTCAAAATATGTTAGAAAATGAGGAATCTAATTTGATAATAGAGCATCTACATCAAATCAAAACTTGGGTGTCTATCAAAATCCTTTTTCATGGCATAATAATCTCAATAAGTAATAACAACAACAAAGACCACAATAACAATAGTATCAGTAATAGGCACAGCAAAATCAATAGCAGTAATAACATCAATTGAATGGTAAGAACCAAGGCTAAAATGATCTCACAACTAGTAAACTTACCACATAGTTTCACATGACTACAATAAAGTTGTAGGTCATATTGCAGGTGGGCATGTTTCTACCATTACCATTAATCCTAGACCTAGTGCCAATAGACTAGGACCATTGCTTAACAATTCCAATTAACCCACCTACGCCAATAATATTTCTTTGACCTATGACTATAGCTAAGAGAAACAACAAACAAGGATTACCATTTCAAGACCTTATGTCAATAAATCATCATTGCCCTGTGACCACAACCATGTGTACTAATAATTGAGACTTATCCTATCTGGCCCATCTCCATATTTTTCTAGTAGCAATGGTCCTAAATCCAATTCATATTATGCAATCATAACTCAGTGATCTAAAATTACTATTTTAGGACCACAACCTCCTGCCAATGAACCAATCCAACCCACTGTGTTGGCTAGGAGCAAGATAAATACCACCATTAAGGAAAATACATACAACATTATGCAACAACTCCAAAAGACACCTACACAAATATCCATTTTGGATTTATTACATATGTCTACTATCCAAAAGAATATCCTTATATAACTCTTATGTCAACCCCAAGTTCCAAATGACATAACCTTAGACAAATTACATGCTTTGGTTAAATACCTAGCCCTAGGCCAATAGTTGAGCTTTGACCAAAGTGATAGGTCATCCCTTGGCCCTCTAAATAATAATCTATTGTACATGAAGTTGTCATCATATAGCATAAATTCAAATGTGTCATCAGATATAATGGATCGAACATAAATATTGTGTCTCTAAATCTCATCAAGCATCTAGGATATACAATAGTTGATCTACAACTAGAAACTATTACTATCAAAGCCTATAATAATGAATAATGGGGATCTCAAGGAATTATAATCTTGTTAGTGATCATTGATCCCTTGACCCATGATATACTTTGCCTTGTGTTGGACCTAGACATATCATACAAATTTATTTTAGGTGGACCATAGATACATGATATTCATGTAATACCTTTGACATTATACTAATGTATCGAGTTCCCTCACTTAGGGATGGAATTCACTATCCATGGAGATCTACAGCCTTATGAACATTATAATCATTTGGAGGTAGACTATGAAATTTATAATTACCACTTTAGGCTAGACCCAGTACCCAATAATGATAAAGACAAAAAGATACTTGTCAAATTACTAGAGGCCAATTGTATAGGCCCTGATAACCTTGCCTCATCTTCACATATGCCTCATCTTTAAATGTCTGATAATTTTACCATTTTGGACAATGTTCTAGGAGAGTTTTTACCCATGATAGGTTTCATATTTCTAAGCTTCCACAGAACCCCAATTCCTATGGAAGACCTAAAGCTAAACCAAATGACATTAAATGGTGATATAAAGGATAAGGCAAATTTCATAGCCCAGCACCTTTTATTTTTACACCAACCACTTGCTAAGAAGAGGAACCACTTACCAATGATAATTCATATTTATAAAATGACAAAATATCTAATTTATAAAAAAGTGCCAAATATCCCATCCCTAACAGAATCATGGATAACCAAACCTATGAAGGAGGTGGTCTAGGGACAAACCAGCAGGGTACTCTTGAACACATTTATATGATTAGGTAAAAAGGAAGTTATGATCTTAGATTTAAACCACTTGGGGGTGACCCCATGTATCTTATTCAGTATTCAATGCCAATGACTAGTGTTGATGATGTCGACATTGAAGTAGAGTCTGATCATAGTATTTATGAAGACCTTGCCAATACTAACCTATTTGACCCCCATACCATTTTCACCATTACCCCCATAATTTTAAACTCCATGCTTCGCATTTATCATCCTCAACTTATATATTGGGACCAAAAATAATCCATAGTTCTTGTAGATGAGTTTGAAAATGATTAGGCCTTTTATGATTTTCTAGGCCTAAGAGACAATATTCCATTGGGAGACCATAATAAGGATTTTCTATCAAACTGGATCTTGTAGCCTATTTTGGAGAATGGGTGAATTCCCTTAGCCAAAAATAAAAGAATAAAACATTAATGTCCCAAATTGAAAACCTCTATGAGGTAATTTTGGACCAGGGTAAAAGTAAAGAGAAAGGCTAGCCTTTTGGTGAAAACCTATTTTAGACACCACTAGATGTGGGTGTTCACCTTTCCTCAAATGAAGCTTAGGAGACCACCAAAAATGAATTTACTTTTAGGTCTAAGTTTATTTCATTAGAACAACATGCCTTTGATGAAATTGCCTAAAAATTTCCTATAGTATTTATGACATGGCCATCATTGCCATTAGGAGATTTAGATTCATCATGTTTGGGAGAGATTAAAGAGTTAGTCCAACTAGAGGACTTTGTCATTGCAAGCTAATTTACATATTACCAACCATTTTGGAGTATGGCTCGACTCTCTTAGTAGAATATACTATGTAAGTCAACATCAAGACTCTAGATGGCCTAAAGGGGATAAAATTAAGTGCATCCCTCACTAAGGAGTAACGTGAAGTTTTTACATCCCTTTTGAGTGAATTTGTCAACATTTTTGCTTGGGCCTATTCAGACATGTTAGGTTGGGAACTTGCTTTAGTTGTACACCACCTTTTTGTATATCATGATGCCAAACCTATGAATCAAAAATTGTAAAAGATGCATCCTTATATTATTGTATTGGTAAAGAAAGAGTTGGAAAAACTCTTGGAAGTAAGATGCATCTGACCTATCAACTATTTAGAGTGGATATCAAATATTTTGCTTGTCATTAAAAATCTAGAAGGAATCAAAATTTGTATTGATTTTAGAGATATTAACAAGGCTTTCCCCAAAGATGACTTTCCTCTGCCAAATATGGACATCATAGTTGACTCCACAGCTAGGTATGAAATGCTTTCCCTCATGGATGGATTTTTAGGATACAATCAGATTAGAATTATGCTATAATACCAACACAAGACAATGTTTACCACTCTTTGGGGAATGTTTTACTATCATTTTATGTCATTCAACCTTAATAATTTTGGGGCCATATACCAAAGAGCCATGATAATCATATTTCATGATATGATGCATGATAATGTTAAAGATTATGTCAATGACATATTAGGTAAATCAAAGACTCATACAAATCATCTAGTATTATGAATGATATTTAAAATACTTTGTGAGTACAAGGTTTGACTCAATCCCACTAAGTACATCTTTGGTGTGACTTTAGGCAAACTATTAGGCTTTATTGTCTTTTGATGAGGTATTAAAGTTGATCTTACCAAGGTACAAGCCATTATTGAGATGTTGTCACCTTATAATTTGAAGTAGCTTCATAGCTTTTATGGAAAATTTTAGTCTAATAGATGCTTCATTTTTTAGTTCATTGATAAATTCATCCCCTCACTCACTTGTTGAATAAGGGTGTTACATTTCTTTGGGATAAAGAATACCAAAAAGCCTTTCAGCATCTGAAGGAATATCTTGCCAATCTACCAATTTTATTTACCACAGACAACCATTTTTGTTATACCTATTTGCCATAGACAAAACCCTAAGGGCACTTTTAGTTCAGCATGATGATAATGGGAAAGAACATGTCGTATACTATCTAAGTCATACATTGGTCTCATATGAGCACAACTATACACCAATATAAAAATCTTGTTTAGTTATGGTCTTTGTAGCCCAAAATCTGTGGCATTACATGATTAACAACAAGATCATATTCATTGATAAAGTAGATCTTCTCAAGTATCTACTAGCTATATGCAATGAGAAATACATTAGATCTACAAATCAATCCTAGCTAAGAGAAGATAGATCCTACTTGCACTTTCGACTGGGGATACATTAGATAATCAGGGTTATGACTAATATGGATCTGTTAGACCTAGACAAGGGATCTCTTACCACAATAATATCACTAGGGAGGGTTCCAAAGACTCAAGTCAAGTAAAACTATGTAATAACCCTAATTATGTCCTATGTTTTCATATTCACTAAACTAAAAATAAGTAAATCAAAATCTAATCTAGTGCTCACCAAAGTTTGTGCCACAACATGGGCTTAGTAAACATAAAATTAAACATGCATAAGAGAATCATAATTAAGTTATGTATAGGTAAGACCCTAATACATGGAAAGATAAATATTATTCAAAATCCATTACTTATGTTACTTCTATCTATTAAATAGAGGAGTAAAGTTAGAGATACTTACCTAAAAGATGAACCAGTCGAGACTCAATCTCTCCCTTGGCCAAAGGTGTTTCATAAGAGGTTATTATGGTTTTTAAGGATCACTAAGAAAGACCAAAGCACCCAAGGCTTTTCCACAAGACAAGATTCTTCTCTAAGTAAAAACACTAATCTAAGACTCCTCAAGTATAATGGTGGAAGAGTAGATTGTAAATAAGTGCAAATGAATAATTAACTCTTGTTATCGCTCTAAGAATGACAAAATGGATATATTTATATAGGTAGATATAACCCTAAATCCTTCCAAAAAAATTGGTTGACAAGGTCAACCTGGTCGACCTAGTATTGGAATTGACAAAAAACTAACTAGATAATGAACTATGTCAGCCATGGTCAACTTAATTCTTAGTAAGATTTTGTAAATAAAAATACAGGGTTGATTTGGCTGAAATATCCTTGTAAACTACTAAAAAGGGGTTTAGATTAGGAAAGAGATAATGAATATGTTAAATTACTAGAGGAGGGTGATAAATAGGAAGCAAAGCTTAGGGGAATGTTTTAGGAGCTAGTTGGATTGATAACAAGTGGTAATGATGGATAACAATCTTGTAAAGCACCAATGGTCTACCCACCCCTTTCCCAGTGCACCCATTAAGGCATGCACTCAGAGAAATTGAGACTCGATGGGTTCTTACAAGATAGAAAGCATCATTAATTGATAAAGTTTTAAAATACTATGTGTATACATATGCCCCATTCAAAGCTCATCATGTGCCATTCAGGTACAACAAGGGATGGTGCTTTGAGAAAGAACATAGTAGCACATAATTCTAAAGCTAAAAAAAATTATTCTAGTTAAAAGAAAAAATAACTAAAAGGAAATGACTGAAATGGAAATAAATGAAAGAGTAAAGTTAATATATACCTTAACTTACCTTTATCGATAGATGGTTATTTTTTGTGTTTGTAGTTTTGATTATGGAGGGTGTAGAGATTACTTTTGACAAACCCAAAGATACCAAACTAAAGAGCAAAAACAAATAAACATTATTGAGGTATTTCCTATTAGTGTGTTTGTGGAATTTAGGTTGTCATTGATGTCAAAGTTAGTCAAAGGTCATTGATGTCCCAAAAGTATTCTTGTGAAAAGACATCGTAATTATTCATGATGGCTCAAACATAATCTAGTAGATGTTTAAGATATTGGTTTTGTATTGTGTTATGACAATATTATGAGAATATGTATGGAAGTAGTTAAGAATGTTATAATGAATTTTTATAATGTGAATGATTCTTACTATGCATCTACAGTGGAAGGAAGGTCTCCAAGGGTATGGTACCCTTTAGGCCTATTTATTGGCCTAGTTCCTAAGCATGGACATGGATTATAAAGACATCGTGATGGTGATACAGAGTTGTATGAGATTGAAGGTGTGTTTTGAAGTGTTAGAGAATGATAGAGAGGTTTTGAGTCATTTACATGACTTTCAGAGTGAACTAAAGAGGTAAGTCCTTCATTGGAGATATTCGCATGGACCTAGTTTTCAGGCCCTAGGTGTTAGTATGAGGTATCTTGATCTATTTGGAGGCTTGTGAGCTTGCATAATAATTATATGAGGATGGATGAGTTATGATTATGTATTAATATTAGTATAAGAGGTTCCCAAGTGTGTTTAAAGGTCCAAATGTAACTGGTAGTTTAAGGCTTAGTGTGTATAAGAGACCTAATGAGGCCTAATGAAGGGTCAAGATAAGTTTCCAAGGTAATAAAGCACATATGAGCATAAATTGAGGTTTTAAAGTTTATTTAAAGGATGTTTACCAAGTATTATGTCATGACTTGGAGGAGAAAGCAAGAAATTATGTTTGAAGGTCTTCTATATATGTAAAATGAAGAGATGAGAACCTGAGAAGGAAGTTTAGATGCTCATTAGCACTTTAAAATTTTCATCGTGACCTGATAACTTTTTGAGATATCTAAAAATTTCATAAGAAGGTTTTTAAAGCATTAGTAAGTGGTTTAATGGATATAGTTGTATGAACATTGTTAAGAAGGTAAATTGGTCCAAAACCCTCATAGTGACCCAATTGGAGAGATATTGCTATAAATGGCCTAGAATGGATTGGTAAGGTAATTTTTATGTTTTTATCTTGTATATTACTCCATAATTCATATCTATTTGGTATTGGTTTGATAGGGTAGTGAGTGAAAGCAATAAAAATATGCTTATTTCTAAATAATTTGATGTTACATGCAAGGTTGACCAAGTTAATGCATGAAATTCAATTGTGGTTGAAGGTCAATACTTTTTATTGATTTACATGATGTTATTTGTACAATTTATATCATTTTTTTAACTAATTTTCTCACCCAAGTTGACCTATCGCTAAACTAGTTAAGAGTGAGAATAGTGAGAAAAACTAGTCAAAGTGAGAATGCATTTAAGGATTAGTTATAGAAGATTAGGGAAGGATAAAATTGATTTAGGTTGTTATTGAATACCTATACCTATTTTAAATTTTTATTATATTTTTTTTAATTCATTTTAAATGGTGAAAATAGTGCTCTCAAGATAACCTGTCTGTGTGAATGAAGACAGTGAAGGAGTGAGATTCAAAGTTTGATAAGTTTTTTATATATTTATCATTTGACCTCTACATATTTGTGATTATATTTGAGATAAATTTGTATGAGGATCATCAAAATTATTTATAATTTCAATTAAGTTTCCCCACATGTGTTAAGAGTCATGATCACCATGATTGGTTCTTAAGACAGTTTGACTATTCCAGGTGTGTTAGGTGAAGTGAAGAGTGTGAGACTCTTTGACTAAGTTTGTTGCATATAATGCACTTGAAAAAAAAAATTAAGACATATATTACCTATTAATTATTTATATAATATGGAAATACATTTTTATAGGTTGAAACATGAAAGCTAAAATGGCTTGTCAGACTATGTGAGGATTGTGAGAGAGTAGCTTGACAAATTGGTTTATAAGATCAATGGTTATCAGTAAGATATCAATATATATCTATTTTATAATTATGTATAGGTCTCATATAAAATATTCATGTTAATTATAAGTATTTAAATTTTCTCTACAAATTCTAAATACAATCTTCTTCATAACTATGTTTTTGGAGTACTCAGGTAGTCTGTGTAGTCATCTTGCAAAGACAATTTTAAGGTGTTCTAAGATAAGTTGGAGAATAAAATTCATATTAACATATGATGTAAGTAAAAAGGGTTAATTTTAATGTGTTTTCCTTCATTATAAGTTCATATTTATATGTTGGTGATCAAATGTTTTTTACTATACTTTAGTAGTGTTTGACTATTTTAAGTGGTCATGTTGCAAGATTTGGTTTGAGGTCTTTTGTCCTATTTGGTGATGTACACTAGATATGGTGGTGACCATGAGGTCATATAGGATAATTTAATATTATTTGGTCATATTTTTAAGTATTTTGGTTGGTTCCAAGTCACTTATAGTGTTTGAGTCTCTATGCGAGTTGGAGCTTGATAAATGACTAATTAGGTTGGTGCCAAACTAGTGAGGGGTTGATGATCCTTGTCAGGTTGGTGCCACACCAAATGTTGTTTCATTACTTATATTATATTATTATAGTGGTGTGATAGTGGGTTTTATTCCTCATAAGGGTTTTTCACATATCCATGGTATTCATATGTTGTGTTCTTGCTTCATGCTTATGTGTTTACTCTTTTATGCATTTTTATATCTCTATGCTAGCTTAAATAGTTAAATAATGATGAATGGAATTGAATGAAATGTTTTCACACTGATTCACCCCCCCCCCCACTCTTAGTGGTTGTGATTCTAAAAAATTCAATAAATCCAAGATAGTTAGTGCTATGTGGATGGGATGTACTTAAAAATTTGGCAAGTTGGGATGACAAGAGTTATGTTAGACCAAATGACCAAGTCAAAATT
Organism: Torreya grandis; assembly: GCA_037957365.1. Lineage (NCBI taxonomy): Eukaryota > Viridiplantae > Streptophyta > Pinopsida > Cupressales > Taxaceae > Torreya > Torreya grandis. The sequence goes on along the minus strand of JARHVA010002030.1, from coordinate 253,481 downwards.
TATAGTAAATTGAGTAACCAAAAATCCAAGGCTACTAAAGACCTAAAAAATCAAATAATTAAACCTAAATTATGAAAATCAAACTCACCAAATCAAACCAATGATACATGTCAAAAGGAAAGTAATCAAACATTACTGTGAAAGAAGTAACAATCCTTAAACAAAGATGGGTAAGTAAAATGGTAAAACAACATTGATGAGTAAGCAGTATCAAGCCTTACTCATCATCAATGTAAAAAGGTTCATAAAATATAAAACAACATTGATGAGTGAGAAGAAACAAACCAACCTCACTTAATAATGGAAAAAGTACATGAAAGTAGAAATGGACTCAGGTGTCTGAAAAAAGGGTAGTACAACAATGAAAAATGGTAAAATAAATCAAAATATGTCTAGAGATGTAGATCAATGGTATAAAGAAGATAATCCAAAGTTACTCAAGCATATTATTTTTTTTTAAGGATAGATAAAATTGAAACAAAGTAGTGCTAATATGTTTTTAAGATGTGAAGAAGGAAGTATAGAAGAGGGGAAAATAGATTTAGAATCACAATTTGCCTATCAAGGGGGGAAAGAAAAAGGTAGAGGGGAAAATGAAGTAAAAACCAAGGTAGAAGAACTCTTTATCAAAGGCAAGACATTCAAATTAGGTTTGTCAAAACAAGAGGACTTTCAACCTTAAGGACTCTAAAGAATGTCTCTTAGCCACACAAGTCTTAGGTCAATAAATGAAGTATGTATATCATCCCATGAAGGTTATATGCATGAAAATTAAAATGGAGCTATCTTCCCACAATGTGTTCCCCATTCCTTGGGACCCCTCATAGAGCCGTTCGTCTACAATGAAGATTGGGTACTTATGTGAGAAAGTGGGTAACACCATAGAGATTGTTGAATCTCTTATTCTAATCTATTGGCCTACCACACCCCAATATACCTCAACTCTTTTAGAATCACAATTTGCCTATCAAGGGGGGAAATAAATAGGTAGAGGGAAAAATGAAGTAAAAACCAAGGTATAAGAACTCTTTATCAAAGTCAAGACATTCAAATTAGGTTTGTCAAAACAAGAGGACTTTCAACCTTAAGGGCTCTAAAGAATGTCTCTTAGCCACACAAGTCTTCGGTCAAAAAATGAAGTACGTAGATCATCCCATAAAAGTTATATGCATGAAAATTAAAATGGACCTATCTTTCCACAATGTGTTCCCCATTCCTTGGGACCCCTCATAGAGTTATTCATCTATAATGAAGATTGGGTACTTATGTGAGAAAGTGGGTAACACCATAGAGATTGTTGAATCTCTTATTCTAATCTATTGGCCTACCACACCCCAATATACCTCAGCTCTATTATGAGGCCAATTATAGAGTTTAAGATTTTATTGGAGATAGGATATGTGTTTTTAATCACATCTTTTGGTGTGATTTTAACTTTTGATATTTGTATGTTGCCTTTTGTATATCATTGTCTTTTATTTCAAGTGATTTGGCTTTTAATTTTCTTGATGGATTTTTCTATTCCTCCTCCATAAGAATTCAAAAGACCAAACATGGATGATAAATATGACTTTCATTTGAATATGTGGACTTGGTTTTAAAGAGAGAGAACTTAGAGAGCATGGTGTCTAAGAGTCTCATAAATCTAAGTCACATAAAAGTGTTATCTTGACTTTGACCTTGTTTTATCCAATGTGAAGTGAAAGGAAAGGAAATCATGAGGAATGAAACACGAAATAATTTTAATTACTTCAAATTTAAAAAAAAGTGACAAAGGGTGAAAAAGGGATATAATAACAAAAAAGTGTGATTCCTTATCATAAGAATGAGGGAAATGTAGGAAAACATGCTAACACAGTGTGTTTGTGTAAATTTTATCTACAAAAGAAGCAAAAGCTAAAATTGAGAACAAAGATCAAGAACTCATAAACCACTACAAAACACATCATAAAAAATGAATGAAAATGATGGTGATTTTATGAGGAAGGTCAGGTCCTATCCATGGTCTTACACTACAACTCATAAGAGAAACCCAAGGGAGTGTACAAAGCATGAAAAAAAAGTATGAGATAAGAAAAAGATGGTATTTGTGAGGAAGGTTAGGTCCTATCCATGGTCGTACACTATAAATCATAAAGATAAACCTAAGGGGTGCCAAAAAGTATTTTCAAAGTGAGAAAATAAAGAGAAGGAAATCATGAGGAAGATGGGGTCCTATCCACATTTTTAAAATACAACTCATGAGAAAAAGGGAAACCAAAAGACCAAAATGGAGGAATAAGGTTTGTAAAAATAGAGAACTATTATAGAGGGTGATACCCATGTAAGTATCCTAAAAAAAGTGTTAGATATATAGCATATATAAAGTATGAAAATAAGGTAGGAAGTATTTAGGCAAAATACTTCTTAAGGAATTGTGCATTGGTGGGTTCTTTGAAAATATGACCTTCATTGGTTTGAAGGAGATAGGTACTTAAACCAAGAATATCTTTGACTAAATAAAGGTCCCACCATTTTTGGGAATATTTGCATTCTTTATCATGAGTGTAATTTAATTTAAGGATAAGATCACCAACATATAATGTGTGAACCTTAACTCATTTGTTATGTTATTTGGCAATATGGGCTTTGTATTGGAGATTGTGTTGTAAAGCATAAAGATGATGCTTGTCAAGGAGATCAAGAGCATGAAGGAAAAATTCACATAATTATTCATCAAGTATGATACCATGAAGAGATATACAAAGAGAAGGAAGCTCAACTTCTAGTGGGAGGACTGATTCAGAACCATAGACTAGAGAGAATGGTGTTGTCCTAGTGGCAATGTGTATGCTAGTACGATAGGCCCAAAGAGCAAGATAGAGATGAAGGTGTCAATCCGTATGGGTTTCATGAATTATCTTTTGGATAATTTTATTAATAATTTTTTTGTGGCCTTAGTTTGTCCATTACATTATGGATGATAGGGCATGGAAAATTTGTGATTGAATTTAAATTTAGCATAGAGCTGTTTGATATCATTGTTTTTAAAATTACCACCATTATCTAAAATGATAATATGAGGGACACAAAAATGGTAAAATATTTGATTAAAGATGGATTTGGAGATGGTGGTACTAGTGACATTAATAAGGGGCATAGATTCAACCCATTTGTTAAAATATTCTATGGTTGTGATTATAAAGATAAGCCCATCTTGAGAGCGAGGTAATTTGCCTATGAGATATAATCCCCACATGAATAATGATTAGAAATATTTTATAGTTTGAATCTCATATGGAGGTGAATTAATTAAATTGTCATGAATATGGAAAGGATTACACTTTTTATAAAATTCAATGGATTCCTTTTCAAGAGTGGGAAAAAAGTATCCCATACGTAAGCATTTACAAGTTATAACATGTTCACTATAGTGGCCACCACAAATGCCCCCATGTGCTTGTTCAAGAAGAGGAGGAACCTCATCTTTCATAACATAGTGGAGTAAGGTACCTTTAGCATTATGATAATATAGGATGTTATATCAAAATACATACTTAAAATCTTATTTGTGAATGTGAGTCTTTTCACTGGAATCTAGGTTAGGAGGATAAGTTTGTCATTTCATAAATTAAATGATGTCTTTATACTATGGGCTTTGTCAAATAGTGATGACCTCAATATGGCAGATAAGTAAATATTGTAGTTGAATAAAAGATGGATATTTTCTTATTTGGATAAGAAATGTGGGATCGGTAAGAACTTGGTGCAGATGAAAAAGAGATGTTAAAGAAGCAAGGTAATTGACAATAGAATTTTGATCTCAACAAATAAACTTGATGGTGAAAGAAATGAAATATTTTATGAAAATAGTTGTAATTTGATGATAAGAAATGATATTCTCACTTTTTCATTGGTAATCACCATTGACTTGGTAGCAAATGAGTTGGGAGTCACCTAAAGCATGTAGGTATTGGATATCTAAATCAAGAGTGGCTTTCATGCCTAAGATTAAAGCTTTGCACTCTTTTATGGTGTTACTGACATCAAATATTGGGAAAAAATCTAATGGGATGATTTTTCCAAGAGGGATCATAAGGATACAACATGACCTAGATCCTTGAAGGCATTTAGCACCACCAAAATGAAACGTCCAAGTGTCCTCGTGTAAATTGACATTAATCTTAGGAATTTATTTGATAACTAATTTTAGTTTAGTCGTATAAGGGAGAATAGTGAATTCATCAAGATTACTTGCTTCATGATTAGTAGTGAAGTTATGGAAGTAATCTTTAATGGATATGGCTTGGTTGACACCTTCAATATAGAGAATATTGTCATTGGGAAGATTATCTTGAAGGTGGTCAATAATGGGCACAAGAGCTGCTACAAGTTGATCAGTGATGATTTGTCCTTTGATGACTTTTTGAGTAATAACTCAGAGATCAAATTCCATGAGAAGGACCATCCATTTGGCAATTTTGTCTCTAGGAAGAAATGCTTTAGAGAATAAGTGATGAAGGGGATAGGAATGGATGATAATATAAGTGGTTTGATAAAGCATATAATGTTGAATTTTTTCAGTGGTAAAATATATAGCAAGGTAATCACATTAAACTTTTGTGTAATGTTTCTCATAATCAATAAGGCCTCAGCCGATATAGTAGATGGCATATTCTCTTCTAGTATCATCTTGTTGGGGAAGCATTTACCCAACTCATATGGGTGTGGAAGAGGTATATAGAATCAAAGGTCAGTTGTTTGAACGGGGATGAAGAGTAGGTGGGTGAAGTAATGATTATTTCATATTATCAAATGTTTTTTGATAGGGATCCATCCACTCTAAAATAATACCTTTCTTAAGAAGAGAATTGATAAAATAGATACGTTAAGCCATTTTGAAGATAAATCATCTAATTGCCCCAAGTTTATCAAGATAAGTGTGAATGCTTGGAATAGATTGAGGGATGGGCATGTTGATGATAGTGTTAATCTTGGCAGGGTCAACATCAATGATGTGGAGAGAAACTAAGAATCCTAATAGTTTACTAGATATGATATTGAAAACACATTTGTAAATATTTAGTCTAACTTTATATTTAAGAAGGTGATTGAAGATGTTGGAAAGATTATAAAGATGAGTCTTACGATATTTAGATTTAGAAATGAGGTCATACACATAGGTTTCTATAATTTTATGAATAAGATTATGGAAGATATGAGTCATTGCCCGTTGATAGGTAACTCTGACATTTTTTAGGCCAAAGGTCATTTTAATATATCAATAGGTGCCCCATTCTATGGTGAAAGTTGTCTTATGTTGGTCTTCGAAGGCAATGTGAATTTGGTCATAGCCCAAAAAACCATCCATAAGAGATAAAATTTCATAACCAGTTGTGGAATCAACAATGGCATCTATTGAGGGTAGAGGGAAATTATCCTTGGGATAAGTAAGATTAAGATTACGTAAATCAATGTAAATGTGAATGACCATGGTGACCTTTTTTTGAACAAGGGATATGTTAAAAACCCATTTGGAGAAGTCCATAGGTTTGATAAACCTGGCATCAAGAAGTTTTATAATTTATTTATGGCATAAGGTGGAAATTTTTGTTGCTTTTAGTGCACAGGTTTGGCATCAGGATAAGTGATGATATTTTGCACCATGATGCTAGGGTCAATAAAAAGCATGTCCCCATAAGACCAAGAAAATATCTCATGATATTTATTAAAAAATAAGATAAATTTATCATGTTCAATAGGTGTGAGTTCATGAGAAATTATAATAGGTAGAGGGCAAGATGGAGTACCATATTCAATACGAGTGGTTTCTTTGATAATCATAGCATTACCATCTTGGAAGTGATATGGTGCATTGGGAAAATAATAAATTGGATTAGTTTTTTGGGTCTATGCTAGTGATAAATTTTTTGAAACAAGGGGCTTTAATTTTGAAATTCTTGAGTTTGTGATGTTGTCAACGAAATTGAGGTTCTCAAGCATGAAGTAATTTAAGAATAGATTCATCGCTAGGCAAAGTGAGAATAGGACCGTATTTTGAGATTGAGAATTTACTTACCATGACGATCATATTTAGAATGTATATGATAGACATTTATGGCCTTGGTATCTAATGTAATCTCGAGAGTAGGAGAAGTAGATTGATCGAATGGTGTATTGTTAGTTTCTTTGATGGGAGAAGAATCAGATGTAATGATGGGATTTTTAGGTGGTAAAGAAGATGAAATAATTTTTAGAGGTTTATAAGGTAGGATTTTTTTGACCACCCAAGGAATATCAAGAAGTAGAGAATTAATGGGAAGTACATGACCATGGGAGTTAATTCAAAATCTATAGAAATGGTGTGAGCATCCCAGTTGAAATCATGTATTTGCGCTAAATTTTTATGAGTGTTGTACATCCAAGTCTCAAGATTGAGCTTGCGCTATGATGTAGTTATCATCATAGGTTGGAAAAGTGGTACATACTTGAGATTCAGGGGGAGTTTCATAAGGTGAAATCATAAGGTTACTCAACTTGCATGGATACATGATTATAAGATCCTAGAATAATTGGCCACTCCATAATCACTGCATGTAAAGGCATGTTTTAGGTAATAAGGTTCTTAAGTCTTGCATAGAGAGGGGAAATTAGTGATCTCATCAATGAGAGGAATAGTGTGATCATGAGGTAATAAATAGGGAAGAATCCACTCTGAGATATATGGAGGTAGCTTAGTAGTGTTTCAAGTATGTTGTAAGTCATTAGCTTCATCATCATCTGAATTAACAAGAGTGACTTGTAAGTCTGGATTGATTTTGATGAATTCAAGAAAGGGAGAACTGTTGATGGTGGGAATGGTAAGAATATGATATTAAGATTTTGGATTGAGAAGTTAAATCTTTCAAGGGTTGAGATCAGCCTCATGCTTATATCATTTATTGTTATGTAAAAATTTGATGCATTGGCTACTAAAAGAGGTGATGGCTCTCCTTCTATGAGTCCAAGGGTGATTGAGAAGTATGTTATAAGATAAGGGAAAATCAAGGACCATAAGTTTAGTTTAAATGGTCTTAAGTCTGATTATTAGTAGAATCCAAATAAACCCAAGTGGTTTTTGATTAGTTTTATCAAATCCATGATAGGTGAGGTGGTTTTGCTTGAGATGATCCTTATTATAGCATAGTTGTTGGATAAGCCACAAAGATGTCACATTAATACCAGACACTATACCAATTAAAAATTTATGAATAAGGGTAGTATTAATGGCTAATTTAATAAATATGGGTGAATCATTAGCACAAAAAAGATTTCATCATTGATCATGTCTTTTTCGATAAATTCAATAGAATGCATAGAAGAAGGAAAAATGGATTCAATGGTGTGCACATTGGTAGGTTGAGGCTCAATAGAGGGTGGTTCTTCATCTATAGGAGATGGATCTTCAATTTATTGTAATTTTTGCATGAGGAACTTGTGATGATAAGGGGATGTATAAACTAACTCCATAAGTGCAATCTATAAAGGTATGGAGTTGAGTTCTTCAAGAAAGTTCCAATGGGATTTAAAAGAAGAACCAGTGTGAGGTTCATAAGGTAAGGTAGATTTTAAAGGAATGGAAGTGGTTGGGGGTTAAAAATAAGGAGGTGATTCCTCATGGGCTTCTGATGCTAAATGATTGGTTGTAGTATCTTTCAAAATTTGTTCTTCCAAAGATGGTTTCTTAGGTTTTGTGATAGGATCTTTGTGAATTAGTTTGTGATGATAGTTGACCTTCCCTATGTTAACATATTAAGAATTGTTTTAATATTGGTAATATTCAACATCAATAACATAAACATACTCAGTATTTTTTTGATGATTAGATGTGGGAAAATATTTTTGGTTATTAGAAGAAGAATCTTTGGGAGCTTATTATTTTTGAGAAGTGGTGTTGTACTCTTGACGATGGAGTTGGATCATAGCTTCATGATTTAAGGAATCACAAAGCATGTAGGAGATGGTGAATTTAGTAATCCCTCAAGTTTCATGGGAATCACCAATGTTGGCATGGAACCAATAAAATTGATTAGGTTCATACCATTTAGGAGGATTATTAGGATAGGTAAAGGGTTTATAGGGTGGTAAGAATTGTTTCATTTACTACATAGTTAGTGGTATGTGAGAATATGGGGGAGTGTTAGCCTTGGAAACTCTAGGTTTTATGTGAAGAGCATTCCTAGTGATGACATTGGTATAAATTTGAAAATATCTTTTAAAGAATTTGGTACTAGGTTAGAATTGCTTCATGAGGAAGTCTTAACATTTAGCTTGGTCAAGAACTTCATTAAGAGTTTGAAGAGTAAAAGTTCAAACCTTATATTGAAACGAATGATTTAAATTAGTTACATAGAGTTTGAAAAAATTATCATTAGTCATGTTATGGTCAACCTTATGGGCTAGATATTTCCATCATTTAATAAAATCATGAGCTGATTTGGTGGGAGATTGCTTAGCATTGATGAAATGGCTAAGGCAATTTTTAGGAAGGTCATTATGTTGAAACTCTTTAACTAGAAAATTGACTAAATCTTCAAGTTTCCAAATGAAATGTTGGGGAAGTTGGTTGTACGATTCCAATACATCTCGAGTGAAGGTTTTAACTATAAATTTAGTTATGGTAAAAGTATTATTTTGGATCCACTCTTTCTAAATATTACCAAAGGCTTTGAGAAAGGATGCAGGGTATTTAGTCCCATCATACTTGATAGTTGGAGATATATTACCAATATCAATAGACATGATGAAAGGATCTAAAGGCTCATTTTGGATATTTTAAAGCATTTTTTTATTCATAATAGGTTGAGGAATAACATTTCCTAAGGCATCTCTAAGAGGTGGAGGAATAAAATTTGGATTGGCTTGAGGATTGAGAACTAGAGGTTGATTAGCCATATTGATCAAATGAAGTTGTAATTGCATCATTTTATAGGTGTTATAAGTTTGAATTATGTTCATTTGTTGCATGACTTGTGCAATAATTTGAGTCATATAAATTGGCAGGTTGGTGTTTGTAGAACTCCCTAAATTAGTATTAGGGAGAGGATTGTTGGAAGGTGGATTACTAGTGGGATTGTTGGATAGACTTGTATCAATGGCTCCCACATTATGTTGAAAGGATTGAATAAGAGAAATGTCTTGATAGGTAAAAAAAGGATCAAATCCACTTACTTCATCTTGAGGTGTGATTTGAACCATGTTACAATCCACATACAAATGAGGGGAAGAGGTTCTCCAAGAGTGAGGGTTCTTTTGGCAGGTAAAGAAAGGGAGAAAATAATACCCCATATAATGTATAATTGGATGTAAGTTATCCAAGAAGATTATAATAAGGGATTTTATGATGTTATGAGGAAATCAATAGAATGTTAAGGAATGAGAAATAGATAACTAAGTCAAGCACATAGGAGAGCAGGGTCAACAATCAAATACAAGGTCAACTGGGTCGACTATGTATTACTAAAAAGGGAGATAAGAAGAGTAAAAAGTTGGTTGGGACAACTTAGTAATGTTGAAAAGAAGGTAAATAAGGATAAAGGGTCGACCAGGTCAACTTAGTACTGCAAGTAGGGAAAATGATAGTTTGTTAAGGATCCAAAGTCAACCAAGTTGACTTAGTATTATAACCTAACTATCAAAAGAGAGTACAAGGTCAACCAAGTTACCTTAGTACTAAAAATAGAGGAAAGCATAGTATATTAAGGATATATATTTGACCAATTTGACTTAGTACTATAATCTATCAAAAGAGAGTATAGAGTTAGCTAGGTTGACTTCATACTACATACAGAGGAAAATGTAGTCTGTAAGAGACTATGTCAAATTGAATGATAGTGTGCTAAAATAGGGAAAGTTTTTACAATGTAATTTAAATCAAGAAATGGAAGCAAACACAAAAAAATTTAGATCAATAGGAATGATCCAATTAGGGCACATAGCACAAAACCTTATACCAATGCTTGCCAATATAAAAAAAGTGATACAACACATAACAATTAGAGAGCAATAATTCAACTAAAAAGTAAATGTTAACTAAGTGGTAGTCTTGAGTGTTGTTAGATTATTATAAAGTGTTATTTTAAGTGTGATAGGGAAGTTGACTAAAAATAGGGAACTAGAAATAAATCTATGGATGGTTTTTGGATGTTTAGGCTAAAAGGAATTTGTATTGGCAATGGTACTAGCTTGGTATGAGGACCTACCCCCTCACTTCATAATCCTATAGTGATAAGGGTGTTGGGTGCTTTTATAATATATACCATTAACCACATGTTTATACATGGCCAAAAAACCAAGTCAGCTTCCCCCTTGGTGATGAAATCCAAGTAGGTACGCCTTAGGAAGATAAATGGTAAATGTGTTTTGAATATTATGTGATTTGGTAGTGTGTGCAAAACAATCAAAATAGTGTAACTAATTGTCAATTTGAAAAACCACCTAATTAGACTATGTGAGCTACTCTAATCATGCAAATAGCTAAAAATGAAAGTGTGAATTAATTACTAGCATATAGTTATTAATTCTCAAATTAATAATGGTACAGAGTCAATTTAAATGACACTATATGCAAATAGTATAGAATAGATTTGATTGGGTCGCTATTGTTCTATAAAAGTAAGAGTCTTTAAGAACTAAGTCAACTTGGTTGACTTAGTCTTTTAGATATAAAATAGGTTATAAAACTAAGTTGATGGGTTGACCTAGTTTGTTGTCAGATTGTAGTTTTGAAGACTGTAAACTTGTATAAAATAGAATTATAATGAAGTACTAAATTAATAAAGAGAAAAGAGGAACCTTGGTGAGTTGGAAGATGATTAGGATTGCAAATTTTCTACTATAGTGCCTTAAATATTGCTTACAAGTTCTAAAAACTAAGTCAACTGGTATTGAGCCCCTTTTTCTACCAACTACATGGACCATGCCAAATGGACCTATCTCAGTGTGAGGCAATATTTAGAAGTGGTTGCTCCCTTTTTTTTACCTTTTAGTGCCAACTAAAGGAGTTTTTTAAGATCTCACACCATCTAGCAGGTAGTTATATGGTATCAAGATTTAAAGGACATCCTTACCAAAACTTGTACATGGTATCTCAAGAAGAATAGATGTTGAAAGAGTGGAGTAGGAGGGATTGTGACTCCCTAGTGACAGATCAACATACAGCTTACACTCACCCAACTTGGGTAGCATAGTAGAGTCGATGGGCTTACAACCCCTAATAATAGCTCAACACTTGAAAGGTACACATCTGACCTGGCGATGAAATGCCTAATTTCTTATCAAAATCCAACTCCATACTCCTTTAATGCAAAAAGATGTTCATGCCTTTCTAGGCCATTATGGATACTACAGGAAGCTCATTCAGAGCTATGCAAAAATAACAGCACCTCCAGAGAATCTCTTGCACAAGGATGGCCCATTCTACTAAGGTGAGGTGTAAGAGGAGGCTTTTGAAACTTTGAAGCTAAAGTTGGCTAGCACACCAATTTTATAATTCCTAGATTAGACTACTCCTTTTCATGTCCATGCTAATGCTTCAAGCTTTGTAATTAGTACCATATTGGCACAACCAGTGAGGGCAAGATAGACCAACCCATCTCCTTTGTAAGTAGGAAATTAATGCAAGCATAGAAGAATTACACCACCATCAAGTATGAGGCATTGGCAATGGTTTATGCCTTACAAAAATTTAGGAAATACCTATTGGTAACCCTATTCATCTCTTTCATAGATCATGAGGTACTCAAGTACCTCATGAACAAGCTTATTTTACATAGGCACATATGCAGATGGATTATTCTCTTCCAGAAGTTCTAGTTATCTATTGTCGTTAAACCTAAAAATTAAAACTTGGGGCTAGACTATTTATCCTGCATCAATTTTGGTGATGCAGTGGTGTCAATGAAAGATGACATGCCAAACACACAACTATAGAGAGTCTAGCATGTCTTAGAAGATATAATAGAGATTGCCACTTTCCTAACATTTGGGTTTGCACCCTAGACCTTGTTAACTAAGGAAAGAAACAACTTGAAATTCACATTTCCCCCTTTTAGCTCATTAAGGGGGAGTTGTATAAACTAAGTGGGGATGAAGTCCTACACTAATGTGTTTTGGAACATGAATGGGACTTCATCTTATAGGAAGCACATAAATGGATTGTAAGAGGCCATTGTGTTGGAGACACAATGGCACACAAAGTATTGTAGGTAGGCTTGTGGTGTCCAAGCCTATTTTAAAACATAAAAGAGTATGTTAAGGCATGTGACATATGCCAGTGCACTAAAAAACCCAACCATCAAGATGAGATTCCCCTCATTCCCATTCTTTCCTAGGCACCATTTGATAAATAGACCATTGACTTCAATGGGCCAATTACTCCTACAGTATGATGCATAGGTACAAGATATATTTTAGCATCCATTGACTATTTCACCAAGTGGGTCAAAGCCATGCTAACCAAAGACTGATGTTTCAATGAATTTCTTGCTTTTTATGGGAAAGAGAAACAAAGTATAGGTATTGTTGAAAAACTTGATTGATAGTGCACACGTTGGAATCAAAAAATTGTGAAGAGCTCTTCTTTGGCTTGGGATGATGACCTACAGATAAGAAAGCACTAAAAAAAACTTTATTTATTAGATAAATAGCAGGGTGGATTGCCTAGCGATAGCTATATCCTAAAAGCAAGATCTTCCCTAGGGGTTGTCAATCCACATGTTTTAAATAATTAAGCTTATAAACATAAAGAAAGGTACATGCATCAATGAACCAAAAGGTACTAAAATTGAATAGAAGAGTGTTTGCTAAGAAATATGCTAAAAATGATTAAATTAGCAATGACCTAATCAATATTAGTGCTAAAGGGTTGGGTTATGCTTTAGAAAATCAGAAAGGGGTCTGTGAATAGGTAAAAACATAAAAAATTAGGTTTGATTGGGTTTAAATAGGTGAAACTAACTTGTTTATTTTTATACTATAGTGACCATTTATGTTTGGGCTAACTATTGATGGTTAAGGTGACCATCAGTGGTTAAAGTGACCATCGACAGTTGAACATATCATTGGTGGTTGAGTCAATCACTGATGATTACTATGTGAAGATCTAGGTTAGTATTTTTGGTTAATTGATGAGATCCAAAAGATGGATTCTAAGAGGTGGGTGAGGTTTGGGTTGGTTACAAAACGGAAATAAATTAAATAAATACTAAGAATTAATTACTTATCTTACTAGAAGTTGATTGAGTGGATGGTTGAGATAGTTGGTCTATTGGTAGAATCTAGCTTGATTCTAGTAGAGTCATGGTGCCTAAAGGCTTGGTAGAGAGGCAATGGTAAATTGACTCTCTAATATGATTGCTGGATTGCTAGATTATTGATGGTGATTGACCTATAAGAAAGAAACTTCTATATGTACAAAGCTCTTGATAATAATTGTGGATTCATAGATGTTCTCATATATTTATAAATGTATTTTCACCTCTTTACTCCTCTCTTATAGGTAAGGTAAGAGAGTTACAAAATCATGTGAACTAGGCTTTCTAAAATTAAAGCATCCATGTAATAGCCCGCAACTCAAATTAAACAAGCTATAATTATAAAATCAAAGCAGGTGATTTGCATGCTTTTGGTTGAGGTGGTGCACCTTGACCATCGATGGTTACCTTGATTGTCAGTGGTCGAGTGAAAAGGGTAAAAAGGGCTAAAAGTTGAGTTTAAGCTAGTTGAGTTAAATTGACTGCAGGCTAGGTTTGTCAAGGGTTGAAAGGATAAATGGTCATAAGAGGGTCTTAAGGTAGTCTAGGGGGTATTCTAACATTTGGAATTATGATGTGTGAGTTTTTGGTGTCTACATTTTGCCCCTTTTTTTATACAGCTTTGAATTAACAAGATATGGAACAAAAATTGATTGCTAGGTTAAAGGTCTGTTGATTTCCCCGAGTATGGGAGGAGGTATTCCCCCTCAAACTAAGAGGTGATGAGGTAAAAACCAAATCAAGTGCAAGTTTGATAAGGTATGTGAGGGTGATGACAAAGATATATGATAGGTTTGGCATGAAGGCATAAATAGGTACATGAAGTACAATAATAAGTGCAATAATCAAGATCATGTAAAGATAAAGTTGCCATAGTTGAAAACAATAAGGACCAAATCTAAGGGATAAGTGACCAATGTATCACGTGATTGCATTTAGCTATGGTAGTTGGGTACACATGTTAGTCTCTTAGATAGGTCAGTATTACCATGGGTATCTAAGGTAAGAAGTGTTCTCATGGAAAATATAAATAGGTCAAGTGTCATAGGTATCTGAGGTAGGAAGTGCTCTCTAAAGACACAAATGGGTTTGGTAAGTGTGAGGTGGCACTAATTCAAATGGGTCAACATCACAATGTTGTCACTCTAGTCAAGGGACTTGGGGAAAAGTGTCACAAAACATGCATGAGTTGGACTAAAATGGACCAATGGTGAGGTGATGAGATGAGCAGGGTGGGTGGAGAAGGTAGTCTCCAAAAAAATGGGTACTAGGATGTAGGTACCAAAAAAACTAAAGTGATACCTTAACTGTCAACAGTCAAGATCTCTAAGGTTGATTATTGATGGTCATCTTGACCATCGATGGTTAGGTGGAAACCCTAAAACCATGAAATACAAAAAGTGAAAATGAAATTTCATTTTCACTATTTGCCTATTGACTTCCATGTTTCCATACTATCTAGTCTTTGTTGTTTGGCATGTAGCTAAGAAAGTGTTTTATTGAGTGTTTAACTAAGGTGGAGTTTATCAATTTGGTGAGCATGTATATTGAGGTGATCAGTGGGGACCACAATGTAGGGTAGATGAGGGTGCAACTGAGCAGTAGGGTGAGGGCTCTGACCTCGATAGTGATCAAAGAATGAGGTAGGTGGTGTATTACATTTATAGATTAAGTGATTTTAGTTTATCATTTAGGTGATTTTGGTGACCTTGTGGTTTATCTAAGATGGTTTTAGGGGTTTCCCCTAGGTGGTTATTTGGGTAAATTAGGAAAATTTAACCTATGAAATTAGAATTGAAAGGAGAGTTTAGGTTGGGGATAGGTAATTGGATAGTTTTAGGTAGGTAGTTTGTTGAGTTTTGGTGTTTTGTTTTATCTTTAGGTAGGGTAAGTCAAAGGTTTTACCATTGATGATCACACACAGTGATCATTGGTGGTTAGACCTGAATGTCAATGGTTGAATGTAACCATCGGTAGTTGACCACCAAAGAAAGATGCTCATATTACCATCCATAGTTGTAAATACTATCAACAGTTGAGCACTTAGAGAAGGTAAGTTTTTAATGTTTATTAAAATTTGAAATGGTTAGAATGTTTTAAAAAGGGTTTAAGGGTAGTTGAGGATACCTAGATGTAGGTTCAAATCATGCTTAATGTGTTGGAAAGGCTTGACATTAGTTTTTGATGGCTCTAGGAAGGTTGTAGGAGATTATTGTGTATTTAGAGTTAGGTGTTGTTAGGTAGAAACATGATGTGTTTGATATGTTTGGATATGTATAAGAATAAATGGATGTTAATGATTGTAGGTGGATAGAAAAGCTTGACTATTTAGGTGGGTCTAGGCCGAATGATTGAAAATGAAATGTGTGAGCTAACTTGATTATTTTGTAGGCATAGGACTAAATCCAAATGAGGGATCAAGTTCTTAGGATTTTCATAGAGGTTCATGATGGGATGACCATGGATGAGTGGAGGAATATGGAAGAGGTCAACCTTGGGGCCATGGTTTATTATCAGCACCTATCATGAGATGCAGCTATGATCAAGGCTCACATCGAGAGATGGGACCCATCCATGAACACATTTTTGTTGTTGATAAGGGAGATTACCATCCTACTAGAGGATGTGATTAGGATTACATGACTACCCATTAAAGGGGATACAATTTACCATATTGAGAGTGGGGAACAGGATGACCTCATGGAACTACTATATGGTTAGGATTGGGTTCACACCAGGTGGCATTTTGGTGGTTTTAGCTATAGTCCTTTATACCAAAGGGCTCCAAAGGACTAATGCCTACTGATAATGATAATGATGGTAGTGTCTTGTTTTGCATTTCCAAATTTGAGTAGTGGTTGGTTTCCATATTTATTGCTTAGAGTTTTAGTAGAGATGTTGTTTGGTAGGACCATATTCAGATGGTATCCTATTTTGCAGGTTCATATTTATAAGGAGATCTAGGCATTTAGAGCTCATAGATGATATGGTATCAGTGTTGGGTCCATGCTCCATTGTTGGGCATATAAACATATTTAGGTTTTGAGGCCACTAGGGTTACCCTGGGATGGATATACCTAGGTACATTTCATAATGGGTTTCCTTTGATGGAGGGGAGACTATGCATTGACAGGTGTTGAAGGTAGTGCTAGAGACATTGATTGGTTTAGAGATGCCTTGGATGGTTTGGTTATGGGTGATTTCATTTGGAGGCCATATGTGGGTTGGCTTAGGTGGACCTAGTATAGTTATCACACCCTATTGCTACAAAACTGGCAATGGATATATGGGAAAAGAGAGGGGGAGATAGAGTTGATCCCATTTGATCGAGTTTGGTAATAGTTTAGTCTTGTGCAAGGTATTCTTCCTCCTTCTCAGAGATATAAGAGATAGGATGTAGAGTTTCTACTTTCAAAGCCATAGCCACAAGATGTAGTACTAGACCATAAGGATCTGCTAGCTAGAGCAACTATAGATGATGTTGGTTTTATGGATGGATATGTGGCATGGTACCAAGGCATATGTGTAATAACTAATTTTGGGTGGGGTGATGGTGGTCAACAGCCCATGGATGTAGATCTAGTAGGTGCATTAGTACAGGGTGGTGGCCAGGATGGGTAGGCATAAGCAACACTAGTAGTAGCACAGACCTAGATTATAGGTTTATAGTGATAGGTGGCCACTCTACATGGATAGATTATCACTTTATAGGGTCAGGTTTCCACCTTAATAGGAGAGTAGGTTCAAGCAAGGATTTATCTTGGGTTAGTGACTCAGGAGTGAGATACCTTGAGACAAAGGGTAGGAGTGGTGATAACACCAATAGGTGAAACAACAAGAGGACTTGATATGATTTATATGACATAATATTTATCCACTATTGAGGAGTTAAGGTAATATGAGGTGTTAGTTCTATTACAATGTCCATAAGAGCTAAGATATAGAGGGTATAGGGCTGGCCTAGCAAGTGGTCTATCTCTAGCTACTCTAAGATAGTGGGCATCTATAGTGGGTCAAGTAGGTATCCTAGGAGGGTCGACACCAGATGGTAGTGTAGAAGTAAGAAGGGCTAGTGGTAGTGGTGTCCTAGGGGCTTGATTTACATGATGTATATGTTATATATTTTGATTTTTGATATCAACCTACATGTTGATGATGCAAGATGTAAATGAGAGAGATATTTTATACATGTATTATTAACTTTGATGTATATGATGGTGTGGATGATTAGATCAATGTAGTTTATGTTTCATGATGTGGTTTATGATTATGGTCATTTATGTTCATGTTATGATGTTATTGGAGCTATATATATGATCTTTGTTTATTTCCCATGTTCATGGCGTATTGATTTGTAATTGGTGTTTAGTGCTTATGATGTGATGTGCACATTGCTTATAGAATATGCTTATGTTATGGATGTTAGACGTGGACGTAGACTCACCTAGCTAGGCATGAGATGGATTTTATTTATGGTTATGCTTATGACATGCTAATTCTTAATAAGTATCTTGAATTTCATCATGTTTAGACATGTTAACATTGAATTTATTACTTATGGATGTTATTATCATGTATGGAATGGTAATGTAGATGGTTATGCTTATGCTTATGGTTCTTTGTTGTTTATTATTTATGATAAAACACATGAGATAATTTTAAGTAACAACACTAGATGGGAGAATAAATAGTATAATCAAGAAGAAAATTCCATAATGAAAACATCAACTAGACATGATAGGATAAGCAGAGAGCATGGTGCTTCTTCGTTGATAAGGAATAAAATAAAAAACAAAGTTGGATTGACTTAATAAACATAAGCCCTTCGAATGCTTCACATTAGCATTTGTTAGTTGGCTAAAAAGATGTCTTTACCACATAATGTTAAGTAAGCTCAAAAATCCCTTACATATAGTGGAAAAGGGGAGACAGGTGAAAATGGAGCCCTAATGCAAGACTGGCAAGCCTCCATTATAGGTGTTCAAAAGACCAGGGTAAACAAGCCTATGCTAAATTGTATAGACTGATCAACGTAGGAAGTCTACTTGTAAAATCCGATTGTGTCTTCTACCTTATCTTGCTGTCTGAGAACCAATTATGGCTTTCAATATTATTTTGATTTTGGTTTGATTGTGATAATGGATCCTCTATTAATTATTGTATGTGGGAAGCTAATTGATGCAAGAAGCTTCCAAGAAATTGTTATGCTTTCAATAAATGCTTAGTTAACCATCTTTCAAGGGAGTGGTCTAAGTTCACGTGCTTTATTGAATGCTTTTTTATAACTATCCTTCAAGGGATTAGTCAATAAAAGCTAGGATTGACCCATAATTGTTAGTGATTGGGAATTTTGTTATTTGTCTTTGATTTTGCTTGACATAGACTTGCTTATGTTAGCTTAGTGGTTCACCTTCATGGTGGTAAAACCAAAAGCACAAGAGGGTTGGTTAGGTGTAAAGAGGCTTAGGTGATAATGATCATGGGGATATATCTTGAAAAGGGGTGGAAAGTACCATGAGAACCATGTCATGAGTAGAGCCATGGTAACCATTGTTTGAGATTAGGCTATGACTATGATGGATAATAACATGATTCATTTTTAATAGATTACCCCTAAAATATAAGGATGAATGTGGGTAGATAACAAGGGATGAGATTAAGGGAAACAAAAGGTGAACTTGATCCCTCCTAAAAAAATAATGAACACAGATGTGAAGCATTAAGGGGTTCAAGTTCTAGGTGGCCTTTGAGATAAGACAACTGATAAGCTTATAATCCATACTTATGGGTTATGATATAAGGTCCAAGCCAATTGAAAGCAAACTTGCCCCTCTTACTTTTTCCCATATTAGTGACATGTTGATTTTCCTTTAGGATGAGATCTTCGATGTTGAATTCTCACACTTTAAGGTGTTTTTAATAGGAACATTTGATACATTCTTGCTAGACATGAAGGTGGGTAAGGGTTGCTAGATGATGCTCATCTAGTAGCTCAAGCTGGGATAGACAATGTTGGCAATACTCCCTCTCAAAAATGAAATCTTGTAAAGATATGTGAATAGAGGGGATTTAGACTTCAAGAGGCAAGATGGCCTCCACTCCAAACATAAGATAAAATGGGTTAGCACCCTTAGGGGTTTTAATGCTAGTAAAATAATCCCATAAGGTGAAGGGGGCGTAAATGCCAATCCTAACTAGATGCATTGACCACTTTAGTTAGCATATTATTAAGAGTTTTGTTAGAGGCTTTTGCTTGTCTATTCACTTGAGGGTGATAGTGCAAGGATAAGCTTAACTTAATGTTGAATGCATCACATAGACCATAGACTTGCTTGTTCTTAAAATACTTACCATTATCGATTATAATTTTATGAGGAACATCGAAGTGGCAGATGATATGATGGTTGATAAAGTCGGCAATCTTTTTCACTTTGGTTGAGACTAGAGGAATAGCCTCTACCCATTTGGTAAAATATTTGATTGCAGTGATGATAGAATGGTGTAGACCCCATTAATTTCCCTAATGAGGTATATACCCCATTATGAAAAAGGATAAAAATTGGTGGAAACTCAAACGCTATAGTTGGGTGTGTGATGCAAGTTAGCATATTTTTGACAATTAACACACTTTTTCAGATAATCACAGCAATCTTGTTAAGTGTAGGCTAGTAATAGCTGAGATGGAGGATGTGCTTAACTATAGTGAGGCCACTAAAGTGTCCCCCATAGATACCATTATGTGTTTCATTGATAGCATGGCAAGCTTCATGACTACGTAGGCAACAAAAGAGGAGGCCATCAAATCCATGTTTATAAATAATTCCTCCCATAATGGATAGCATGAGGTACTCAGAATATATGCTCTTCAAGCATTCCTAGAAAGGCTAGAGGGAACAATGTCAAGGTTTAGGTAGTCAAAGGTTTATTGATACTAAAGGTCAGGTTGGGTTTCCTCTACATTAAAAATGGTGGGAGAATCTAGTTTGACATAGGATGGTTGGGTAACTGAGGGTGTAGATGGGATTTTCAAGGCAAGGGAAGACATGGTGTCGACAAACTTGTTTGTAGATCATGGGGTTGACTAGATGTGGTAGTGTTCAAATGATGTTAGGAGTTCATCAACTAATTGTTTATATTATTGCAAAACATAATTTTTACACTAGTAAGAGCCATTGATTTGATTGACCATAAGTTGGGAGTCACCAAAGATATTGATCATTTTGACTCCTAAGGCTAAGGTAGTCTGAAGACCTATCACTAGGTCTTCGTACTCAGCCATGTTGTTGGTACATTCAAAATCAATCTTGAAAGACAAAGGGAGAGGTTCACCATCAAAGGGGATAAGGATGATACTTGATCCCCCACCATGTTAACATTTTGATCCATTGAAGAACATGGTGACTTGATAGGTGAAATTTGCTTGAGATAGGGTCGTGATGGACTCATCATGGAACTTAAGAGGAAGAGGTTGGTTATCTGCTAGAGGTGCCTCTGCCAATTTTTTGACAATGGCTTGCCCCTTAATTGACTTATATTGGAGGAATTCAAGGTCAAGCTCTATTAGGAGCATGAGCCACTTAGCCATACACTGATTTTGATATAACTTAGAGCGCATATACTTAAGTAGGTCAGTGTGAATTATGACATAGGTTTCATTGTTAAGAAGGCACTATCAAAGCTTGGTGGCCATGAAGACTAAAGCTAATTAGAGTTTCTCAATATGAGTGTATTGAGTCTCATACTCTATCAACATGTGACTAATGTAGTACACATCTTGCTCTCTATGTTATTCATCTCAGTGAGCCAACATTGCCCCTAGGGAATGGTCAGTGGTAGAGATATATAGGTATAAAGGTTAGTCATCTTTGGAAGGGGTAAGGACAGGTGGAGAAAAAAGGTATGCTTTGAGAAAATCAAATGCCTTTTGACAATCACCATTCTACTTAAAATATACATCCTTCTTTAGAAGGTGGTGAAAAGGTTGGCACTGGTCCAAAATATGGGAAATGAAATGATGAATGTACTAAAGCTTCCCTTGTAAGCTCCAGAGTTACTTAAGGTTGGTGGGGGGGATCATGTCTAGGATTTCTTTGATTTTGGTAGGATTAACTTTGATTTCATGAAGGGATATAATGAAACTGAGGAGCTTCTCTGACAAGACCCCAAAAATGCACTTTTAGGGGTTAAAATGGACATGATAGTGGGTAAGACTCAAAGATGATCTTAATAATGGCCAAGTGCTCTTTTCAAAGTTTAGATTTTCTAAGAAGGTCATCCACATAGTCTTCTATGATATTATGGATAAGGTTATGGAAGCACTAGCATTCTTTAACCCAAAGGCTTGATTCTATAGCAGAAGGTTCCCTATAGGGTGGTAAAGGTGGTTTTGTGCTGATTTTTAAGGGTGATTAGGATCTTATTATAGCCCAAGAATCCATCCATGAGAGATAACACCTTGTGTTTGGCTATAAGATCAACAAGCTGGTCTATGCTTGGTAGAGGAATGTCATCCTTGGGGTAAACGAGGTTGAGGTCATAAAAATCCACACAAATGCATAGTCCCCACATGGCTTTAATGACATGCATGACATTCAAGACCCATTAGGGGTAGTCAATAGGTTGAATGAAGTTGACAAATAGGAAACACCAAATCTCTTCTTTGATGAGAAGGGTTATGAGATGATGCATGCGTTAATGCTTTTTCCTGACAGGTTAGGCATCACAATGAGTGATTATGTTATGGGTAGCAATGGTAGGGTCAATTCTAGGAATATCACTATAAGACCAAGTGAACGCTATGCTATGATCTTGGAGGAAAGAGGGGAAGTCCCAAAGTTCCTTAGTATTTAAGGATTTACCTAGTTTGACAATGTGGGGGTTATCCAAAGTACCCAAGTTGATATTCGTAGTGGATTCATTTAACATGATTGAGGTCTTGAGAGGAAGAGATTTATGGATCAAAGAATCTAGGGCACCAAGGTAGGTGAGGATAGAATCACCATCTTGGTACTAAATAGTGTTAATGTTAGGAGAGTCTTCTCCTATCATTTCAGGATGGGTCAAAGGGATGGTTATGGTTGCCCTCTCTTTCTAATAAGTCAAGGGTCTGAGGCTGATAATGTTGACCAAAAAAAGTTAGGTGGGATGATGTCATCATCCTCACATGCAAGTGGAGGTGAGGTCAGTGAGGAAGCGACATCCTCCTCAATAATGGTTATGGTAGGTTGTTTGGATTTTTTCTTATTAGGCAAGGTACAACCAAGTCCATGCTTCTCATGTGGCTTCCTAGTTTTGATGGTAACCAACTCATATGGGTCATACTCATACTCCCAAGACCAAAGCCTTTCTAGGCACACTGATAGATGTTTTTTTTGGTGAAGCTCAGTTTGTCTAATTAGTAAAAACTGATGATAAATGGCCTAGGTGAGGAAGAGGTAATGGGGCACTGAGGGATTTGTTGATTTTCTCATAAACAAAATGGGTTTGATGGTTGAGAGATCCAAAAGGAATGACAATTATAACATTGGGGTCATATCTCAGTTGGTTGGTAAGTCACCCATTCTTTTGAGGAGTAGGGAATGTGTCAAGGGCGAGAAGGTGATACTCCCCCAACAAAAGATGATAGAACATGGATTCCAAAGGGTCTATGGTAAGGATTTGGTATGAATGTATAGAGGAACTAGTTGATGCCTTGTTAGTAGAAGGGGATATGATATCCTCTTTAGTGGTTCAAGGTTGGGTTTTAGTCATTGAGGTTGTGTTGGATGGGTGTATGAGGACATCATTGGGGTGATAGGTCATGTTGCATGTTGATAAAGGACTTGGGTCATCTTAGATGGTGATGGTCTAACCTTCATGCTCAAACTTAATGCAACAATGAGGGGTAGAGGGAACTCAACTCATAGAGTGAATCCAGTGTCATCACAACAAGATTTTGTATTGAAATTCACCTTCTACAACATAGAATAGTTTGAGTAATGTGCAGGGTCCTACACAGGTGTGAAAGACAATAGTTCCCAAGGCAGTGGGCATGGTATCATTGAAAGAACAAAGTATAGTAGAATATTTAGGCACAACATTGTTTGGTAAGTTGAGTTGGTTATAGGTGTGAGAGGAGATGATATTAATGTTATCTCCCCCATCAATCATGACCCATATAATGTAGGTTTGGTTGATGTAATTAGTGATAAAGAGAGGAGGATATGGATCCTCAAGATGGATGGATGGTATTTTTGAATCCTTAAAGGTAACAAGGTTGGAAATTTGAAGGGAACTGATAAAGGTAGCTAGAGGTCAAGGGTCCTCAAGTTGGACCTCAATGGATTGTAAAGTTTTTATTAGTGCTTAGAGGTTATGGGGAGAGGTAGAGATCAACTCATACAAACTCATCTTCACCAGGGTCTAGTGAAGTTGTTTAAGGACAACTCTCCAAATAGATTCTAAAGGGTTAGATTAGGAGGCACCTAAGATAGATACCTTGGGTTTGGTCGAGGACGGAGATGGTTGGGTGTAGGTTTGTTGGGAGGTTAAAGAGGGGTGTGTCCAAAGAATGAACACCTTAGCCTTACCCTTATCCTTGTGTTATGCTCTCATGACCATGTTGCCAATATGGATAAAAGGAGAGGTTGAGCCAAAGGATTGGTTAGATTCATATTCACTATCAGGTGAGAATGGAGGAATGGGTGAGTGTTGAGTAGGTATGGTGGGTGGTTGGATAGTTATGGGGCTTATAAGAGGTTAGTATGTTAATAGACCATCTTTGTTTTAAAGCTGATGGATGATGATTTGGAGAGACTTTTAGTTCTTTGTATCATAGCCAGGTGTCCTATGATAGGAACACACATGGTGGTTTTTATACCAGGTAGGTTTTCAAATTAAATGGTCAAAGGGCATGATGGGAAGTAAGGCTAAATAAGAGGTTTGTAATAACCTATGGAGAATGGTCGAGTAAGACTCAACTAAAGGTGGTAAAGGTTTAGAAATTTTTGCTTTTATAGTTGGGGTAGAATGTTTCTTGGAAATAGTTTTGGTAGTAGATGCCTTGGGTAAGGTGGCATACTTGGTTGATGTCTTTGACTTAAGTGAGGAGGTTGATAAGCTGGAGGTAGAAGATCTCAAGGTAGGTAGCCTAGGTATTATTGGTGCAGTAAAGAGATTATATGAAAAAGTAACTACAAAGGTGTAACCAAGGTAGGTGGTGGGGTTTTGATAGAAAGGATGGGCATCCTTCTCAAGGTAGAGGGATGAAGCCCCAGAATGGAGGGAAAAGTTGAGGGAGGAAAATTTTGAGTCTTTTGGTCTTTATTTGGCTTTACCTCTTTGGTTGCTTTGGTCTGACTATGGTTGGTGGGCTTGAAGGGGTTAGGTCCAATTTCACTGATGAATGGCTAAGACTCAGTGTAGGGAGGATACCAAGATTTTTGGTATATCTGGTTGGGGTGATAGGGGAAGGTTTGGCTACTTAGGTCTTGGTTAGATTAAGTGTTTGAGGGTTGGTTAGTTTGGTAGATGCATTAGCTAGTGGTTAGAGGGTTTGGTTATTTGGTTATATATGGTAAGAGGTTCTTTAATGGAAGTGGTGGGTTGGTTAGACTAAAAAAGGGTTGGAGGTTCTAGTTGGGTAATATAAGGGAGGCCTAATTACTGCCAGAAGGTGGCTCGATCCATGTCAAGATCATAGATAAATTTTAATTTTTGCACTAGCCCAGAGAAGTATTTATAGGTGGGTTTGATTGCTTGAAAGGTAGATCTAAAATACAACCCCCTAGGTAGAGATATAGGTATGATAACCTCATCTTCTTCCTAAATCAAAGGACATAGGGTTGAAATAGATGGTTCCTCTATGGGAGGAGTAGACACGAGGGTCTCCTCTTTAAGAATGATCTCCAAAGGGGAATTAATTTGCTTGGTAGCTAAAGGGTAAGGTAAGGTGGTGATGGTTAGTTAATCTGGTATATCAATTGAAAGGGTGACTAGTGGCTCCACTATTTCACTAAGTAGAGGGGGAGAAGATGGTGTTTCCTTGGATTGGGTTTTCAAAGGAAAGGAAGGTAAGTCCACTATCTTAATACATGGAGAGGGTGAGAGACAAATGGGTTGGTCAATAGGTTCTTTAGCAATGAGTGTGTCAAGGACCATGTTAAATATATGGGTGTCATGAGAGCATTCAATGTTATTGCTCTCATTCTTGGTAGAATCATGGTTTAGGAAGGGTTTCTTGAATATGTTAATGGCTTGGTTTAATGGTTCATTGGGGTTGTTTAATGTAAGCTCCCCCTTGTTAATGAGGGATTGGACAAGGCTCTTGAAGGTGTTACACATGTTGACATCATGTCCTATTACTCTATGAAAGGCACACAAATTATTCTCATTATACCAATTAAGTGCAATATGAGAGGACTCAAATTGTTAGGGTGGTTTGATAAGAGGAATTTGAATGATGTTGGCTTTTAATAACTTCTCCAATATGGAAGCATAAGATTCTCTAAATGGAGTGAATTGCTTCTAGTTGTTTTGGGTTTGGTTCCTTGGGTTTTGCTTTGAAGAACTAGAGGAATTTGATTGGTTGACAGAAAGTGGAGGAGCAACTTTTAGGACAACTATGTTCATGGTTCCCTTGTTTTTGGTGTTGGTATTGGGATGGTTGCTTGATTTGAAGGAAGAAACCTCATTGATTTTATAGGTTGAGTTCTTATTTTTTAGCTTAAGCTTTTCTTCATCAATGGCTCGGTTCTCTAACTTACATGCCATGGTAAAATCTTCATCAAAGGTTTGAAATCTTTAGACACATAGGGTAGAGGATATATTCTTGGCACATGCCCAAGCAAAGAGCTCTATGAGTTTAGGTTGAGGTAGAGAGAAGGATAGTTGGTTGATTAGGCTCCTCTAGTGAGCCACAAAATCAGTAATGGATTCATCTTCAAATTGTTGGATGAAGTAAAAGTTGGTGATAGACACTTTCTTGGAGATATTGATTGAAAAATGGTCCAAGAATGTTTGAGCCAATTGGGTGAAGGAGAAGATGGAATTTTTGGGTAAGCCACTATACCAAACTAAGGGTAGGTTGGCTAGAAACATGGGGAAGGTGTGGAGAAGAAGGGCATCATCATAAGTGATGAGATAGCAATCATGATTGAATTCCCTAAGGTGTTGTTTGGGATCCTTCTTACTTTGAAACTTAGAGAACTTGGGAAGCTCCCATTGGGGAGGATATGGCCTGATAGGTACGAATGGATGGATAGGCTCATTACAAATTTAGTCATATGACAAGATGTTGTGACCACCCAAAATGGATGACTCTTAGGAGGTCATCTTGTCCATAAGAATCTTCATTATATCTACTTGGGTTTGGACCCCTAAAGGGTTATAAGATGCATATTGATGAGGTGGTTGAGATACATAGAGATAGTGGGTATAAGGTTGGGAGGTTGCCACATATGGGTAAGTGGAGTTCAATGGTTTGGTGTAAGATGCATAAGGGTAGGTAGAGGTAGGTGGTTAGGTATTGGGCACATGCCCTTGTAGATTAGGTATGTAGCCAAAGCTTGGTCCAAGATATGTTTGTTGGGTAGGAGTAGTGGTTGGGTTGGTGATCGATCAAAGGGTGGTGGCCCTTGTATTGATAAATGGTAAGGTAGAGGGTATGGACACCACAACGCTTTAAAATAGATTAGTGGTTGATGGATTGAAGGTAGATAGAGTAAGGTTGGTAGTGTTAGAGGTAGGCACTCTTATAGTTGAGGAGTGGTTGTTAGGATTAGAAGGTATAAGGGTGGTGGTAGTTCAGGTGGGTTGGTTTTTAATGGTAGTCTTACAGGGATTGTTGGTTGATGAGGAAGATTAGGTATTCAATAGTCATTTAGTAATCATGGAAATAGAGGTACTCCCCATGAGATGGGGGGGCATGCCATAAGGTAGATCTATAAATGGGACCAAGGCTAGAGTACGATAAGATGTGGTTATGAGATAATGTTGTAAGGTTAGAGGATTGTTGTCTAGGAAAGAGACAAAATCTACATCTCCTTGAGGAACCTCCTGAGGGAAGGTAGGATTTCCTTAAGGGTGAGGAGATTCTATTGGTTTGGAGGTATAGTCCATGGATGAAGAGGTGGAAGAGGTAGGTTGGCTAGGTGATGGGTTTTACTCCACAAGGTCTCTTCGCTACTGGTGAGTGAGAACCATGTGATATAGGGGAGATAGAAATCTCAAATAGCCTCACTAATCAAAAAAAGAGAAGTTAAGAAAAGATCAAAGAAATTGAATCACACTCTAAAAGAGATGTTAAGCCCTAAAATTTTAATTAATATTGCTTTTGTCTTATACCTTAAGAAGTTATGTGTGACTGAGATTGGTTTATAGATTGGGTACTTGTAATGAAGTCTAAGGTTGGTTTTAGGTTATGTTTAGGTGCTCAAAATGAATCTATATTAAAATCAATACATGGCTTGGTACTAGGGCTTACCCCCTTAATTCACATACCATAATAATAAGGGTGTCAGGTGCTTAGCCAAAATATATTGATATCTAGAGATTGCACTCAACCAGAGAGTTGAATTGGTCCTCCCCTTGGTAATGACCTCCAAGTAGGATCACTGAAAAAGGGGAAGGTTACCACTAGGTGATGAAATCCTAGTCAAGCCTTGTCTCAAGTATGTTTGATGTTTAATTGATAAAAGTGGTTTGGTTTAGATGTATGCAACAAAGAGTGAATCTATGTTAGATTACTTTGCCTTTAAGTTAAGTTATGTGAACTAAACTTTCAAGAAATTGATGTATTCACTTAATTTTAAGCCCAAAAGAAACTTTTGATTTCATTAATGAGAAAATAATAGAGAGAGAGTGAAAGAAAACAAGAACCCAAGTAAAGACACAAGGGTCCCATCAGGTGTGCCAGAACGTTTCAATGAATTTATTGCTTATTATGGAAAAGAGAAACTAAGTATGGATATGGTTGAAAATTTTGATTGATAGTGCATGCATTGGAATCAGAAGATTGTGAAGAGCTCCTTTTTGTCTTAGGAGGATGACATGTAGATAAGAAATCACTAAAGTAAATTTTGTTTGTTAGATAAAAGTTGGGTGGATTTCCTAGCAATAACTAGATCTCAGAAGCAAGATCTTCTATAAGGGTTGTCAATCCACACATTTTAAATAATTAAGCTTATAAAGAGAAATAAAGGTACTTGCATCAATGAACCAAAAGGTACTAGAATTAAATACAAGAGTGTTTGCAAAGAAATATGCTATAAATGATTAAATTAGCAATAAACTAATCAATATTAGTGCTAGAGAGTTGGGGTATGCTTTGGAAAATCAGAAAGGGTATGTGAATAGATAGGAACACAAAACATTGAGTTTGATTGGGTGTAAATAGGTGAAAACAACTTGAAGATTTTTGATACCATAGCGATCATCGATGGTTGGGCTAATCATCGACTATTAAGGTGACCATCAATAGTCAAAGTGACCATCAACGATTGAGCAGACCACCAATAGTTGAGTTAACCATTAATGGTTGATATGTGAAGATATGGGTTGGTAGTTTTGGTTGATTGATGAAATCTAAAAGATGGATTTTGAGAGGTGGGTAAGGTTTGGGTTGGTTACAAAATAGAAATAAAGTAAATGAATACTGAGAATCAAGTACTTGTCTTATCAGAATTTGATTGAGTAGATAATTGAGGTAGTTGGTTTGTTAGAGGAATCTAGATTGATTCTAGTAGAGTAATGGTACCTAAAGTATTGGTGGAGAGGCATTGGAAAATTAACTCTCTGGCATGATCACTATATTATTAGATTGTTGATGGTCATTAACCTGTAAGAAATAAATTCCTAGATGCACAAATCTCTTGATAATATATGTGGATTTGCAGATGTTCTCAGATATTTATAGATGGATTTTCACCTCTTTGCTCCTCTCTCTTATAGGTAAGGTAAGAGAGTTACAATAGCACATGAAATGGGCTTTCTAAAATTAACTTGTCCATGCAATGGCTCATACCTAGAATTAGGTATGCTATAATTAAAAAATTAGAGTGGGTGATTTGCATGTTTTTAGTTGAGGAGGTACACCCTAATGATTGATGGTTAGGGTAACCATCGACAATTACCCTAACTATCGATGGTCGAGTGCAAAGGGTCATAAAGGGTTGAAAGGTTTAATCTAGTTGAGGTTAATCTAGTTGAGTTAAATTGACTGTGAGCTAGGTTCATAAAGGGTTGAAAGTTTTAATGGTTCTAAGGGGTTCCTAAGGTGGCCCAAGGGGTATTCTGACATTTGAAATCATGGTATGTAGATTTTTGGTGTCTACAATTACATAGCTACAACAACCATGCACTTCATATGGGAGAACATCATAATCTGGTATGGGTGCCCATTGACTTTGACTAGTGACTAAGGAACTCATTTCATCAATGAGATGGTGCACATCCTTTTGACTAAATACATGGTGGTGCACCACAAAAATACCCCTATCATCCCCAGGCTAATGGCATAACTAAAGTATTAAACAAGATTCTGGGAATGTTCTTGACAAAGATATGTGATGTTGGTTGTAATTATTAGGATGATTGTGTATCAGTGGTACTATGAGCATACCACATGGCATACAAGTACCTATATAAGGCTACAACATTTCAATTTGTGTTTGGCATTGAAGTAGTTCTACTCATGGAATTCATGGTGCCCTCCTTATGTATTACATAGATTAGTCTCTTAGATGACCAAGAATCTTTAAGCACAAGGTTGGAAGACTTGGAGTGCTTAGATGAGAAGTGCACCCAAGCCAAGTGGAGTCAATAGATTGAGAAGGTATGCCATAAGTACTTGCATGACAAGCATATCAAGCACAAGTAGCTAATTGAAGGAGTATTGGTGCTACTCTATGATTCCAAGTACTTTAAGCACCCAAGAAAATTGTAAATTTGATGGATGGGACCCTATATCCCACCACATATTAGAAATAGGTGCATGCAAGTTATGAATGTTGACCAGTAAAATGTTATTTAGGAATTTCAATGGCAAATAATTGAAGCCATATAGGTAGTAGGATGGCACTCATGCCATGAAAAACATTGACTTATTGGTCATAAGTTGGTTGGAATTAAGTTGACCAAGATCCATTTGGTCCAAGCCAAACCATTATTTTAATTGTTTTATTTGTCCTTTATATAGTGTATAGAGGTTAGTGAGCAGTACATGGCAGCCACAATATCCTATGTGTTAGCACTTCATGCATAATTCCAATTAGGTAAGTCGAGCATTTGCACCCATAAGTACATGAGGCTAGACATCTAATTAGTGGGTGCATGAAGTTTACCAAGTGCAAGCAAAAGCATCAAAAGAGACATATGCGCAAGATGAATAGTGCAAGGAACTTGAAGACCCAAGAACAAACCACTCTAATGCTAACTTTGCATTAGAGTTACAAGAAGGCACATCAATTGATCATGCACCATAGACCAAAAAGGATATTGAAGATGTTCAACATGGTTGAACACAAGGCAGGAAGTGAAAACACTAAATTTGGTTGAGTGCAAGGAAGTAAGTGAAGATGCACAATATAACCATGTACAAGAGATTTAGAAGAAATTTAAAGCACTAGAGGGATAGTGTAAGGGATTTTTATGGGGTAAGATAGGCCAAGGTAAGATGGTGTGTAAGAAATCAACCAAGGTAGAGAAGCACACTTGAAATAGGAGCATAGGTAGAAGACAAAGTGGAACCAAGGAGGTAGAATCATGAGCATGTGAGGTGTTGTGCCCAGGTTACCATAAGGATGTTGAAGGTCATGCCAAAGTTTACAAGCATCTAAGGAAAAGATCTAAAATAGTTGGCATCCACCCAAAAATGATTAGGAAGTGACTATTTGAACCGTGCATCACTTCATCAAAAAATTTATTAGAGAGCATTCAATTAGGTGATGGTAGTGGCACAAACATACACATTTAATGCCTATAGGATAAGATATTTTTGAGGATTTCATAATTTTTTGTATTTTCCAAGAAATTGAGGCAACTACACCATTAAGCATGTATTATTGATAGTAATTGACAAGAGAAGGGTATAAAATGGTAAACAACAGACTTGCTTAGGTTACTAAGTTTAAGCTAACTCAAGACTTAGAGATAAATAAGCAAGAAACCAGAGAGCCAAATAGAAATAATACTACCACGGTGAGAATTTGAGTGATTTAGGCACCTAGAGTGAATGAAATCATAATGAGAAAGAGTGCCTTCACAGTGAGGCCAATGTGAAGGGTTGGAGAGAGAGATTTGAATAAAGAAATGAGATGAAGTAGAAAGTTTTTGCCTACACCATCATTAATGGCTAGCAAAGCTTAGAACTAGGAGTACAGTTGTAGATCTCATGACTGTCAAAGTGTTGGCCACCATTTGAGGCTTTGGCAAGCCACATCTCCCTAGGTTCAACACAAGCCATTTTAGGATGGTGAAGAAGAGGAAGGTAGAAAGCTTCATGATGGATTATCTAAAATATAAGAGGGTGAAGATCATTAAAGAAGCATCTATCACCAAATCCAAGGCACAGGCAATCAAAGCTATTAGTGTCACTGAAATAGACACTGATGTGCTAATAAAGATGTCATACCAATATATACAGTTTCCCCCAGAGGTGTAAGGGGGGAAAGTTGGTGCTCATTTGTGCATAATTGTCAACTCAAGGAATACAACCATCAAATGTCAAGTCACTTCCAGGATTTGGTATAGGACTAGATGGTAGATATAGGCCACAAGGTGTTAGAAGGCAATGCCGTATTTGATGTCTCAATTTGAGACAAGTTGGCCATTTCTAGTATAACTTAGCTCTATGAGTTACCTTTCTTTGGAAAATAATAAGAACTTGTCTAGTTTCTTCTCTCATGCATCCATAAGGACTATATAAATTTTATAAGATAGCACATGAAGATCTTTGTGCAGATGATAAAAAGGATAATCAGGCTCCCAGATACTATTAGATACATCCATGAACTAATGGATAATGATGAATATGTGGAGTGCATCACAAAGCTCCTCAACTAATTCAAGGGGGGTTTTGTGTTCCCCATTATCAAGTGTGAGGACCCCAGCATGAGGTTGATAGTGTGCCTCATGAGTTCTAATTTGTGTCTAAGTGGCTAGTGGATAGATGTGTCAAAGGCATACCTCTATATTGCCTATCACATAGCACAGGGTGCACAATTCAATATCACCAAGTTCATCACAGAGGAGTTGATCAAGAATGCACTAGAATTCCATAGTGATAAGAAGACCTTCAGGTGGGGGTCCATCCTCATTTTGATCATAATGAATAAAATCAATATCCTAGATGAGAGTGAATACAATCTCTAGGTCTTCCCAAAAGAATAATAATACCCCACACAGAAGTATAAGGACTACACTTTCCCCAACACTTTTATCCCCAAATGCAAGATGTGTGTAATGCATTGGTGCAAAAATTATATAAAAGCCTTTGGACTAGAGTGGTGCATCCCCTAGGGACTCTCCCAAATTATGTTCAAGATGGTAACTTTTACCATAATGCAACACTACTATGTCATGCATTTGACACTAAAGGATGAAAATAGGTCAGGATGCTTGAAGCTCCCCTTCACCTTCTTGATAGATTACATTAGGGATCCTAAACATGCAGTAGATGGACATTCCAATTAATGAACTAGATGAAAAAATGTGAAGGATGAGGTTTAATTTTCCTCACACAAATGGAAGAGTTATATAAGATGAAGAAGATACCTCAGATCATACAGACATTAACCCCATTCAAGAGGTCACCATCCTTGGATTCATCCATAGACTTTAATATGAGATGAAGCTATGAAAGAAGGATTATAGTGTTCGATCTAGTGTTGAGTAGAAAAAATACCCCCCCATTTTGATCGGGGATGAAGGCACTCCAGCGCCAATTGAAAAGAAGTCTCCAAAGAAAAAGAAAGGGGAGAATTTGTTAAAATGATTAATTAATCTTAGCTATTTGTAATAAATGTCTCAAGGTGATTTACACCTTTGATTGACCTAGGTTAGTTAAGTGGGGTATTTCTTAGGTGTGATTAGTTTTAATCTCCTACAGATTAGGAGATCTGATCTCTTTTAATATTGTATAAATAAGCACCTCTTGTAGTGCTTTTCTTAATTCAGTTAATGCAATTTATTCAATATTTGATTTGGAACTAGAGCAATAAATTATTAAGGAGTCTTTTTAAAGAATTAGATATTTATTGGAGATCAAGAGAAAGATTTGTGTGATCCTTGGATGCATCATGCTGCTCCAATTTTAGCCATCCCAAGCCGAAATGCTACCGAAATTCTAGTCAATTTTGTGGAAGGAGAATAGTTATCAAAATAGGCAAAAAAAATTGTTTTGATAAATTTTAGCCATATTTATATTAAATTTTTGGCTAAATTTTAGATCTAAGATCATTTTTGAGAGTTTTCAATTTTCTTTAATTATTTTTGGTCAAGATCCAATTATAAATTGGTAGAGAAATAAATCTAGAGGAATAGATCTATGTTTTTCAGATTATTGTATATGTCATTGTGATAAAAATTTGTATTGTTTGTCAGATCTAAAAATATAGAATATATATAAATTTTCTTGTAATTTTTCTAAATTCTACTCATAAAAATACTAATTTTTAAAAAAATAGAATTTTTGGAGCTTCTAGTGATTTTCTACAATTTTTTTAAGTTTCTATTTTGTAGAACAAGTGAGGAACATCAGAAAAATGGTAGTTTTTATTAAAAAAATTATAAAATCATGGATATAATATAATAACACCAGATTCCTCTCATTGATAGCTTTCTAAAAATTATTCATTTTTTAAAAATAGATCACCGAGGCCCCTGTGGTGAAAGTTTGAAGGTAGAGTGAAATTTAGAAGTTTTCAGTTGGTGCAAGATCAAATTTTTGGGTAGAGCACCACCCAAATCCACCACTTATAGCATCAGAACCGCCATCACACCACAAACATCTTTCAACCTCTATTCATGCCATATGACCACTTGTTGGGCATTTATTTAGCCCCTGAGGGCTTGTCCTTCAGCACTATGAGCCATATTTGAAGATCTTTTCTTTCAAGGTTCATTACTTTTGATCCGTGAAGCCTGAGAAGGTGATTTTTTTCACCTTGGATATTTTTTCAAGATATATTCAGTGGTAAGGCTATTTTTTACATTTTTAGCACCCATATTTCCATAATTTTCAATTTCTTGCCAAGTTTAGCTGACTAGTTCATGTACTTTGGACCTTTAAGAGGCCATAACTTTTGACTGGTAACTCCAATTTTCATGTTGTCCTTTTAAAAAGTGCATATTTTTAGATTATATATCTATTAGAATCATTAAATTTTAAAAATTCAAAAGGAAAAATTGTATCCTTATTTGCTCCTCGGATGCATTTTTGGTTGAAACTGACATCGAGTTTTCCATTGCTTCTTTAGATGCATTTTCAGTAGAGTCTGACGTCTATTGTGTGATAGTGCACAATTTTTCATCTTTTTGTATATGTTTTTTCATTTTCATTACATTTTTTTAATGCACATTTCATTTCTACACTTAAACACACTTGTATATCTTTGTCATACATAACTTACAAAATGTCTAGTTCAAGACCGCATTTTGTGCTCCCTGACACACAACTGATTAGTGGTGATAATTATGCAGCATGAAAAACAAAATTACAAACACATCTAGAGTTTTAAGATATTTAGTCAATAGTTGAAGGCACATGGGTCAGACATGCAATAGATGTTGATCAACAATAGAAATATGACAAGGCTAATAAGAAGGCTAAGTTGATAATCATGTTTGGTTTTTGCATGAGGTACAACCTCATATCCATAGTGCTACAACTGCAAAAGATGCATGGGATAAGCTTAAAAATATTTATGAAGCTAAGAATCAAAATCAAATAATGTATCTTCAGAGCCAATTACACACTCTTAAGCTCAAATCAGATGAAAAAGTAAAAGCATTCCTTAGAAGATTTGAAACTTTGTGGGTTTCACTTCAATATCTGAGAAAACTCATGATAGATAACTCTTTGGTCCCTATAGTCCTTAGAGCACTGCCCGCCCGCCCCCGCCCCCCCCCCCCCCCCACATATAGGCTCTTTGTGACTACATTGAATGTCATAGAACAAAAACCAACCTTTGAGGTGTTGGTTAATTTGTTACAATAAAAAGAAGCTATTCATAATTTAGAGGAAGCAAATGACAAGCATGCGCTCACATTGAATCAAAAGGGGAAGAAACCCATGCAGGGTCAAAAGCAATCTCCAAAGTAGAATAATCAACATAACCAACAAGGGAACAATTCATATTCTCTTAAATCATGTCAAATATGTGGAAAATAAGACATGACTTGAAACATTGTTGGTACAACACATTTCAACAGGGCTCATCAAGCAAGAAGTCATCTTTCAACAAGTCACCACAAACTGAAAAAAAACAACCACAACAACAAAATAGGTGGAAACAAAAAAATTAAAAGCCTAAACAACATGGCAATGTTGTTGAAGATAATGATTCTTAAAATGAGGAATATGGTTTAGCTACTCAATCACATGAGTCTACCCATCATCCAAGTATAGTTTGGTATGTTGATTCAGGAGCAACCAAACACATGATAGGAAGAAAAGACTGGTTTTCTACTTTGACAAAATCAGAATCAAAGGGAAATGTATCACTTAGAGATGATACCTCATATATAGTACAGGGTAGTGGTGACATCAAACTTCAACTTGGAAATATAAATTGCAACATTTCAAATTTTATATATATTCCAGGTCTTACAAAAAATATGTTATCTATTAATCAACTACTTGGCCACAACTTCATGGTTAAATTTGATCATCAAAATGGTCAAAAGTTTTTCCATATCAAAGATAAATCTAGGCATTCGAAAGTGATTTCCAGAGCTTCCAACATTGGTAAAATGTTTTAGCTTAATTGTATTTAAAATTATCATCAAGCACTTGTGGTCAAAGATACAGAACTAGGCATTTTATGGCATAGAAGATATGGTCACTTGAGTTATGGATATTTGGTTCAATTGAGCAAAAAATATATGGTTTGTGGTCTTCCCAAACTCAAGAAATATTTTGATATATGTACTAGTTCCTTAGCAAGAAAATAAAGAAGACCTCCTTTTGGAAAGATTGAGTATCAGTCACTTGGTAAGCTGGACTTGGTGCACACCGATCTTTGTGGACATTTTGCTCCTAGTCTCAAAGGGTACAAATACTTTCACCTTTTTGTTGATGATTAATCACAAAAAATGTGGTTATATTTATTGAAGACTAAGGATCAAGATTTTTAAGTCTTCAAATAATTCAAGGCCACAATTGAAAATTAAACTGGTAGGAAAATCAAGACCTTCCACTCAAATCATGGGGGGGAATACACCAGTAAAGAATTCTTAGCCTATCTCTGTGTGAATGAAATCAATCATCAATTAATAGCTCCATATTCACCTTAGCAGAATGGAGTTGTAGAATGGTGTAATAAATTCATTATGGAAATGTTTCCTAACATGGTTGAGGATGCAAAATTACCTAATAAATATTAGGTAGAGTCTTGTCACACTGTAGTCTACGTGTTCAATAGGTCTCCCACCAAAGCTCTTTATAGAATCACACAACACAAAGCTTGGACAGGGAATAAACCAAAGGTAACTCACCTTCAAGTTTTTGGTTGTAAGGCATATATGCATGTTCCTAAGAAGATAATAAAAAAGTTAGATAAGAAAACAAAGGAATGTATTTTTGTGGGATATAGTACACAATCAAAGGCATACATGTTACTTGATCTAGAAACAAAGAAGGTACTAATCAGCATAGATGTAGTATTTGATGAAAAGAGTGGAATCAATCCACCTTCTACGTAGGTAAATGATATAAGCAAACAATTTATAATATTTTTAGATAGTGATGGTGAAAGTGAATAGGAAGATAGTCAAATAGGACCTCCAACACCACCACTTACAGTTCAACATATGCCCAAATGGTATACAAGTACTATACAAGATGCTAACTTGAATGGAGTACCAGATACATCCACTCCAAGATTGAGGACTTGAAGCATGGCCCAAAAAGAGCTCAATATGGCCCTTATGAGTATTGTACAAGAAACATATGAGCCCTCTATAGTAATAGAAGCCTATAGTCTAGACCTTGGAAAGATGCCATGGATGCATAATATCAGTCATTAATGAATAATAACACTTGGCAGCATGTTGATCCTCCACTAGGGAAGAAACCTATTGGATGAAAATGGATCTTTAACACTAAGTACAAATTATATTGTATTATTGATAAGTACAAGGCAAGGCTTGTTGCAAAAAGGTATGCTCAGAAAGAAGGCATTGACTATGAGGAGACTTTTGCTCCCACAGCTAAGATAAAGACTATCAGAATAGTTTTTGCAATGGTTGCATAGTTTGGATGAAAATTTCATCAAATGGAAGTAAAAAGTGCCTTTCTTAATGGAGATTTGAAAGAAGAAGTCTACATGACTCAACCTGAAGGATTTGTGGCACCTAATCAAGAACAGAAAGTGTGTAGGCTTATCAAGTCTCTCTATGGGCTAAAATAGGGTCCTTGAGCCTAGTACATCAAGATTGATGAGCATCTCATAAAACATGGATTCAACAGGTGTCCATATGATCCTAACCTCTACCTCAAAGAGTATGGGGGGAGGTTGTTATAGTGATTTTTTATGTCTATGATCTAGTCATCACTGGCAATATAGTGAAGATGATCAATGCAACTAAGAATGATTTCAAGTGATTGTTCGACATGATATATCTTGAGCTACTACACTATTGTCTTGGTTTGGAGGTATGTCAAAAGGAACATTACATTTTTATTTCATAGATGAAGTATACCAATACATTGCTTAAAAAATTTAGGATGATGGACTTCAAGCCTATTACAACACCTATGAAGATAATATTTTGGTTGTCTCATATAGATCCATCACCAGAAGTAAATACAACTCTTTATCGATAGTTGATTGGGAGTCTCATTTACTTAACATATACTAGGCTAGATATTATCTATGTTGTCAACTATCATTCTCAGTTCATGTAGGAACCAAACGTGGCACATTGGAAAGTGGCAAAGTAGGTATTGAGATACATCAGAGGTACAGTTGAGTATGGCCTAAAGTACAAGAAGAATGCTAAGTTCTTATTGATAATATACATGGATGTAGATCATGCAACTTCTATTGATGACAAGAAATCCACTTTTAGATTTGTGTTATTTTTAGGACCTGGTCTGATTTCATAGGGAAGTAAGAAGCAAAATCATGTTTCTAGATATTCCATAAAGGCAAAATATCATGTTGTAATAGGTGTTATTTTTGAAGTGATATGGATTCATCACATTCTTTCAAGACTTGGAGTTCCACAGACTCAACCTAAAGTTCTGAATTGTGATAATCAAGGTGTTCTACAGCTTGTTCACAATCTAGTGTTTCATGAGACAACCAAGCACATAGAGGTTTAGATTCATTTCATATGTAAACATGTTCAACAACACAACATATAGCCCCAATATTTCCCCACTCAAGATCAATGTGAAGATGTCTTCTCAAAGTCACTTGCACATGATAAGTTTGAGGCATTCAAGAATTCTCTCTCTTTTTCTCTTCAGGCTATGATCAATTAAGGGGGAAATGTTAGAATAATTAATTAATCCTAGTTATTTGTAATAATATCTCAAGGTGATTTACACCTTTGATTGACCTAGGTTAGTTAGGTGGGGTATTTCCTGGGTGTGATTAGTTATAATATCTTATAGATTAGGAGATCTAATCTCTTTTAGTATTATATAAATAAGCACCTCTTGTAGTTATTTTTTTAATTTAGTTAATGAAATTTATTTTGGATTTCAAAATTTAGAGGAAATTTAGGAGAGGCTAAGGCTAAAGATTACTTTATAAGGAGAAGCATCTCCTTTGACCTTCATACTGAAGCACGTGCACTTTTCACTGAAGACTTCCCCTAGCATAGGGAAAAACAAGAAGAAGAAGGCTCCTCCTATGGCACAAAGGATAATCCTATCTGTGGAAGAGGAGTTAGAGGAAGAAGAGAGTCGGAGGGGCACTTATATTGTACCTAAGTATGAAGAGTCCTAGTCAAGAAAATGGACCCCCTCCCTACCACCTCAAACTGAGCTAGACAAATGAAGGCAAAGATTGAGGAAACTCAGCTTCAGTAAAGTTGATATATAGAGGGCATAGGAGATGCAAGAACAAAAGGAATAAATGACTAAGACATGAGTGATAAAAGAGGTCATTGAGATGGTGGAGTCCAAAGATAAAATAAAAGAGGAGGAGCGTAAGGCGTAGATGGAAGAAGGAAGTAAGGAAGGATAAATGATAAAAAAGCTCAAGAAGGCAACCCATTTATGAGCACCAATAGAAGAAAATTGTAGTGTTAGTGGAAGACATGAGCCTAGACCAAGGGCATATTGATGTGGCACTAAGGTTGCACCACAAGTCTAAGGATATGAAGGCCAAGTGCTTTCCCAAGCTGAGATCAATCAATTAGAGGCTAAGGAAATAAGATCAAGGAAAAAGAAATGTGAAGCCCAAATTGCATAGAGGAAGGCCAAAAAGTAAAAGGCCAAGAAAGAGGAGCAAGAAAGAAAGGCTAAGGAAGAGAAGGCTAGGATAAAGGCAAAATTGGAAGAGTTAACCCAAGAAAAAAGGGTTAGGATGTTAAAAGAGCGGGAAGATAAAAATGTTGTCATGAGCATGGAACCAAGAAAGGAAAGAAGGCATTGAGTTCCCCCACTAGATTAATAGAAGAATTTATATAACAGGCATGTTCGAGCTCCAAAGGGATGCCTAGAGATAAGGAATGTGATACTAGTACCTTGGAGAAGCAAATAGAGAAAGAATTAGATGCCCCATTAAGGCAAGAAGAGCATAAAGTTGGTGTAATGGAATCTCGTGCCAAAGAGCCATTATGAGAAGAAATAGATGAGGGGGAAACATTTACCAAAGAACCCCTATGATAAGAACATGATGGTGAGTTAAGAATCAAGGAAAGAAAATAAGTGGATGTGGGGGAGAAGTCTGAAGAAGAACCCCAAGAAAAAGAAGGAGATGAAGGCACTCGCACAAGCACCAGTGCTAGTGAAGAAGAAGAGTTGGGCAAGGATGAGGACTATGAGCCAAGAAATAGGGGAAGGGCATAGTAAGAGTTCAAGGATGATGAGTACTTCTGCATGATAGAGTGCATACCACTAAATACTACCATGACCCTGATGTGCCACTAGGTTTTTTAGGTACTAGATTACTTCATGGGTGAGCCCAAATTTGAGGTTTTGACAAAACAAAATTGGACCACAAAGAAGCTAGAGGAAGGGTGTGACTACCAACTCCTCAATCCTCATGACATGAACCCCCTGTGCTCAGAAAATACCCTAATCAAGATGGCCTTTGTAGTAGCATGTAAGAACATCATCAATAATGTTCATGCATATGGCTAGAAAAAGATATCAAAAAAGACTGAGAAAGAGCTTAAGTTAACAAAGCTCAATCATTAATATCTATTTGAACTCATACCTTAGAGATGAAGGAAATTGACCAATTCTGTGCACTTATGGAACAAATGCTACCTCAATTGAAGCTAGCACTAGAAGAATAAATGGACCCTTATGAGACCTTAAGAGGGGAGTTGAATAAAAATTTGGATGTGGTGGAATACCTCTTCACAAAACTTGAAAAAGGTGTAGATTAAGCAGGCACTATATTTTAAAACTTTACCAACTAGGTAATAGTCATTGATGCACACCTTAAGAAAGTAAAGGAAGAAAAGGACACTTTGTTTCAATACTCCATGTTAAGCAAGACCGAGTGCATTTAAATAATGACAAAGGTCAACTCCTTAAGCACCCAACTAAAGACTCAAGAGCAACACCTTTAGGTGCTCTTTTGTGACTTCCAAACAAAGGCTAGTGAGTAGGGGGAGATCTTGGATGGTAGGGTAAAGCACGTAAAAGAAATGCTTGAAGCCTTTAGAAAAGAACTAAAAAGCATGAACGTGTTTGCTCCCAAGGTTGTATCCACTGAAGTACATGGCATTGTGGAATAAATAAATGGTGTTATTCAATTTTATGATAACTTTAAGGTAGAATTAGATTAGGGTGCACTTGATTTTTATGCACCAAAGGTGTTAAAAGAGTAGTCTAGGGTGGACTAGTAATTTTGTATGGGGTAATGTTGGGCCCCATTTTGTACCAATTACATGGACCACACCAACTAGACCTATCTCGGCATGAGGTAATCTTTGGAAGTGATTTCTCCTTTTTTTACCTTTTGGCACTAGCTAGAGGAGTTCTCAAGGATCCCACACCAACTGGCAGGCAATTGCATGGTGCTGACCTTCAAAGGACGTCCCTACCAAAACTTGTATATGGCATCTTGAGAGCATGGATATCATAAGAGTGGAGAAGGTGGGATTGTGACTCCCTAGTGATAGCTCAGTATACAATGTATACTCACCCAACCTAATTAGCGTAGTAGAGCCAACAGGCTTACAACCCCCA
This sequence comes from Torreya grandis, assembly GCA_037957365.1. Taxonomy (NCBI): domain Eukaryota; kingdom Viridiplantae; phylum Streptophyta; class Pinopsida; order Cupressales; family Taxaceae; genus Torreya; species Torreya grandis. The sequence goes on along the minus strand of JARHVA010002030.1, from coordinate 211,637 downwards.
GTGATAGCTCACCACTTAACACACACCCATCTAACTTGGTGAGGAGATGCCCAATTACCTATAAAAGAAGGCTTGCATTTGAAGATCGAGAGAGGTGACTAAGGTAGTGAATCTTTGGTGAAATAGAGAACCACTATTAGTATTGCATAGTCATCATAAGATAGATTAGGCATTAGAATGTATAACCCAAGCTCACTTGTGAGCCTCTAGGCATGAATAGCTATAGGAAGAGCACATGCTTTGTTTGTATCTTAAACTTTATATGTTAAACCATGAAGTTAATGAATAATGTTGTTTAAACATTAAAGTGTTAATTATTGTAATATAGATAGTGCATTGTTATAATAATGACTTAGTTTATAATATTAATGATATAGTTCTTGACAAGAATGTATTATGATATGGAGGTTTATCCCTGGTCGCTAATAGCATCTTTGTGCCATATAGCGATTTTGGCCTACCTATAAATCAGCTAAGTATTAGAATCTAAATGCATTGAGACTTTAAGACTTGTGCCTAAATCACTACCTTGAGGTTGAAGCACTTGAACCCAAGCCATCCCCATGACTTGGCTAAGCGATTGAATGACCCTTAACTTACTATTCAATGGCTTGCACCATTAAGAGCTTGATCTAGCTAGTTAGGAACTTGCACCTTAGGACTTGTGACCTTGAGAATGCTTGTGCCTAATGAACTTCCCTTGAATAGCCTAGTGTCATTAGGCTACTTGAACCCATCTTACCCATGACTAAGTACCTTCAAACCCAAGTTGTACCATATTCTAACTATCCCAACACAAGCTTGATCCCTTCATTTTTACACTTTGAGTAAGCGTACAAGGATTGTGCCTTGTGTGAAATAGATGTTAGTGTAATAGTATGTTAAATTTTGTGCACTAGAACTTACTATACTCACACCTAGCTCCATCAAGTCTAAAACTGACTTGGTTTGATAGATAAGCATATGACTAAGCACAAAAGCTAATCTAATGAACTTTTCTACAACAACTGGTTCAACCTAATTTTGTGAAACCCTATTTAATAAATCCTAATAAAATGACTAAGTCAACCTTCCCAACTTAGGTTGTTATTTTAGATGCTAATTGGAAGACTAAATCAACCTACCCAACTTAGTTATCTGGATGTTTACTAAAAGACTAAGTTGACTTGTTTGACATAGTTTATTGATCTAGATGCTAATTGGAAGACTAATTTGACTTGTTCAACTTAGTTTATTATCTAACACTCAAAAAGAGTACTATGTTGATCTATCTAATTTAGTAACCTGTATCTGATAAAGACTTGCATAGAAAGAATAGAGTCATTTTGATATGACTGTGTTTTAAACATGTACATAAAAGTTATAACTGTATCGGCCTGATCGACATATTATCATAAATATATAAAAATAATAAAATGATAAAAATGAAAGTGTAAAATACAACTTTCAAGGGTTAGATTCACTTTGGGTTCACCAGAATGTATGTAATGGTAAATGCAGTAGATCTACAAATTAATCCTAGCTCAGAGAATATAGATCCTACTTACACTTCTAATTGGGGATACATTAGATAATTGGGGTCATGACCAATATGGATCTACTAGACATATACAAGGGATCTCTTACCATAATAATATCACTAGGGAGGTTTTCAAAGCCTCCATTTGAGCAAAACTATGCAATAACCCTAACTAGGTCCTATGTTTTCATATTCACTAAACTAATAACACGTAAAGCAAAATATAATATAGTGCTCACCAAAGCTTGTGGCACAAAATAGGGTTAGTAAACATAAAATTAAACATGCATAAGAGAATCATAATTAAGCTATTTATAGGTAAAACCCTAATTTATGGAGAGAGTAATATTATTCAAAATCCATTATTTATGATACTTTTATATATTAAAGAGAGGAGCAAAGTTAGAGGTACTTATTGAGAAGATGAACTAGTCAAGACTCAATCTCTCCCTTGGCCAAAGGTGCTTCACAAGAGGTTTTTGTGGTTTGTAAGGATCACTAAGAAAGACCAAATCATCCAAGACTTCTCCACAAGACAAGATTCTTCTCCAAGTAGAAACCCTAAGCTAATACTCCTCAAGTAGAATGGTGGAAGAATAGATTGTAAAGAAATGTAAATGAATAATTAACTCTTTTTACCTCTTTAAAAATGGTGAAATGGATGTGTTTATATAGGCAGATCTAACCCTAGACTCTTCTAAAAGTTTCAATCGACAAGGTTGACCCAGTCAACCTAGTATTGAAATTGATAAAAAAATCTAACTAGATAATGAACTATGTTGGCCATGGTTGACTTAGTTCTTAGTAAGCTTTTTTAAATAACAATACAGGGTCGATGTGGCTAACATAGTCGTGTAAACTACCAAAAAATATTTTAGGCTAGGGAAAGGGATAATGAAGATGGTAAATGACTAGAGGAGGGTGAAAAATAAGATACAAAGCATAGGGGAATGTTTTTAGGATCTAGTTGGATTGATAACAAGTGGTAATAAGGGACATAAACCCTGTAAAGTACCAATGGTGTACCCACCCCTTTCCCGATGTACCCCTAAATGCATGCACTTAGAGAGATTGAGACTCGATGGGTTATTTCAAGATAGAAAGCATAAAATTTTTATAAAGTTTGAACATATTATGTGGATACACTATCCAAGACAACTTTATAAGACTACATGAATAAATGGATCATGTTATTAAGTGAGTTTGAGATTGAGTATGTCAATCAAAAAGCTATAAAGAGATAAGTACTTGTAAACTAGCTTGTTGAAGCTCCCCTTTCAAATTTTGAACCACTCACATTTACATTATGAGATGATTTCATCATCACCATCATAAAATCCCCTTCTAAGGAGAAATAATGGAAGCTATATTTTTATCAATCATTTACATCACATAGATCAAGAGCAGGCCTATTGTTTATTACACCACAGGGGGATCTTATTCCCAAATTATTCAGTATCATCTTTCCTTATACTAATAACATGGTTGAATATGAAGCACTTATTAGAGGACTTCATTAGTTTGTATAATGGAACATTCAACATCTCACAGTTTATGGTGATTCTCAGTTAAACATCAGTCAAGTTACAAACCACTTTTACACTAAAGATGACAAGTTGGTACCATACAAGGCCATGGTGGACACTCTCAAATAGCAAATTGTCCACATATAGTTGAAATACATACCTCAAGATAGTAACAAGATATTGGATGCCATGCCTACCATTGGTTCTCTGATCCATAGTATAGATAAGGGACAAGAGTATCAATTCCTCATTGAACATCTTCTAGTGCCTGCTCATGAACCTTCACCCATCACAATGATCTATGAAATTATTGGTCCTACTTCTATTTGGTACTTAGACTTGTATAACTACCTTCATGATCACATCCTTCCACCAGACTTAATTTTTAAACAATAAAAGGCCTTTACACACCAAGCCTCTCACTATACCATAATTAGCCAAACCTTTTACTACAAAAGTCTGATGGAACTCTACTTTTTTTTAAACTTTGGTAGAAGCTACATTAGCATTGAGTGAAGTTCATGAAGGAGTATGTTGAACTCACACTAGTGGGGTTGTCCTTGATAAAAATCTCCTACATATTGGTTACTATTGGACAACTATGGAAGCAGATCCAGTTGTTTATGTCAATAGATGCGATAAATGTCAAAGCCATGTCAATCTGATTCATGCGCAACCAAAAAACTAAAACCAATGCTTACACCATGGCCATTTTTAACATGGGGACTCAATATTATTAGTAAGATTAATCCTACCTCATCTGATGTCCATAAACACATCCTTACCACTAGAAAATATTTCAATAAGTGGGTTGAAGTTATACCCCTCACATGACTAGAAAATAGATTTCCATATTTAACCACCTCATCTACTACTATGGCATCCCATTTGACATTATATTTGATAATGGTAGATCATTTAAAAATAAGGATGCCAAAGCACTCTATGCCAATTAAAACATCACCCAGCATTTTTTAACCGCATATTACCCATAAGGTAATGGCTAGGCAGAAGCATCTAATAGGACCATTGTCAACATCCTTAAAAATATTGCCAATGATGTTAGTTACGATTGGTACTTGAAGATCTTTTGCACCCTTTGGGCATATCATAATAATTACCACACTCTAACAAGAGCCACACCATATTCCCTAGTCTATAACACTGAGTTTATCCTTCCCATTGAGGTTGAGTTGCCTTATTTGTGTATCTTATTGAAACACATCCTAAATGATGAAGATTACAAAGGTTTTTGCCTACAAGAGCTTGAGTTACTAGACAAGAAGTTCATGGTTGTACATGGTTAATATAACCAATGGGCCAAACATAGAGAGTTTGATATTGGTGATCTTATTCTCAAAGAAAACCAAAAGAACACCACAGTTGAAAAGAAGTAGAAGGGCAACTTTAAACCTAATTGGATAGGCCCTTATGTCATTGTTGTAAATTATGGCTCTAGATCATATATTATTGCTACACCAGATGAGGATTAATTTGATGATCCCATGAACATCATACACCTCAAATATTAATTTGCTTGAGAGACCTAAGGTATTGTCTATGAGGCTCATTTAAGTTGTACCATACCATCACCTTCCTTGTATAATATCATATACCATTTTTACCATACCTTTATGATTGACTAAATTTTTGCACCCTCCCTCCCCACCCTTTTAACCTTGGTTCTAATCTATTAGTTCTTCGAGCACCTTCAACGAGGGGATTCAGATCAAGTTTTAGTGGTTGATTCAATATTCTAAATAAAAGCAGTATTTTGGATTAGTTTGATGGTGGTTTGGTAGTTACATCCTTCATTTGTTGTTTCATTTCATTAGGAGTGTTATTGATTATAACTGCCTTTGGGCAAATTAGTGTCCCACCCCATGCTGGTAATTGTAACTGCCTTTGGGCAAGTTAGTATCATTGACCCATGTCATTGTTTCCTAATTATAACCACCTATGGACAAATTAGGAAGAACACATTTACCATGTATTACTGCATCATTTTTCCATTCCTCTGTAATATTATGCCATTTTCCTAAATTCATGAACCTGTTGCTACTTAGTCAAATTCCTTTACTATAAGGTAGAACTACAATGACTTGAGGTCTTATTCTGGGGCTACATAGGCAATGCTCAGTTTACATTGATGTTAGCTTAGTCACCCTTTTTCCACACTATCACCACTTTTTAAGTTGAACCATTTAGTCTCTCTTAATTCTCAATTGAGTTGAGACATTTAGAAAATTCCTAAAACATTGGTAAAAGATCTATAAAATCCTAAAAATCACAAAATCATGAAAATTGGCTTAAAATTTCCATGAGAGATATAAAGTCATCAAATTTTTTTGGGATGCATAATCTTATTTATTCATTTTATTTTGATACCACCTTAGTCTCTTTTCCTCCCATTTCTAGAAGAACTACATCACCCTGAGGTTCACACAGACTATGTAGGTAGCACTTGGATACATGGGATATCTCATGTTGGCTCGATCGCACCTTCCTTTATTTTTTAACCATTTCTTTGCCTTCAATATTTTTGGACTCCTATTTATTTCAAGAGTAACCAATTATCATTTAGTTTTTCCATCCTTATTGGCCTTAGTCATACGCTCTCTCCATTTTGCAAGTTTATATTGTGAGCATTATGTATTCGACTTTGATACACTAATGACCACTTGGATTCATTTTATGATCTTAGTGTTTTACAAGACATTTTTATTTACACTCTCTCACCATTTTGTGATCCCTTTCTATTTTTATGTGTTCACCATTTTATGATCCCATTCCCATATTTCCTCTACCACACAATCATGTTTTACTTATCATCATTTTTAATCTATCCCATATTCTAAGAGAACTACATCTAGCCTGAAGTTCATGTTGGATCCTAAATCCGTAAAACTAATAAGACAACATCCACTTACCTTGTGCATCTGAAGTCAGCTCGACTACCCCTTTCCTTTTCATCTATTCCCCCCATTTTGTTTGTTTGTTTCGTTGTCTCCTATGGCCTAGGGTCAATGTTTTTCATCATCTTGTATGTCATTACTTCCCTATACCCTAGGGGCAACCTTTTTCATTTTATCCTTGTGTTGTTATACCTATGTTATTAATATCTAGCTTAGGGGTCACCCTATCACAAAGCATAACACCTCTATTACACATGCATGAACAATTTATTTTTATTTGCATTAACATTGTAATTAACCATTGTTTGTATTTATTTCCTTTTTGTTTTGATTGTTTTATTCACTTTATGTTTATTGGTGTTTTATTGTGTTTTTATTTATTGGTGTTTTGTTTTTTTTGTTTGTTTTTTCTTATTTATTTTCTTTCATTATTGTTCCTTGACTTAGCTATATGTGTTCATTGGGTGATTTCTTGCACATTATACTTAAGTCCATCCATATTCATACATCAACATTATTATCATGTTTTTATCATTGGTGCATGATTTATACTTATTTATTGGATTGAGTGTTGGTCCTTCTGCATATTATGACTAAGTTATCATGATGTTTTATCTCATGGTGCATACCATCCTATGCTACAACAAAAATTAATTTAGTTTATCTTATAATCAATGGTGTCATGGTACTTCTCCTTATTTACCAAACAAATTCCCAATCTATCTAAATATTACCCCCATACAAAGTAATTAAAACATAAATTAATTTTAGTCCTTGTTAGTTAGGACATCCATCTCCATATGTTTTATTTGATATGGTAAAATCTATATTTTACAAGGACCTAGAACCATGAGAGTGCATTATAACAATTTTAATAGGCCAACCAGGGCTGAGAGGTCAAAAAGAAAAAAAAATAGTACATAGAATGAAAATAGAAAATAGAATACTATAACAAAACTAGGAGGAAGGTCCCTCCTAAGGATCAATAATAATAGTAGTGTCTTTCACCAGGATGATAGGTTTGTCTTTTGATACTTTGGCTTATGCATGATTCCTGGGGCCTTCTGTCACTTCCCCAGGGAAGATCATTCAGGGCCACTTCCTACCTTTTATCGACAAAGGAGTTTGTCTAGGGGGGACCCCCTAGGGGAACCCAAGGGGAGATTTAAAGACCTTGGGATATTTCATAATAGGAAATTAGGGTGGCTGAGCAGAGTGGACAAAGGTTTGGATAGTAGCCTCAGCCACACTATGAAGTTCATTCCAATCATGGATAAGCTTAGCCAAGCTAAACCCTACCTACTATACCCTCAAGTTGAAAATTTTCAACAATTGTTTATTCTTTTCTAACTCCTCCATTACTATGGCCTTACCTTTCTAATCTGAATTCATAGGAGTCCCAATTTCAATGGGTTTAGGCTTGGGGATAAAAAGTAGTTTGAGAGGGAGGTCATCAGGGGGGACTAGGATAAACTATTTTGGGGGGAGCATTCATAGGGAAGGTGGGATCCCTTGGTGGGGTCCTCCATTGAAGATTCCTCTTAGGATTCCTCCTTGAAATAAGATCCCTAAGGGGGACCTTCCAACCTAAAAGGGCCAGACCCTATTTAACAAGTAGGAAAATTAGACCTTGATAGAGAATGGGATTTGTATGGTTTACATGGTGGAGCAGAATGGTACTTTCTAAGGACTTGAGCAAGAAATATGGAAGATTTATTTTAAACCCAATGAAGTGAGTTAGTAAGAAATGGTGTGATAAAATTAAAGTGTACTTACCTTCCATAGTCATGTAGTGCATGACCTAAAGGCAAATATCAGGCCAATAACACAAAAGGTCAACTCATGGGAAACATTTCTTGTCAACCTATACAAAATCAATCATTCTAAAGAACCACTATAGGGATTCTTGCTTCTTTGACTAGTCCTTAAATTCCTTGGCATACCCATGGCATCATCGATGAATTCCTCTGAGATGCTAACATTGATGCCTTGCATGGTGACCTTCCGCTTTGTCCAAGCTTCTACAAAGTTTTGGGCCACCATGGCATTGTGCTCAGTGATGCATTCCATAAAATTTGTGATTCCTCCCTTTTTGATTTTCTTCCAAACCCTCTTTTACTAATGGATCTCTTTGCATGATGTGGGTTCCAAGCAGTCTCTGTCACCACCCATGGGTGCTGAAAGTGTAGAGATGGAATGGGAGAGTCAATTTTTTTGGAAGTGGTAGTTTTATCTAGGGATCAAATGGGTGGGAACACATGTCAAAGTTACATAAAAATAATTAATCCCCCTTTCTTCAAAATCAATGTGGATCTATTAAATTGGGATTCACCCCATCAAATTGAGTGGATGCATGTGCAAAAGGATGATTATATTAAGTTGTATTAGTACCTTTAACACATATGATGTTATACAAGTTTAGGGGACATTACTTGATGGATGTTACACATGTCCATATCTATATTAGCAAGTTGCCCAAATTCATATATCTCTTCTATATTAGCTTACTATTACTTTGTGAGTATGGATTTAGTACATAAGCCCCCTTTTCTGATTTAACATATTGTCCTAAAACACAATGTCAATGATTATAACTGCCTTTGGGCAAATCTTATGTTTTGATCTATCTAGATGTTAATTATTATAACTACTTTTGGGCGAATCATTATCATTTAACTACCCTCTTGGGGCATGTTTTGATTATGTTAATTATTATAACCACCTTTGGGAAAATCATAATTTTTCACCTCACTATGCTGATGATTATAACTACCTTTGGATAAATCATCATTTTTATCTACCCAACTGGGGCATTTCACTATGCCACTGATTATGACCACCTTTGGGAAAATTGGTCTTTTCCACCCCCTTTACCTTTAGATCCCATCATTTCCTTATTTTTGAGGGATTGATCACTGACCTTATTTGCCTCCCACTCCCTTGAGGGGACATCTAGGGATAAACCATCACCTTCTAGGGCATTAGGCATTAAGGACATTTTCATTCTTTGATAATATGTTATTGTGCCTATAACTTGCAACACCTTCCCAAATAAGGGCAAACTATAGACACCCATTTTATCCACAACTGGCTTCCAACCAGACTTTAGATTAATTTCTACTAAAGTATGGTTAGAATCACTGAACATCCTAATTATATCTGTACATTGAATAGTAGTGCTTAGACTCATGTTGAGGCATCCATATTTGGGGTATTATCCTATAATCAATAATAACCTCTCACAAATTCATATTTAGTCACCTTGTAACCTAACAACTAGCAGTTTGGCCTTTGGACCCCTTAAGTGGGGCTCTTGAATAATTCTTGAAGTGTTAAAATGCTAAGTAGAATGAATCAACTAATTAAACTAGATTAAATGCTTAAGTTAATTTTCCATGTGCAATTAGTGAAAGCAATTTTTCAAAAAGGAAATTTCAATAAATATGAGGTCATGATGACATCATCATCCTCAAAGTCAAAGAAATTCATAATATCTCCCTAAGTGTAATAAATTTAGAAATGGAGAGCCATGCCTAGTTAAGGGGATCTTTATCCCAAATATTAATTATATGTTCCCTCCTTAACTCAACTAGGGTTAGACTTAAGTCACATAGGGTTAGTTCAAACTCAACCATGGTTAATCCTAACCTGACTACAATTGGGTGAGAGTTAACTTTGAAGGCTATAAATAGAAGGCCTCACCCATTGATTTTTAAGCTCTCTTGGTGTAAAGTTATTATGCTCAAATACATACAAATCCTTCACCATTGTAGTGTTATCATGCCAATTTACTAAGCCAAATCAAGCCAAGCCAAGGTGAACAAAGGGGAGATGATGCAAGATCACCATTGACAAAGACTCATTTGTACACAAGTTGAGCAAGCCAACTTCCTCAACAAGTAGATTTGGAGCTATAAAGAAGTTCAAATGGTATTAATCTTTTGTGATTTTAATTGTGTCTTATTGTGTTTTTATTATTTATGCTCACCCTAGTATGTATGCAAGACTTGTTAGTTTACATTAAAGTTATTTTGATTGAATTGTATTCACTAATAAGAGACTAACGATCCTCTTCGCAATCATATTATACAATATCAAGTGATGAAAGTGATGGGGAAAAATATGTCAACCCTGAGGTTCGTGATAGAATAGTACAACAAAGTTAAAACATAATTGGAAAAACTCAGAAAAGGGAAGAGGAGAATCAAACATATTTCAAGGAAGAATAAATGTTTGGATTAAATAAAATTCCAAAAATGATCAATAAATAGTCATTATTAGAGAAATTTTAATAGTGTTATAAATATTAGAACAAATAGGAATGCACATACCGCATACAAATAATAAAAAAGACTAAAAATAAAAAGAATAATGTTTATGGTATAAAAATAAAATGGAATAACTCAATGATGTACTTAGATGTTAAGGTATAAGACCATGAATTTCAAAAACATTACTAGATTTGGGATTAAATGTTAAAGTTATGTCCAAACAAACATGGGAAGTGTTAAGGAAACCCAAACCATACCAGTGGATTATGATAATGATATTTCCATGGTAGATGGTAGTTTGAAAACACCACTTAGAGTATTAAAACACATAAAGGTGAACCTAATGCGAATAACTAAAATCATAGACTTTGAGGTAATGGAGTGTTTCCATAAAACCCCATCATAGACTATACTTTTAGCATTATGATGGTTCATGGATTGTAATGGCATTTTTAATTACAAAGATGAGGAAATCACTATTGAATAAATGGAATAATGGCCCATATTCCACTAGAAACATGTATGAATGTAGCTTATATTAAAGAGGCATGGGAGAATAAGAATGAGAACAAGGATTTTGATGATCTTCAAGAAATGTATGTTATGGGAAAGGTACCCCACTTTGACAAGGACTTTGAACCCAATGAGGACAAAGAAATAGAATTAGAGAATGAATAAATTGAGTCTAATTCTAAATAACATATCAAATATTGGTTATATGGTATAGTTGAAATAAGATTTCATAAATTGCTATCTCTAATGAAAACTAAACTAAAACATAGTAATCCCCCAAACCAAAGAGTAACCATACAAGAAAGTTACTACTCAGTTGATGAAGATGAAACCCGATCTAAGTATCACTCAATAATAGATAAATAAGAATATTATTTTTATGATACTACAAATACTTGGAGAGATGAAAAAGATATCATAAGTAATACAATGGTAAGAAGAATGATTCATAATACTGCTAACCAAATTAGGCATACTGTGCAACACATACAACATACCACATAGTAAATTAACTTTGACACAAACTAAATTAAAAATATGTGGAGTAAGTCATTTATATTGTAAGAATTGTAATTCATACCACATAAGGAATTCCAAATGACTATGTCTCATGTCAAATCCAAACAATGCAAATTATTACACAAAGACACAATACCATGAAGAAATAAATAGTCAAATAAAAAAGAGGAAAATAAATATTCAAACAACCAATAAAGGAAGTTATTTCACATAAAGAAGAAATGAAAAAGGGGGGATATATTAAAATAATAGGAAAATAAATAAATCAATACATAATGACAATACCACTCACATAAAGAATCAAATATATTGTCGAAGTTAAAATGATTACCACAGAAGGAAGAGAAAATCTCATAAGAAAAAAGTATATATCTAAGAACAATAAAAAGTAAAACTACACTAAAACACTCACATAAGAAAATAAAAATGGGTTTTTTTATTAGGAAGGGGAGAATCACATAATAATTTACCTAAATTCTCATGGACTAGTGACATAAGAGCATACTTAGCCCAAATAGAGAAAGTATTTCCCAATTAAAAAAACAAAATAAAAACCTTATATGATACAATCATTATATATGTCACAAGATGGTGGGAAACACACAAGGAACAAATTAATAATTATAATACCTTGGCAATACTCCTTGACAAATTACATATTTAATATGAAGGGAAGTTTATGGATTTCTTAGAATATACAAGCAAAGAAATTCTATGTCAACACATAAACCAATGTGAAAATTATTAGAGGTAGATTAGAGAGACTGCTAAAAAATGTTGGGTACAATATTTTTATTGGACCCTTAGAAAAATACCATGAGCATGGTACATACACCAGGAAACATGTGGAGAGACTCGAAGTTGGGACTAACTCATTAATGATATTTTTCACACATTTAACTTTTAGGACCTAAACTGAAGAGTATGCCATGGCCTGAAAAAAATTAAGCCTTTCTTAATATAATTTGATGAAGATGGTATAACCTAATTTAGAAAGTAAGTAACAACATACAAAATATAAAATAAATGAGCAATGAAGGTTCTAGATGAATTATATGATACCATTCCCCTAAGATGTTATACTAGCAATTGGCCCAAAGGTCAAATTAATGTCAAAAGGGATTGTTTAGTAGGATATGGTTTGGTGAGACAACTTGGTACCTAGTCCAAAACACTAACTTTGAATCACATCTAAAGCTTTAGAATGTAAATCATATAAAACCAATGGAATTTAAGCATTCCATAAGGTCAAAAAAATTGAGGTTATTTAGGCTCTCTTCTGCTCCTCCTACTCATAAGAGAAGTTTCAATCTCATCCTCCCCTTCCCTATCCCTATCCATATAATGGTCCCCTGAAGACATGGTTGTCATGTAATCCCCATTGCTTATATTTTAACCATTTATACTCTCTCTAGGTGGAAATATGGAGCTTAGTTTATCATTGTTCACAACCAGATCCTTTTTTTACATCAAGATAACCTAGTGTATTAAACATTAAAAAGGAAAATTATATGAAATAATTAAGGAAAACCACACACCAAGCACATTTTTCATAGTATTTTCCTTTTTTATTTTTTTATTTATCTCATCATGAAGTTGTGACCATCTTTGTAGCTATCTCTCATCAATTTGGGCTACCCTCTCACTCTCAGTATTTTAGGTGACCTGATAAAAAAGCTCACATTCAATACATGACTAAGGGAAGGAGAATAAATGGAATGCTATGGTCTCAAAGTATGCACCGAATGGTTTTCCTAACTAGGATTTTAGGATTTTTAATAAAATGTGTCAAGCAGATGTAATAAAATATTATCTCAAAATAAGATGAGGGAAGGAACAATTTATCTCTTTTATTTTTCATCAAGATTTCATGCCTCATGAATGTAACATTCAAGGAAGAGAAGCTCTAAAACCTTCCATGTCCTAATGGATTAATATGTGAGGAAGTTGTAGACATGATGCACGGTCTACAAAAATAGAGATGGAGTTACCTTTTCCATTAATGGTAGAGGAAATATTTACAGATGCCTTAACCTATGAGAGAGGAAAGAATTATCGAAGGCCCACCTTTTCCACCTATGGCAGAAGATAGATTCATGAAGGCAATGCCATTCCCCTCGTAGAGAAGGAAAATTTTGTGAAGGTGACCTATCTATATGGACTTTATAGAGAGAATGAGGATGCTCTAACAATTTTTTTCAAAGAGGAGGAAGTGCTTTCACTGTGACCTATTTTCTCTCATGGGGAAGAGGTTAATTTATTAGGAGGAGAAGAGGTGGTGTCATCTAATGAATCAATAAGGCTTCTTCCTCTACTAACAACATTTTATAAATACATAAAATGGAAATTTGATCAACATATACAGGCCATGTCATCAAAGGAACTCCCAAAGTCTTGTTTTCCACCATAGAATTCCATATGTGGTGAATCATGAAAGCACCTATAGCTAGATGGGAAATAAATCAATACAACATCATGGGCCCTCAAAAGTCTTCATAAAGGTGAGCCCTAGTAGTATCCCAAACAAGTCCCAAATATGTTTCCACTTAGCAGCATCATGACTTGCTTATAACCTTATTTTCAATTTACCATGTGGTATGATCATGTTGAATATGGGCCTCCTTGTTGCTTTCTATTATATATCACTTCCTCTGGGATTTGAATGCATGGGATGTTACCATGTGGTAGCATCCTAGTTTTTTAGGTATCATAAGCTTAAGGTATAATTGTTTGGTCCCCTATAGGGCCAAGTTACCTTTGATTGGAAGGCACATGGCACCTCTGCATCTGATCTATCTTTGGGACTTAGACCATCATGGTCAATGGGGGTCTTTACAGAGGCCATGCCATCAGGGACACCTAGTGCCAACCATAGATTTCAATATGTGTTAGGCTAAGCAACTCAATAGGTGTTGTGTGAGTATCTCAATAGATGGTTATGGTATGGCATCTAGGGATTAATGTATTTATATAGGGCCATTATGATTCTCAATAAAAATATGTATGGTTCACCTTCCTTTTTTTTACAGTCCTAATTTTTTTTATTAAGTTCATTTTCTATATATATATATATATATATATATATATATATATATATATATATATATATATATATATATATATATATATATATATATATATATATATATATATATTTTGGGATTATTTTGGGTAAGTGTTTTATTTTCATTTATGGAGTGAATTAACATTTTAAAATTATGATGTGGGCACCCCCTAAATATTGATAATTAAACCTACCAACCCTCCTTGCCACCTAGGACCAATTGCCAATCACCCATATTTTCTCTCAACTGGCGACTCCTCTATCATGGCATTCACATTGTATCACAAATTATGCCCCTTTTTATACCCATATGGCATGCACTTTGTAAAATATTTATTGCTCACTTCAACTACAAAAAAATAATGTCATTAAAGTATGATGTCATTTCCCCTCATCATCACGGCCTAGCTCACTTTGAAATATTTCACCACTTGTAAGTTTTGTATGGCCTTGTCATAATTTCTCTAGGTGTCAATTTATTGCTAGCATAGAAGAACATAAATTATAATACAAACTTTGGAAACTTATTATCTTGTCTCCATATAATTATCATTGCAGTGATGACTTTAGTTTCAAATCTAACATGGAGCCTTCTCACCTCAAATCATTGTCATGTTGTCCTTGACAACCTTTCACAATAGCAAATGTCCAAGAAAATAACCTGCCACCTTGGAAGCTTTGTACCTCTTTTTAATGGATGCAAGTCATGTAAATCCAAAAGTTGCCTTAAATCCACACAATCCCAATAGACACAAAATCAATCTATCACATAGTGAATGGGAAATTTGAGGTTGTCTCTTTCCATTAAGAATGCAATCCATCATAGACTAAAGCATTACATGGAAATTCATATCCTAATTAGTTTTCCCCCAAAATTATTTTACACAAACTTATTTTGGCATCCAAATACATTCTTATAACGCATGAAAGTGGTGAATTATTTAAGGTGAGATGGGCAATGATGGTCAGAAGCAATGGCAAGGCATTTAAGGCTATAGACTAGAAGAGACTTAGGTAACTATGGGCCATTTAGTGGCTTCTCTTATGAAAGTTAATAGGTATTTTTATTTAGTGGATTTATTGAGGTTTTAATTTAGTAAATCGATGCCATTTGAAGTGAAAGAGTGTAAATTGGTAGTTGAACCTCATGTCAAACTCATGACTACTAACACCATCTCACATTTTGTGCACAAATCACTAAACAACAAAAAATGTTATTCTTTCTAAAAATCCTTTGAAAACATTTTTATTTCATGAGTGTTCCCTTAGTTTTTTTCTTTTTTTGTTAATAGGGATAAATAATATGCTTACGAATACAAATTCTAATTGTGGTTTCCTTTTCTTCCAAGGGTTTGAGTATGGTGCTTTCATATGTTCTTAAACATGATGTAATTTCTCTAGGTGTCAATATATTGGCAACATGGATAAATAAAAGCTACAAGATAGATTTTTGGTCTTCAATGTCTTGTCCCCACATCAGAACCATTACAACACTTATTCAAGTTGACATCAAACATGGAGCCCTACCATAATCAAATCAGCTCTCATGATATACTCATCCACCCATGGCAGTAAAAAATGACCAATCATATATGTTGCTACCCTACAAGCTACAGACCCATTCACAATGTGTGTAGACCATGTAAATCTATGTTTGGTGTAGAAAATGTGCCCTTTATTATACAATATCACCTAAAATATTTCATTACTTGCATGTTTTGTATGGCCTTGCCTTTTTGACCCCATTACCATTGCTCAAGCTCACTATGAAATGGAATGTTTCCTCATTGCATAGTTTAATACCACATCATATGAAGGAATGCACAACCTCATTTTCCACAATCACCTCCACAAAAATATTAAATTATTATTTCTTATCACTTCATGCACAAAAGGTGAGATAGGGTCATTGGTTATGCACATAGGGTACCACCTCACATTCCCTAGTCTACAATGGCTTGCATTTTTTTTGGAAAGAGATAGTATCTATGCCCAATCTCTATACCAAAATTATAACTCCCCCGAAATCAATTAGAAGACTTCTATTTTTGTTGGTTAAAGAGTGTTGCATGTTGGGTTTGGGATAACTATGGGTGATTAAGTTTGACACCCATGATGAAATATGGATGGAACACATTTCTATTTCCAAAAAAAATTCCACCCTTTGTCTTGGTGATTACAATGCAAAATTTGTTTTCATTACATTTGTGTTAGTAAAATTAGAGGCAACCAAGATAATGATGTCCAAAAGTTTATATTGTAGCTTATGTTCATCTATGCTACTAATATATTGACACCTAAGAACATACAAAAACATTTTACTCATATCCATGGAATAAATGTCAAGGCCATACAAAACTTGCAAGTGGTGGAAGATTTCAAAGTGAGTTGCAAGTGGTGGATGATGAGGGACAGTGATAGGCCATTTCATCTAATATCATACATTAGAGGGCCCATATCATATGCATGAACCCATTACAAAGGGATTTGTAGCTTTTAGGGTGGTGGCATCTTATATTGACTATTTTCTATTTGATTATGGAAGCACTCCACCTCTGATGTGCAAATCGAATCAACTATGTAATGCCATTGATGTGGGCACAATAAATTATAATTATGAATTCTATCTTGTTGCTTTCATCATGGTTAAAGTGAGTATAAAAGATTTTATAGAGTGGACGCCACATAGATGCATAGGGGAGCATCTTTGTTGATACAATGTTGTCGATTGGTGATCGATACTACATTGTATACTTAAAATGGGAATATACTCCACAAATCAAAATAAAACACTTATACATTTTATAATAATATTTATATATCATATAATAAAAATATATATATAATAATATATAATTTAAAGATATATATAAATATATATATATATATATATTATATTAAGGGTGATGGAGGTGAAAGAATTTAGGGCGTGGTTATCTCTCTACAGGCCTGAGTTAGGGTGTACAATGTGGCTTGCACTTCTTGTCTCTTTGAGTTAAGTCGTGCCTCATCCCTGTCTTCTCCTTCCAAGTTTGAACCCTATTGAGATGCATTTAATATGACTATAATGCAAGCAATAGTGAAGAATGTTAATGGATACGAAACTAGGGA
This sequence comes from Torreya grandis, assembly GCA_037957365.1. Classification (NCBI taxonomy): domain Eukaryota; kingdom Viridiplantae; phylum Streptophyta; class Pinopsida; order Cupressales; family Taxaceae; genus Torreya; species Torreya grandis. The sequence continues at coordinate 194,199 of JARHVA010002030.1, read as the reverse complement.
TTTATCATAAAAAGTCTAACTTATGGAATCATCAACTGAGCACTAGGGTTTTAGGCTAGAATTATAGCCACAAAGCTCTTAGGAATAAAAGATAATCTCTTTGGAGTTGTTGTAAAATTAGTCATCCCCTGCCAGGGATTTAGAGGCTAGGTTTTATCAAATGAGGGTTGTGGATTTTGAGGCAAAGCTCTGGTGAAGATTCTTAAAGATGAAGCATGGTATTCAAAAAGAGGTTTGATTTACCACTTCGATAGGTTTTGGCCACCCCTTTCAACTCTATAGAAGTAGCTCTCACTTTCTTAGAAGCCATTATTGGTTGATGATTTGGAAATTTATCCCTGTGTGAAGGGTTTTTTCATTGTGGCTTTTGATTATTTGATTGATAAGATTAAAATTATTCAAGATAAATCTTGGATTTTTGATAATTACCTTCTGTTGATGAAACTTTGGTTCCTTAAGTTCAATCCTTTTGCTAAAAATCTTTCAATTTGTCCGGTTTGGGTTAGGCTGTCATATCTCACACTGTAGTTCTAGAACAAACTTGAGATTTCAATGATTGGTAGAGATTTGGGGGAAGTACTATAAATAGATGTCATTTCACTAATTTTTTCCTAGACAACTTTTTCCAAATTTTTGGCAAGTTTAAATATCTCTAAAATTTACTTGAGAAGATTAACTTAAAAGTGTAATAAAGGTGTCGATCTCAACAGATAGATTTTGAAGGAATCTTATTTAGATGCAAAATTTGCTTTCAATTGGGACATGTTTCAACTTCATGCCCCAAATCCAAGATAAAATTAGTTTCTTCCTAGGGTAAGAAGAATAAGGAGGAATTGCTGACAGTAAGTCCCATTAGCAACCCTAGCTTGTCTTTAGGTATCATAGTAGTTTACAAATAATATCTCTATTCTCGATAAAAAAAACTTATTCTTTCTTCTTCACTGCTTATTGGAAATAGTGAAAATAAAGTGAGGGACCTGAATCCTCAGAATAAAGTAGATAAAGTTGAATAAATGGTTGATTTAGATAGCTCGATCTCAGTAAAATTGAGTAATGAAGAAGAATGGAAAGTTGTGAAGAGTAGAAAGAAAGGACACATCATTCCCAAGTCTCCTAAAAGGGCTCTAAGTTCTCATGGTGGATAAATGATTGTGGAATAGTAATTGTAAGTTGTTTTTTTGTAATTGTGGCTTGAAAGTTAGTTCAAAAAACTTTTAGATGTTTGTCACTGTTATTTTTTGTGGGCCATTTACCTTAATGATTATTCTATTAAGTCAAGCCTCTTTGGATTTTTGGAATTTTGTTGAAGGGTCAGGTACCCATTTTTTCTTGAGTATCGATAAAAAAATATTATATTATTATTTAAATTATATATCAATATTATAAATATAATATAATATAAAATAATTATTAATATACTATATTTATAGTATAATATTAAAATTTTAGAAACATTTAAAACATAACATGTTTAATTTTGTATAACATTGTACTTTATTTTTTATCATTAAAAACTATGTTTATTATACACATACATATATATATATATTTAACTATAAAGAAATTTATATGCATGAATAAATTAATAAATAAATATAGACACCTAGATAGGTTTTTAGACACTTATTAAAACTCAGAGGAAATGAGTGTAGAAAACCACAAGATAGTTGTCCTTGCATGTGATGATTCAGTGGAAGCCTCTATGGATCATCTTTGCTATGGATATGGTGATAAAACTCTAGCAAGAGATGATTATGAACAACTACAAGATCATGAATGGTAGGGGCACCAACATCCACATTGTAGATGGGCCCTACATAACAATATACCAATGCATGCCTACACGGGATCAAGATGTTTGGTCCAGCCTGATGCATGCTGAACATAGAGGGATGTGTGATAGAGATGGTATTTTGATAATGAGTGGAAGGCATATATGGTTAGATCACTACTCCATCTCCCACTGTGCAGATGGCCTAGTGGATGTTGTCTTGGCCTCCACTACTATTACCATTTTCAGCAATCATTTTTCCCACCACAACGAGGTCATATTGCTTATACACAACTATAATTATATGCAAGACAAGATTATGCATGTCACCATCACCTTCAACCATTTTGGTAAAGGCCTTGTGAAATAAATGCCCAGGTATATTTGTTATATATATTAATTTGTTTAGTTTGGCTCCTATATTTTTATAACAATAACAATTTCAATTGCAAGTGCCGGTCCATGTTGTAAATAATGATTATATACACCTGTAGATGTATGCAATTGGTGGAAGCCTTTTATGGAACATACCTTACTACCTTCATCTCTAAAGAAAAGTTTTCCATATTTGTACATATATCCATGTTTATATATGTGATCTATCTCATACACATAAATACCATTTATGGATTTCAATCCAACTACATCAGATTACTAGCTACTATTTTAATTCTTATATATTTGCATTTGAAGTGGTTGGAATTTGATGTCTATTTGAAATCTAAGAAATAGAAAAGGGACAAAGCATACTCCAAGCCCAACAATGGTAAAGTATATTATTGAGTATATGAGTTTATAGGTATAGTGGATCTATCTCTCATTATGCTAACAGTCTTTCACCATGTCAACACTCAAGCAATCATGATGTGGACATTATCAAGGTGTCTGTCAGCAGTAAACACATGGCAATGTTTAGTTGGGTAATAAGGGAATATGCAACATTTTGTCTTATGTGAGACAAATCTAAGGGGTTGATACCCCAATAAAAATGCCTTTGATGTAAAGATGGAACAAGAACCTAGAAAAGGAACAAAAAATAATTCATATCAAATTAACTACAATATTAAAGAATGGGAAAGAGAATTGGTCAAAATTGATGAAGACAAGTCAAGCTATTTTTATCAGCCATTAAAAAACTGAGGAGAAAACATAGCACATGAAAGAGATCTTAAATTAGCTAAAATTAGAGATTATTGGGAAGAATCAATAGTTTAAAAAATGGTAGAACTAATAAAATAATATGAATACATTTCCCCCAAGAATTTTAAAGAGCTCTGTGACATCAAACCAGAGTTAGGAATAATGAGCATTTAATTAAAACCAAAAGCAAGACCCATTTGGAAAAGACCTTATCAACTAAATCCTAACATGAATATCAAATTAAAAACATAAATTAATAAAATTCTAGTTGATGACATCATAAAACTAGTATAATATGTTTATTGGAGTAGTTTGATGTTCGTACAAAACAAAAAGATGAGATAAATATGAAAATGTGTTGATTTTAGAAATTTGAATAAAGCTTGCATTCATGAATTATTTCCAACATCATTAACAAAATAAGTCTTTAAAAATATTATGGTAAGAGAGGCATATTCCTTTACAAATGTATTCTAAAGATATCATCAGGTTTAGATTAACAAATAAGACAAGCCCAAGATAGAATTTGCCATGTAACAGGGTTCATTTATGTACACAATCATGCCATTTGCCTTAAAGAATGCCCCAACTATATTTAGTTGAATCATGATCGAAGCCTTCAAATATTTTATCCATGACTTTTTGGAGGCATAAGTTTATGATTGGACTATTTATGGCTTATTAAAAGATCACATCCAAGCACTAAGACCCATTTTCAAAATATGTTACATGTTAAAAATTGTCTTAAATATGAATAAATGCATATTTTTTGACACTATTTGGGACATTGTTGGGTCACATAATTTTAAAAAAAGGTTTGATGATTGATCCTCTAAAAACAAAAATAATTGTAAACTTAACACCACCAAAAATATAAAAATATGTCTGCATGTTACTAGGATACATAGGATGTCACCATAAATTTATCAGAGGCTATATTGTGATTAACACACCAATAGAGGAATTATTGAAAATAATAATAATAATAATAATAATAATAATAATAAAATAATTGATTGGAATAAAGAGTGCCATGACATATTTAAAACATTAAAAACCAAAATCCTCAATGTACCAATACTAATATTTCTAAATTGGAAGGTTCCATTCAATGTAGATGTTGACATGTCAAGGTTAGCAATAAGTATGGTATTGGGACAACCTTGAGGAAACATGGATCTTCAATATCTTTTACAAGTTTAAGATTGGCCAAAGTAGAACAAAACTATTCCACTACAAAATGAGAAGCATTGACAATGGTGTATGATCTTTAAAATTCAAACACTACTTGCTTATGATGCCATTTATTTTTGATACCGATCATGACCCTATAAGATATATCTTAAATAGACCAATACTTCAGAGGAGAATATGTAGATGGTTAGTGTTGTTCCAAGAGTTATAATTTACTATAATTATCATACTAGTCAATCTTAGTAATGGCCTAGATTATCTATCCTACATCAAGAAAGGAGAAGATCAAGAACTAATACATGATGAATTATTAGGAGCACATATATTCCATGTGTAAGTAGTCCAAAAAGACATGGAGATGATTGCATAATTTTTGTTGACAAGGGAATATTCAGAATGGTACAAAAAATGGATAAGAAAAGACCTATCATCCAAGAATTTTCATTTACATTAATTGAATCAGCACTATAAAAAGGGATATGATGAAATATTGAGATGAGTGGTTCTTGAACATGAGTGGTAGAAAATACTTAAAGAAGATCACAAAGGAATTGTGAGTGACACAAAGTACGAAATGAAATAACACAAAAAGTATTATTGGCCAATTGTGGTGGCCCACCCTATTCAAAGATGCCCATATTTATGCATAATGATGCAACATTTTTTAAAATATGGGAAATCCAAATGTTAGGGATGAAATGCCACTAATACCAGGACTTGCTTTAGCACCCTTTGAAAAATGGGCAATTAATTTTACTGGGCCTATTAAACCCATAATAAGAAGATCCCAAGCTCGATTCATCATCACAAGAACTGAATATTTGACACAATAAGCCGAAGTTATGCCAATTAAATATTCTATAGTGAATTTTTTGGCAAAGTTTATCTATAAAACATCATTAGATAATTTATATGTCCTTTAAGCATAACTACCAACCATAGGAACACTTTGTTAATGTAACAATTCTTGAATTTTTAAAATAATTCTTGATCAATCATATAAAAAAAGCACACCTCACCATCTACATGCAAATGGAATGGTGAATTTTTTTAAAAAGGAGTTGAATAAGGTATTGATGAAGAAATGCAATCTTAGTGTCATAAATTGGGGCCTAAAAATGCCCATCATACTTTAGGCATACCGTATAACGTATAAATGACTAAAATATTATGTCTCATTCCAATTAGTGTGTGGATTAGAGTCCATAATACCAATGGAATTTATTGTACCAATTTTAAGTATGGTAATAACATTTTATATCAATTAATATAACTCATTCTATGAATGATTAGTATGATTAGAACAATTGAATGAAAAAGGATTCATAGCCACATACAACCAAACTTAGGAGAAGAGATGCCAAAAATCATGGCACAACAGAAATTAAAAATACAAAGAATTTCATGAAGGACATTATGTATTAGTTTATGATAACAAATTTAAGAATCTAGGAAAATAAAAAATCAAATCTAGCCATACATTGTCATAAAAATATTGTCGATTGGTGAAATAAAAATTAAAACATTGGTAGGTCCATCAATAGAGGCTGCCTTAAAGTATATCACACCACATAATGGGAAACAATACTATAGAAAAAATATAAAGTAAAAAAATAAAAATAAAATAAATAATTCCCAAGTTGAAAATCAACAAATGGTGGCCTAAGGAAATAAAGAAATATAAAAATCCCAAGTAGAAAACTAAAAAAGGTAGTGTAAGGAGATAAAATACAAAGTAGAGCTAGGAGGTGTGACATAGGTCCTATAAATCTAGCCAAACGAGTTGAATAGGGATGTTGCCACATCCTACACTAGACATCTAAGTATCTATTTGTTAACCATATTGCACACTCCTAAACATTAGTCAGATAAAAGGAACTCTAGGAAGCATAACATTGGCCCTATACATCTGATCAGGCAAGTCAAGCAAGGATATCACAACATCTTATGCCAGATATCTAAGTATTGGGTTAGTCAACCTTACTACTAATTCTTAAATAGACGGAGGAATTAGGATTAAAAAACAATATTAAACGTAAATAAGAACAAGGAAAATAATAAATGTAAAGATTAAGGCACTAAATAAATGCCAAATGGTAAAAATATCAATGACATTAAATGAGAAGTAAAAGTTAATAATCTATAAGTGAATGACAACTCAACAAACTAGTATATGCACCATTCATAAGAGATATATAAATATTACATGTCAAGTTGTATTTAATGCAATTAATGACATAACATGGAATTAAGTTGAACAAAAACTCTATAAATAATGACCACAAATCACCTAAAATCATAATAAAACTTAAAGAATACCCAAAATATGTTAAAATCATTATGTGGCTTGGTAATTTCACAAGCAAAAAAGTAATAGAGAAAAATGGGAACTTCACATATCATTGATGACATAATGCTCTTGATTCCCAAACGCAAGCATGTCTTAGTCAAAGCATTAACACTAGATCCCCAAGAAGCCTTTTTATCTATCCTATATAAATTAGGGAACTTAGAACATATGTTTAGATATACCCATGTAAACATTACGGAGATATATCATCCAAGGATGGAGGTAGACTTAGGTGAGCTCATTCACCATGTTTCACAAACTAACACATGGGAATAGACCACTAAGGTTAGTTCCATTCCACAAATTAAACTTGATCCATGGGCTAAGTTCCCATACTTCTACTTAGTCAATTGCATTGTCAAAATACTATTGAGTCGTCTTTATAATGGCATTATGTTTTTGGAACAACCAGACCTCATCACTACAGATGACATTGAATGAGTAATAATATTAATATAGGAGGGACACAACATTCATAAGTATGATAAGAAAGGGTTTATAAAATGAAAGTAAGCCTCCCTATGCCTAGGGATTATAAAAAATAAAAGAGGCATCATAATTCCTTCAATCATAAACCTGGTACTAAGATAAAGGGTAAAGGCAATTGCATGGAAAGTCTATGAAAGGTCAAATTTCATGACATGCCTTATATTCTCTCCCATGTTATTCATAAGTTTTCTAGTAGAAGAGGTGTGAAGATGAAGGAGGTCCCCCTAATCCTTAAATTGGACCACTGTGATTTTGTTTGCAAACTTTGTCTTGGACCTAATGTTAACTCTCTTATGTTTGATCATTAAAATACAAACATGCAACTTAAAAACATCAACCATGGTATTATTTGATGGATAAACTCTAGGTCTCTTAGATCTTTCTTATGTAAAAATAAGATTTGATCTACTTTCATAATGGTTTTTGACATTGTTGTTATATTTCACATCGCCCAGGCTGCTTCATATTTTTTTTAGCTTATTGGTTTTTGCTCTTTTACTAGAGTTGAAGGTTCCAGCACTTTGGACTATTTATACTCATTGGATTCAGTGCTTCAATATATTTCTAGCAGCCATTCTTGTAGATTTATTGGAGCCCTAGATTTTATACCTTGCTTCAATTTTTGACATCGTCAAAGATTATTTCAAGTTTTCTTATCTTTTGGTTCAATTTTGACCCACTAAAGATTTTTTTATGAATAATCTCTCTTGACAGAGGTCCCCATTAGTACCTCTACATTTTTTATATGTATTTCTTTCTATGAGCTTTCTAATGAGTGGTCATAATAGTGTTTTTTACACTTACTTTTGTAACTATGGCCACTATAGTACCTTGTACTTTTTTAGCACTTTTGTTATGGGTGGGTGTTATTCTTATTTTTATTGGGAGTTGATATTTTTATCTAACCTTTGTGGTATTTTAATCCCACATTATTTGTGTCATCATTCCTCCCCCATGAGTTGCCTATTTAAAGGCATGTTGTATTTCATTCAAACCCACTTCACTAAGGAGATCCCAAAGGTCAGAATGCATTTAAAGTTCTTTTATACAACATCTGATATGTTTTCATCACTCTTTGTAACTCATGTGTAATGATTTATTTTCTACTTGCTAATTATCTACCATTTGTCTTCATTATCTATGATATTTTGAAGTACCATTTTGTCATTTCTAACCCTAAACAAATGCTTCATGGTTATATAGGATATTATTAGACCCTCCCTTGTACCATTTGAGTGAGACCCTTAACTAGAAACCCTTATTAATTCTCCACCCCATATTGCTTGGTCGAGTGGATTAAATCCCAAATTCATTACTTAATTGGATGTGTGTAGTGTTCATAAAGTCTAACACACAACATAAGCTTTCTCAATAGGGATAGATTCTAGAGGGAGAGAAGCCCAAAATATTATTTAATTATTAAATTAAATAAATAATATTAATCCCCCTTACTAACAAATGTTTCATGTTTATTGAGGATATTATTGGACCCTCCCTTGTACTGCTCAGGTGAGACCCTTAACTAGCAACCCTTCTTCATTTTCCACCCCACGCTCCTTGGTCGAGTGGATTTAATCCCACATTAATTACTTAATTGGATGAGTGTAGTGTTCATAAAGTCCAACACACAGCATAAGCTTTCCCAATAGGGAAAAATTCTAGAGGGTAAGAAGCCTAAAATATTATTTAATTAGTAAATTAAATAAATAATATTAATACCCCTTACTAACAAATACTTCATGGTTGTTGAAGATATTATTACACCCTCCCTTATACCGCTCGGGTGAGACCCTGAACTAGAAACCCTTATTAATTCTTTACCCCACGCTCCTTGGTCGAGTCAATTTAATCCCACATTCATTACTTATTTAGATGAGTGTAGTGTTTATAAAGTCAAACACATAACATAAGAGTTTCCAATAGGGAAAGATTCTAAAGGGCGAGAATCCTGAAATATTATTTAATTATTAAATTAAACAAATAATATTAACCACCTTATTAACAAATGTTTCAAGTTTGTTGAGAATAATATTAGACCCTCCATTATACCACTCAGGTGAGACCCTTAACTAGAAACCCTTTTTAATTATCCACCCCACATTGCTTAGTCGAGTGGATTTAATCCCACATTTGTTAATTAATTAGATGCATGTAGTGTTCATAAAGTCCAACACACAACATAAGCTTTGCTAATAGGGAAAGATTATAAAGGGTGAGAAGCCCAAAATATTGTATAATTGTTAAATTAAATTAATATAAAATTAATGCCCCTTACTAGAAAATACTTCCATGGTTATTGAGGATATTATAGGACCCTTCCTTGTACCGCTCGGGTGAGACCCTTAACTAGCACCCTTATTAATTCTCCACCCCACATTACTTAGTCATGTGGATTTAATCCCACATTATTACTTAATTGAATGAGTGTAGTGTTCATAAATTCTAACACACAATAAAAGCTTTTCCAATAGGAAAAGATTCTAGAGGGTGAGAAGCTTGAAATATTATTTAATTATTAAATTAAATAAATAATATCAATCCCCCTTACTAAAAAATGTTTCATGGTTGTTGAGGATATTATTAGACCCTCCCTTGTACTGCTCAGGTGAAACCCTTAACTAGCAACCCTTTTTAATTATCCAACCCACATTGCTTGGTCGAGTGGATTTAATCCCACATTCATTACTTAATTGGATGATTGTAGTATTTATAAAGTCCAACACACAATATAAGCTTTGCCAATAGAGAAAGATTCTAGAGGGTGAGAAGACCAAAATATTATTTGATTATTAAATGAATAAATAATATTAATCACCCTTACTAACAAATGCTTCATGTTTGTTGAGGATATTATTGGACCCTCCCTTGTACCATTCGGGTGAGACCCTTAACTAGCAACCCTTATTAATTCTCCACCCCACACTAATTGGTTGAGTGGATATAATCCCATATTCATTACTTAACTAGATGAGTGTAGTGTTTATAAAGTACAACACATGACATAAACTTTACCAATAGGGAAAGATTCTAGAGGGTGAAAAGACCAAAATATTATTTAATTATATAATTAAATAACTAATATTAATCCCCCTTACTAACAAATGTTTCATGGTTGTTGAGGATATTATAAGACCCTCCCTTGTACTACTCAGGTGAGACCCTTAACTAGCAACCCTTTTCAATTCTCCACCCCACGTTGCATGGTCAAGTAAATTTAATCCCACATTCATTACATAATTAGATGAGTGTAGTGTTCATAAAATTCAACACACAACATAAGCTTTGCCAATACGAAAAGATTATAGAGGGTGAGAAGCCCAAAATATTATTTATTTATTAATAAATAATATTAACCCCCCTTACTAACAAATGTTTCATGGTTGTTGAGGATGTTATTAGACCCTCACTTGTACCGCTCAAGTGAGACATTTAACTAGCAACCCTTCTTAATTCTCCACCCCACATTGCTTGATCGAGTGGATTTAATCCCACATTGATTGCTTAATTCGATGAGTGTAGTGTTCATAAAGTCTAACACACAACATAAGCTTTTCCAATAGGGAAATATTCTATAGGGTGAGAAACCTAAGATATTATTTAATTATTATATTAAATAAATAATATTAATCCCCCTTACTAATAAATACTTCATGGTTTTTGAGGATTATTTCTGACCTTCCCTTATACCACTCAAGTGAGACCCTTAACTAGCAACCCTTCTTAATTCTCCACCTTGCACTACTTGGTCATGTGGATTTAATCCCACATTCATTACTTAATTGGATGAGTGTAGTGTTCATAAAATCTAACACACAATATTAGCCTTGCCAATAGGAAAAGATTCTAGAGGGTGAGAAGCCCAAAATATTATTTAATTATTAGATTAAATAAATAATATTAATCCCCCTTACTAACAAATACTTCATGGTTGTTGAGAATATTAATGGACCCTCCCTCGTACCGCTCGGGTGAGACCCTTAACTAGCAACACATCTTAATTATCCACCCCGCACTACTTGGTCGAGTGGATTTAATCCCACATTAATTACTTAATTGGATGAGTGTAGTGTTCATAAAGTCCAACACACAACATAAGCTTTGCCAATAAAGAAAGATTCTAAAGGGCGAGAAGCCCAAAATATTATTTAATTATTAAAATAAATAAATATTATTAATCTCCCTTACTCAAAAATGATTCATGGTTGTTGAAGATATTATTGGACCCTCCCATGTACCACTCAATTGAGACCCTTAACTAGCAAACCTTCTTAATTCTCCACTCCATGTTACTTGGTCAAGTAGATTTAATCCCACATTCATTAATTAATTAGATGAGTGTAGTGTTCATAAAGTCTAACACACAACATAACATTTGATAATGCAAAAAGATTATAGAGGGCGAGAAGCCCAAAATATTATTTATTTATTAAATTAAATAAATAATATTAACCCACCTTACTAACAAATGTTTCATGGTTGTTGAGGATATTATTAGACCCTCACTTGTACCACTCAAGTGAGACATTTAACTAGAAACCCTTCTTAATTCCCCAGCCCACGTTGCTTGATCGAGTGGATTTAATCCCACATTCATTACTTAATTGGATGAGTGTAGTGTTCATAAAGTCTAACACATAACATAAACTTTTCCAATAGGGAAAGATTCTAGAGGGTGAGAAACCTAAAATATTATTTAATTATTATATTAAATAAATAATATTAATCCCCCTTACTAATAAATGCTTCATGGTTTTTTAGGATTATTTCTAACCTTCCCTTATACCGCTCGAGTGAGACCCTTAACTAGCAACCCTTCTTAATTCTCTACCCTGCACTGCTTGGTCATGTGGATTTAATCCCACATTCATTACTTAATTGGATGAGTGTAGTGTTCATAAAGTCCAACACACAACATAAGTCTTGCCAATAGGTAAAGATTCTAGAGGGGAAAAACCTCAAAATATTATTTAATTATTAAATTAAATAAATAATATTAATCCCCCTTACCAACAAATGTTTCATTGTCATTAAGGATATTATTAGACACTCCCTTGTACCACTTGGGTGAGATCCTTATAGTAACCCTTCTTAATTCTCCACCCCACCTTGTTTGGTCAAGTGGATTTAATCCCACATTCATTACTTAATTAAATGACTATAGTGTTCATAAAGTGTAACACACAACATAAGCTCTGCCAATAGGGAAAGATTCTATAGGGTGAGAAGGTCAAAATATTATTTAATTATTAAATTAAATAAATAATACTAAGCCCCCTTACTAAAAAATGCTTCATGGTTGTTGAAGATATTATTAGACCCTCCCTTGTACTACTTGGGTGAGACCCTTAACTAGTAACCCTTCTTAAATTCTTCACCCCATGCTGCTTGGTCAAGTGGACTTAATCCCACATTCATTATTTAATTAGATGATTTCAATGTTCATAAAGTCCAACACACAACATAAGCTTTAGCAATAGGGAAAGATTCTAGAGGTCAAGAAACCCAAAATATTATTTAATTATAAAATTAAATAAATAATATTAATCCCCCTTACTAACAAATATTTCATGGTTGTTGAGGATATTATTGGACCCTCCCTTATACTACTCGAGTGAGACCCTTAATTAGTAACCCTTCTTAATTCTCCACCCCACACTACTTGGTTGAGTAGATTTAATCCCACTTCAATTAATTCATTAGATGAGTGTAGTGTCCATAAACTCCAACACACAACATAATATTTGCCAATAGGGAAAGATTTTAGAGGGTGAGTAGCACAAAATATTATTTAATTATTATATTAAATAAATAATATTAATCCCCTTACTAACAAATGCTTCATGGTTATTGAAGATATTATTTGACCCTCCCTTGTACCACTCCAGTGAGACCATTAACTAACAACCCTTCTTAATTCTCCACCCCATGTTGCTTGGTCGAGTGGATGTAATCCCACATTCATTACTTAATTAGATGAATGTAGTGTTCATAAAGTTCAGCACACAACATACAATTTGCCAATAGGGAAAGATTCTGGAGGGTTAGAATCCCAAAATATTATTTAATTATTAAATTAAATAAATAATATTAACCCCCTTAAGAATAAATGTTTCATGGTTGTTGAGGATATTATTAGACCCTCCCTTGTATCACTCAGGTGAGACCCTTAACTAGCAACCCTTCATAATTATCCACCCCAAGCTACTTGGTCGAGTGTATTTAATCCCACATTCATTACTTAATTGGATGAGTGTCGTGTTCATAAAGTCCAACCCACAACAAAATCTTTATCAATAGGGAAAGATTCTAGAGGGCGAGAACCCTGAAATATTACCTAATTATTAAATTAAATAAATAATATTAATCCCCCTTACTAACAAATGTTTCATGGTTGTTGAGGATATTATTGGACCTTCCCTTGTACTGTTCGAGTGAGACCCTTAACTAGCAACCCTTATTAATTCTCCACCTCACACTGCTTGGTCTAGTGGATTTAATCCCACATTCAATACTTAATTGAATGAGTGTAGTGTTCATAAAGTCCAACACACAACATAAGCATTTCCAATAGGGAAAGATTCTAAAGGGAGAGAAGCATGAAATATTATTTAATTATAAAATTAAATAAATAATATTAATCCCCCTTACTAACAAATGCTTCATGGTTGTTGAAGATATTATTGGACCCTCACATGTACCACTCAGGTGAGACCCTTAACTAGCAACCCTTCTTAATTCTCCACCCCACGCTACTTAGTCGAGTGGATATAATCCCACATTCATTACTTTATTGGATGAGTGTAGTGTTCATAAGTCCAACACATAACATAAGCTTTGCCAATAGGGAAATATTCTAGAGGGTGAGAAGCCTGAAATATTATTTAATTATAAAATTAAATAAATAATATTAATCCCTCTTACTAACAAATGTTTCATGGTTGTTGAGGATGTTATTCGACCCTCCCTTATACTGATCGATGAGACCCTTAACTAGCATCTCTTATTAATTCTCCACCCTGCATTTCTTGGTCAAGTGTATTTAATACCACATTCATTACTTAATTGGATGAGTGTAGTGTTCATAAATTCCAACACATGACATAATATTTGCCAATAGGCAAAGATTTTAGAGAGTGAGAAGCCTGAATTATTATTTAGTTATTAAACTAATAAATAATATAATCCCCCTTACTAGCAAATGCTTCATGGTTGTTGAGGATATTATTAGACCCTCCCTTGTACCACTCAGGTGAGACCCTTAATGAGAAACCCTTCTTAATTCTCCACCCCTCATTGCTTGGACAAGTGGACTTAATCCCACATTCATTACTTACTTGGATGAGTGTAGTGTTCATAAAGTGCAACACACAGCATAAGCTTTGCCAATAGGGAAAGATTCTAGAGAGTGAGAAGCTCAATATAATATATAATTATTAAATTAAATAAATAATATTAATCCCCCTTACTAATAAATACTTCATGGTTGTTGGGGATATTATTGGACCCTCCCTTGTATCACTTAGGTGAGACTCTTAACTTAACCCTTCTTAATTCTCCACCCCATATTGCTTGGTCAAGTGGATTTAATCCCACATTCATTACTTAATTAGATGAGTGTAGTGTTCATAAAGTCCAACACACAACATAAGCTTTGCCAATATTGAAATATTCTAGAGGGCAAGAAGCCCAAAATATTATCTAATTATTAAATTAAATAAATAATATTAATCCCCCTTACTAACAAATGTTTTATGGTTTTTGAGGATATTATTGGATCCTCCCTTATACTACTTAGGTAAGACCCTTAACTAGTAACCCTTCTTAATTCTTCACCCCATGCTCCTTGGTCGAGTGGATTTAATCCCACATTTATTATGTAATTAGATGAGTGTAGTGTTCATAAATCCCAACACACAACATAAGATTTGCCAATAGGTAAAGATTATAGAGGGTGAGAAGCCCAAAATATTATTTAATTATTAAATTAAATAAATAATATTAACCCCCTTTACTAACAATTATTTCATGGTTGTTGAGGATATTATTAGACCCTCCCTTGTACCGCTCGAGTAAGACCCTTAACTAGCAAACCGTCTTAATTATCCACCCCACACTGCTTGGTTGACTGGATTTAATCCCACATTCATTACTTAATTGGATGAGTGTAGTGTTCATAAAATCTAACACACAATATTAGCCTTGCCAATAGGAAAAGATTCTAGAGGGTGATAAGCCCAAAATATTATTTAATTATTAGAAAAAACAAATAATATTAATCCCCCTTACTAACAAATACTTCATGGTTGTTGATCATATTATTGGACCCTCCCTTGTGTTGCTCAGGTGAGACCCTTAACTAGCAACCCTTCTTAATTATCCACCCAATGTTATTTGGTCTTGTGGATTTAATCCCACATTCATTACTTGATTGGATGAGTGTATTGTTCATAAAGTCCAACACACAACATAATCTTTGACAATAGGTAAAGATTCTAGAGGGAGAGAAGCCTAAAATATTATTTAATTATTAAATCAAATAAATAATATCATTCCCCCTTACTAACAAATGTTTCATGTTTGTTGGAATATTATTAGACTCTCCCTTGTACCACTTGAGTGAGACCCTTAACTATCAACCCTTCTTAATTTTCCACCCCACGCCACTTGGTCAAGTGGATTTAATCCCACATTTATTATTTAATTAGATGAGTGCAATGTTCATAAAGTCTAACACACAACATAAGCTTTATCGATAGGGAAATATTCTAGAGGGTGAGAAGTCCAAAATATTATTTAATTATTAAATTAAATAAATAATATGAATCCTTGTTACTAATAAATGATTCATGGTTGTTGAGGATATTATTAGACCCTCCCTTATACCACTTAAGCGAGACCCTTAACTAACAACCCTTCTTATTTCTCCACCCCACGCTACTAGGTCAAGTGGATTTAAATCCACATTTATTACTTAATTGGATGAGTGCAATGTTCATAAAGTCCAACACACAACATAAGCTTTGCCAATAGAGAAAGATTCTAGAGGGTGAGAAGTCCAAAATATTATTTAATTATTAAATTAAATAAATAATATTAATCCTTGTTTTCATGGTTGTTGAGGATATTATTGGACCCTCCATTATACCGCTTAAGTGAGACCCTTAACTAGAAACCCTTCTTATTTCTCCACCCCGCACTCCTTGGTCGAGTGGATTTAATCCCACATTTATTACTTAATATGATGAGTGTAGTGTTCAGAAAATCTGATACACAACATAAGCTTTGCCAATAGGGAAATATTCTAGAGGGCGAGGAACCCAAAATATTATTTAATTATAAAATTAAAGAAATAATATTAACCCCCCTTACTAATATAATGCTTCATCATTGTTGAGGATATTATTGGGCCCTCCTTTATACCGCTTTGGTGAGACCCTTAACTAGCAACCCTTCTTAATTTTCTACCCCATGTTACTTGTTCTAGTGGATTTAATCCCACATTCATTACTTAATTGGATGAGTGTAGAGATAAATTCCAACACACAACATAAGCTTTGGTAATAGGGAAAGATTTTAAAGGGTGAGAAGCCCAAAATATTATTTAATTATTAAATTAAATAAATAATATAATCCCCCTTACTATAAAATGTTTCATGGTTGTTGAGGATATTATTGGACCCTCCCTTGAACCACTCGAGTGAGACCCTTAACTAATTCTCTAGCAACCCTTCTTAATTCTCTACTCCACGTTGCTTGGTCGAGAAGATAATCCCACATTCATAACTTAATTAGATGAGTGTACTGTTCATAAAGTCCAACACACAACATAAGATTTGCCAATAGGGAAAGTTTCTAGAGGGTGAGAAGCTCAAAATATTATATAATTATTAATTTAAATAAATAATATAAATCCCCTTACTAACAAATTCTTCATGGTTTTTGGGGATATTATTAGACCCTCCCTTGTACCGCTCATGTGAGACCCTTAACTAGCAACTCTTCTTAATTCTCCACCTGACTTTGCTTGTTCAAGTTGATTTAATCCCACATTCATTACTCAATTGGATGAGTGTAGTGATCATAAAGTTCAACACACAACATAAGATTTACCAGTACTGAAAGATTTTAGAGGGAGAGAAGCCCAAAATATTATTAAATTATTAAATTAAATAAATAATATTAACCCCCTTACTAACAAATGTTTCATGGTTGTTGAGGATATTATTAGGCCCTCCTTTTTACCACATGGGGGAGACCCTAACTAGCAACCCTTCTTAATTCTCCACCCCACACTACTTGGTCGAGTGGATTTAATCCCACATTCATTACCCAATTGGATGAGTGTAGTGTTCATAAAGTCTAACACCCAACATAAGCTTTGCCAATAAGGAAAGATTCTAGAGGGTGAGAAGGTTGACATATTATTTAATTATTAAATTAAATAAATAATATTAATCTCCTTTACTAACAAAGGATTCATGGTTGTTGAGGATATTATTGGACCCTCCCTTATACCACTCGGGTGAGACCCTTAACTAGTAACACTTCTTAATTATCCACCCCATGCAACTTGGTTGAGTGGATTTAATCCCAAATTAATTATTTAATTGGATGAGTAGAGTGTTGATAAAGTCCAACACATAACATAAGCTTTGCCAATAGTGAAAGATTCTAGAGGGTGAGAAGCCTAAAATATTATTTAATTATCAAATTAAATAAATAATATTAATTCCCCTTACTAACAAATGCTTCAAGTTTGTTGAGGATATTATTGGACCCTCCCTTTTACCACTCAGGTGAGACCCTTAACTAACAATACTTCTTAATTCTCCACCCCACGTTGCTTAGTCAAGTGGATTTAATCCCACATTCATTACATTATTGGATGAGTGTAGTATTCATAAAGTCCAACACATAACATAAGCTTTGTTAATAGGGAAATATTCTAGAGGGTGCGAAGCTCAAAATATTATTTAATTATTAAGTTAAATAACTAATATTAATCCCCCTTACTAACAAATGCTTCATGGTTGTTGAGAATATTATTGGACCCTCCATTGTACCTCTCAGGTGAGACCCTTAACTAGCAACCCTTCTTAATTCTCCACCCCACATTGTTTGGTTGAGTGGATTTAATCCCACATTCATTACTTAATTGGATGAGTGTAGCATTCATAAATTAATATTTAAATGAGAAGTAAAATTTAATAAACTATAAGTACATGATAACTCAACAGTCTAGTACATGTGTTGTTCATAAAAAATATAGAAATATTAGTCATCAAGATGCATTTAAAGCAATTCATGACATGACATGAAATTAAGTTGAACAAAAAATCTATAAATAATGACCACCACTCACCCAAACTCTTAAATAAACTTCAAGAATACCCAAACTCTGTTACAATCATTATGTGGTTTGGTGATTTCACAAGCAAAAAAGTAGTAGAGAAAAATTGCAACTCCACATATCATTGATGACACAATGATTTTGATTCCCAAAGGCAATCACATCTCACTCAAATCATTAACACTAGATCCCCAAGGAGCCTTTTTATCCATCCCATATAAATTAGTGGACTCGGAGGATACATTTAGATACACCCATGTGAACATTGCGGAGATAGATCATCCAAGGATGGAGGTAGACTTCGGTGAGCTCATTAACCAGGCTTCACAAACTAACACATGGGAATGGACCACTAAGGTTAGTTCCATTCCATGGATGAAAATCCATGCATGGATTAAGTTCCCATACTTCTACTTAATCAATTACACTGTCAAAATATTGTTGATTCACCTTCATAATGGCATTTTTTCTTAGAACAACCATGCTTCATCACTTCAGATGACATTAAATGAGTAATAATATTAATGAAGGAGGGACTTAACATTCATAAGTATGATAATAAAGGGTTTGTAAAATTAAACTAATCCTCCCAATGCCTAGGGGTTGTAAAAAACTAAAAGAGGCATCACAATTGCTTCAATCATAAACCTGGTACTAAGATAAATAGTAAAGGCGATTGTATGAAAAGTTTATTTCAACACCAAAGGTGTGATGGTGGCCTTTGATATGATATATTTGAACACCAAGTACAACCTTTGTTAGGGTTTGAGCGACCAATTCAATGTTAATGTCAAAAAAACCAAAAGGGGTAAGCATGATTTTTGTTATGGCTCTTATGCTTACTAATGTATTTTACAAATACACTCTCTCTGGTAAATTGACAAGCTTAGTGAGCCCAGGATAAATCTATAGGTGAATAGATTAAAATACATATGGATTCCATTAGGTTAAAAAATCAACCTATATCATTATTAAGATATGGGGATAACTTAAGACAAAAATTAGTTACCAGAGCCCATATTTTCAAAGAGTTTGTCAAAAAACATTCCAAAAATTTATTATTTGTTGTAAACAATTATTTCATTTACATCCACCCATTTGAGCTACATTCTAAAATAATCTCTCCACTCCCATATGAAATCTCAAATGAAAACTTTGAGCAAGTCAACATCACCATCAAATCATTCCCTAAGGTCTTTAAAAATCCCATACCTCCAAACATTAAAACTACAATAGAGAAAACTTTAGCAAAAACATAAGGCCAACCACAAGGTGTCATCCAAATTGAATAAGAAGAAGAAATAATAGAATAATCAAAGGGCCTAGACCCAAATATAATACATCCCAGTATTGCTACCACACCATTCTAATTTGAGGTTCAATCTTAAAAATAGGACAAACACAGAAAAATGAAGGACATTCAATTATCTCCATCAAATGCAAGCAATCAATAGGAGAAGACCCATCAACAACATCACTCTCAACACAAAACATGGGGTCACTAAGCAGTAGATTAACTCATATGGAAAACATCAAACAACAATGCACACATCAACAAGAATAGGTAGTGGTAATCCCACCACCTAAAAGACATAAACAAAAAGGTAGAAGAGTACACTTCAATGTATCCAATTTGACTACAATTATGGAAGAACCATTAATAAATGTATTAGATATAGAGGTAGAGGAAGAAGAAGAGCCATGGGACTAAATAGAAACCACAAAGACTCTAACAACAAAATAAGGCACCATAAAAGTTAGAAAGAACTAAAATAAAAATAAAAATAAATTAAAAAAATATAAACAACAGAGATAATCGTGACCATTACATTGGCCAAGGCACAACAAGAAGAAACCACGACACTTATAGAAGTATAAATATTACAAGTAGAACAAACACATAAATCCAAAGAGAAGGTGACAATAATACTAAAAATAAAAGGAGTAATAAATATAAAGAAAAAGAAAATAAGAGGCAAAAATAAAATTTAATAAAAAATGAACACGAAACGAAGGAGGTTCAACAGAGAGAGGAGGCCATGAAAAACAAGAATAAAAAGAGGTGCTAAACACCCCCAAGAAAAAAGAGTAAGAGAAATTAATGGCAAGATAAAAATTAGAAAAAGAAAGAATTTAAAAAGAATGAGAGGAAAAAGAAAAGGTAGAGAAGGATAAGTTGGATAAAGAATAAGAAGAAACAAACAAAAATAAAGTGGCCACAAAAGTTGCAAAAAATTAAAATAGCAATAGGCAGCACAAGAAGTTGCACAAAAAGTGGCATCCCAACACCCCACTCCACTTCCAAAACTCTACCACCCACCCCTCCCACACCAAATTACCACACCATCTACATCTAAATCCACTATAGCTACATAATTTATCACCCCACAAGACTCAATCATATAGATAAAGGTTATGCCTACACTATGAGGAACCAACATCCACCTTAAAAAATTATCTCCAGTGCAAAAATAATAGTTGGGTACTATTCTTCAGAATAGTGGAAATCATGATTGGATAGAGAGATGTGTTGTTATGGAAGAGACCATTCAAAAAGTTATATAAAGTATTTCTAAGGCACAACCATAATATGGCCTTGATCTAAAGTGGCCATTAGAAAAACACTTGCATGAAACAATTCAAAATATAATCAAACATCAGTCACTCTCAAAGGCAAAGAAGTAAGCCATAAGGGAAGTTACAATTGAAGAATTTAAGATTCAATAGAACACAAAGCCATTGGTGGAGAATTCTCAATAATGGCACATGGTCAAGATAAATATTACTTCCTTTTAAAAATTAATTTAAGATGTCGCAACATATTTTACATTTACTCTTAGGTGGCCAGCAACAACACAAATAGAAAATAAAGGTCTGGATACCTTCGAGGAGGAAATCAATTAAGTATCCGTAAAATATGACATCACTAAATATTATATTAGTGTAGAGAGAAAAATATTTTAGATTTGGGGGATAAATTCCATGCTAAACATGAACAATGGGCTCACATCATCATAGACCTAGATGAATATGGTGGTTTAATCAATAAGTTTATGTAGAAGTTGGAAAAAGTTACCAAGGGGATAAAGATTTTATATAGTCTATTTGACAGTCATCCCCCACCAAATAACATTACAAAATTAGTTTGAGAAAACATTTTATTGGAGAAAAAGGCACATCAAGGAACTGGATATCTCACAAAATGGAAATCCTTTGAGACCAAATTGACTAACAAGTATAATAATTTTTACAGATAGATAAGAGTACATAGCATTGTGAGATTTTTCATTTTTGGTTGCTTCGAGGACAAGAGAAGGTTTAATTTTGAGGATAATTTTGGTAGAATTCTTCATGAAACTATATAACATAAAGCCAAAATTTTAGAAGCTTATGGCCATACCACGACATTAAATATCCACAGATGTCCTTCGTGGTATTGATAGAGCTTCATGACATCCACACAGTAGAATAGAGAGGAATAGTCACAAAGAAGAGATGTGTCTTTTGGTATTTTGATTGTAATATTATATATAGTTTAGTAATTGAAGGTATAATATCCCAACATGAAATTATATATTGATATATGCACTTTTATTCAGTACCTATAATTTATTACAAATTCAGTTACATATAATATCTTTGTTATACATTGTTGGTGTTATTTTTAGTTATGTTTAAATTAGGATGTATATTAGAATAATATATAAAGGATACTTATCTTATGATGTTAGCATTAATTTGAGACACCCAAACTATTGACTCGTGACTTAGTGTCTAGTTGATGTCAATAGTCAACATATATCCATGTGCAAGATCAATGTAGTTCTTCTTAGTGTTTTTTGAAAATAACACCTTTTTGTATTTAGTGTTTTTAAAATTAGAATTGTTCATTATTATACATACTTAGCATTCTGATATTTTTTATTTTTACACCTATAAGTACAAATATAATTTATTGTGTTTTGTCAAAAATATGGTAAAACATATTGGTGAACCCAAACCTTTATTTTTGAGCCTTTGCTTTCTGATTTTATTTTTTAATTTTGACTTTCTTTTTTCTTTGTTTTCCTAAAAACTATTTTGGCAGTTTTAAAACTCATAAGAGTTGTCATTTTGGGCAAAATTGTCATCAATTTTACTTGAGTTGTGGTGTGAGGGGTATTTCCACAATGCTATTAGACAACACTATATATGGATTTTAGTTTCCACGTACCTTAGGGTATATTGAAAATGTCTATGTTATGTTTTTAGCCATAGGAATACTTCAACCATCTATTTTTTCAGTACACCAATAAGTGGTTATCCCTAATAAGTTACTCTCAATGTACCATAGAGATGGGATAGTGTGGATATAAGAACGGTAGAATCATCTGTAGTTAGTGTTTTCATAGTCATGTTCACTATTTATGATTGGGATCAATATATCCAAAAGCCTACAAAGAAAACACACCCTAGACTAATTACAACCTAAATCATTTTTTCATAATTTAAAAGATCAAATCCAAAGTATTGATAGAGTTTGGAAAACTCTTCAACCAAGATCTCTCCAAGAATATATTACCACAACTGAATCCATGAAAGCATTATACATAAAAACACAAACTATGTGTTTCTTACAAAACTTATACAATGCTAAAGTTTTCTCCATATGAATAGCTCACCTTGCATATATATGCGAGGAAGATCAATTATAACTAAGAGATCAAGCTAAGAGATCAAACTATTGACTAAGAGTTAATTATCCCTAAAGGATAAAACTAACTAGAAAATGTCTCCATAATATTTAAGAGATAATATGTAATATTTTATAATGTCTAAAATAAGATAAATGAAATATCTACACATAAATGGGTGGGAATAAGTAAATAAAAAGAAAAAATAAAGCACCTAGGTGAACATGAGCTAAAGTAAATAGCCTACTCTAACACCTCCCAAGTGAAGTTAGGGGCCAAAAATAAAGTGGCATATCCACAGTATGAGTCCCAACAGCAAGGCATGCTCAAGTACTCATGTACAATATATCCATGAAAAAATGAAAAAGGAAAATGTCCTCATGAATACCCCCCACGGACAACTTCTAAAACCCCAAGCATGCCACACAACTCAAGGTAACGAGGTGATGTAAAAGGCTTCATACATAAGTCAACAACATGTTGTTGAGATGTAATCTAAGTAAATAACTCCATCTTGAATGTGTTGATGAATGAAGTGCATGTGAATCTCAATATGCTTGGTCCATTGGTTCTCAATAGAGTTGTGGGAAATGTGAATTACATTATGGTTGTCACACTAAATTACATTAAGTGTAAGGGATGCTCAACATCTAAAGATGTTTTCAACTATCTGTAAAAGGTGAAAGGGATGCTCAATACCTAAAGAAGTAGTCAAAATTACAAAAGAGTACTCCCTGATGCAAGGGACACTCAACACCCAAAGAAGTGGTATATATACCTCCTCACCCACCCCCATAATGTTGAATGGGTAGAGTGGATGAAAAAAATATGCATGAGTGGGCTGCATCCACTACTCAAACACTGATAAGCTAATATTGTATGCATCAAAATAATTATATAATAAGATAAATGAGTTTGTCAAACTATCAAAGAAGATAATATGAAATTGGGATTCATTAGAATAGCTACACTTTAAGTTACAAGAAACTAACTACTATCAAAAAAGAATGTCAAATATATAGATAAAATATCTCAAGAATATGGCCTTGGTGGTGATGGGTGAGACTGGAAACTAAAATAGTAAAGTTTGCACAAAATAAGTTACACACACATAAAAGTAGACTAGGTTGTAAAAGAAAACCCCCCATGGCACTTTATAATTTAGTATGAATATAATATATCCCAGAAAACACCAAATGAAAATAAGGAAGACATTGTATACATCATGATAACTCCAAACAAGGAAATTGTCGACCTATCAAAGAAGTCATCACAAATCATGAGAGTTACTTCAAAAAATATGGGAGTGTTATATGGACAAAGAAGTTGAACAATGGAGGAACCACACTAGTAAAATCATCATAAAGAATTTTGGTACCACCATAAGTGATCTGAAATACATCCCAAATGAATAAGAATGGTGGATGAAGATGCCTACATAGGAGTGGGTAAAAAATCTAGTAAAATGGATGGTAACATCTGAATCTATGCCAAGTTGATCATGTCTGATAGTTGGAATATCAGGGTTATCAGGCTTGAGTGAAGGTGCAAGTGTCTCCACAAAAGAAGGTAAGGCACTAAGAAAGAAGCCTTAGAAGAGACATGACACAAACTGCAAGTGCGTCAAATTAGATATTGCACAAATGATAAGTGCACAAAAAATCACTATAGGACATAATCTACAAGAATGTCATGAATAAGTGTATATCTCAAAGGCGAGCATGTCGTGGGTTGACTGAAGAGTGTGGAAAATGAAAAAAAAAAACATGATTAATGCAAAAAACACACACAAAAGAATTAACTACCAAAAAATGACAACTTGCAAGACATCAAGACTTTGCTAAAAATATATCCATAAGTAAGAAGAATGAGAACAATGTACATGCAAAATTTGGACATCGGGCTCTACCAAAAATGCATCCAAGTACAAATCCCATCAAAACAAAAAAGTTTTCAGGGGATATGACTACATGTTAGATTAGACCTCAGTCTTTGGTCTTTGACACTGAAAAAGTACACCAAAAGTATTGAATAAGGGATTGGGTGTGGGGGTCTTAGGGCAGTAGGCCCTAATAGGGTCAAGGGGTAGTTCCCCTTATGGGGTTTGAAGGTAGATCCCCAGGAGTGATCCTTATCATGGTATAGGGTAGGGTCAAAGGGTAGAGCCCCCAATGCTAAATTCAAATTGAAGCTTACATGGCCCTTGGAATTGACCAAAATTTGACATTTTTTTCTTAAAATGACCTCCCATAATGGACATCGATTACCACTAAAAATATATATGGGAAGAGTACAAGGGGAAAAAAACAAGGAGAAGAGAACTATGTTTATTTTGCTTGTGAGGGGGTTTGGCCTCTTGCCATATTAGACCTCACCCTCCATCTTCAATAAACGAGATGAAAGTATATAACCAATCAATAAAACAAATAACTCTCCTTATATATCCCTTTCTAACCTCTCTCAAGAATATTGTTTTTATAAAAATAAAAATAAAAACTCTACCTTTGATAATATCAACCCCATCCACTATGTCGGCCACTTTACAAAATGACCACTTCAAATTCATAAAGCATTTACCCCACTCTATAAAATGACCTCCAAATATTTGAGTAATTTTCCAAAAACATTAAAAAAAAATGCAAAAAAAAAAATGAATTGAAAAACCATGAAGTACCCAAAATCAGTGGTTTTTAAAACCTATGTATTAAAAATAATGGATATTTTGACAATTTATAGTTGGTTTTGTGTCGATGAATCATGTCATGGAAGGTCATTTAGACCGTGGGTACCTATAAAGGCCTTTAAATGGTTTAATGATTGAGAGAAGGTCATGAGGGCTTCAAACCATTGGTAGGCAGTGAAAGAGCTCATTGAGTAAGATATCAAATAACTAGTGGCTAGAGTTATCCATCCAGCATGCATTTGCATAGAGATTGTAGGCAGTGGGTCTGACTAGTGGTAAATACAGCATGCAAGAATGATAAGTTGCTAAAATTGCTCTTATCCCACAAAATTTCTCTTCTAGGAACTCAAAACCAGGTGGGCCATCATCTCTAAAGTTACTCACCTTTGTTCCTTAAAGAGGCTTTAAAGAAGGGTTTGACAACACATGATCTGTATAGGGAGGAAAAGGAAATAATTTTACATATAGCTCTATATTACTAGTAAACAAGTTATGTTTTGGATAAGTAGAGATGGATCTGATACTTCTTACTCCTAAAGATCAAGAGAAAGCTAGGTTTATATGGCCTACAGTTTCAAAAGCCATAAAGAGACAAAAAGAACAAATAGCCCAAACACCAAATAATTACTAAGTCAAACAAAACTAAAATTTGGCAAAGAGAGGCTTTTATTCTAGATTTTTCACCTAGAAATAAGAAATTTCCTCTTTTAGCAGTACTTCATAAATTATATCTAGTGGGCCTCACATCAAAATAGAGATAAAGAAGCAAAGACTAAATGAGTGTATGATTAGAGGTGAATAGCCTACATAATGAGAGTTTGGACAAACATTGCAAAAAATCTTCCCAAAAAAAATTCAGCTAGCAGAACAATAGATTCAACCAAGTTAAATGTAAATATTCAAAATACATAGATTTTGAAGCCTACAAACTACAATAAAAGGATAACTTAGACATGTTGAGTACTGACTATTAGACACTGTTCTAATACCATGGTAGAATTTTTATAAATCTTAAACCAAGATCTCTCTAAGAATCTATTATCACAATTGAATCCATGAAAACATTGTACACAAAAACACAAACTATGTATTTCTTACAAAGTTTATGCAATGTTGAAGTTGTTAAAATTACCTTTTATTTAGGATAATTTTTTTTATTATAATTTTTTTTCATGTGTGAGGAATTTATATTTATTTGAATTATTAATTCAACATAAATTCATATTCCATGAGGTGTCACTCACCTCTTTGTGATCCTTTAGGATTTAGGAGTTACTTGCATGAGTAACTCCTTCCCCCACATGGCACACACCTCCCTTCACCTTGTAAGGGACTAGGACACAAGTGACACACACTTAAGAGTTTTGTAAGGTCATAATGTAATTCTTTGTAACTCTCATTTTCCTCCTTTAACTTTATAAAATAGTCATTTCTCTCCTCTTTTTCTCACTAAGAATCTCATAGCTCTCTCTATTCTTCTCTTATGCTCTTGATTCAATCTTTTACTTGTGGAGATTTTGGTTGTAATCCTTATAATAAGATCACATGAGTTTTTCTCTGATATGTTTGATTTTCCACTTTAAAACTATTGTCTCATTCATGGTTTGCACTTGAGAGGTAACTTAGTCTTGTGAATTCTTATTTTCTCATAATTTCATATTATGTCATTGATGATTTTTCTTGGGATAAAACCTTCATGGTATAAGATTTAATATGTTAGATTATAAACCTGTTGTTACTCCTTGTGAACCTAGTGTTAAATTACTTAATGACATATAAATAGAAACTATTACTCCAACTCTATATAGACTATTAGTTGGTAGTTTGAATTATGTTACTCATACTCATCTTGATATTGTCTTTTCTATTGGATTGGTTTCTCGCTTAGTGTCTAAACTTTAAGCTAATCATTTTAAAGTTGATAAAAAAAAAAAAATCATTATATTAAAGGTACTCTAACTTTTGGCATCAAGTATACCTCAAATATCAATTTTTATTTGATAGGTTATTCAAATTCTAATTGGGTCGGTGATCCTAATGATCATATATTCACAAGTAGTTATTGATTTTATTTGGGTTCTGGTATCATTTCATGGAATAATAAAAATTAATCTAAGGTATCTTTATCTTCCATAGAAGCTGAGTATAAATCTTGTAATCATGATGCAAAGGAAACTATCTAGCTTAGAAGACTTCTTGCAAATTTAAGCCACCCACAACATTTGGCTACTTTTATTTTTGGTGATAATCAAAGTTCCATTACCTTATCAAAAAATATAGTTTTCTATGCAAGGCCCAAGCATATTGAGATTCAACATCACTTTCAGTATGAACTTCTTGAAAACAATCAAATTCTTCTCTCTTTATGTCTTATTGAAGAACATATGGTTGATATCTTCACTAAGCCACTATGTAAAGATAAGTTTGTTTTCTTTTGTAACATGTTAAGATTGAAAGAAGTTATCAACAAAGAGGAGAGTTAGTGATGTTTTCTCCCTTTTTATTTTTTTGTAAATCCCTAAATAAAGTTTAAGGAGGAGTGTTAGAATTACCTTTTATTTAGGATAATTTATTTTATCTTAAGTTTTTTTTTTTCATGTGTGAGGAATTTATATTTATGTGAATTATTAATTCAACTAAATCCAAATTTTATGAGGTGTCGCTCACCTCTTTGTGCTCTTTTAAGATTTGGGAGTTACTTGCATGAGTAACTCCTTCCCCTACATGGCACACACCTCCCTTCATTTTTAAGGGATTAAGACACAAGTGGCACACACTTGGGAGGCTTGTAAGGTCATAATGAGACTCTATATAACTATCATTTTCCTTCTCTGGCTCTATAAAAGAGACCTTCCTTTCCTCTTTTCCTCACTAATAATCTCATAGCTCTCACTATTCTTCTCTTGTGCTCTTGATTAAATCTTCTACTTGTGGAGATTTTGATTGCAAGCTTTCTAATAAGATCATGTGGGTTTTTCTCTAATATGTTCTATTTTACATTTCAAAACTCTTGTCTCATTTATGGTTTGCACTTGAGAGGTAATTTAGTATTGTGAATTCTTATTTTCTCACACTTTCATGCTATGTCATTGATGATTTTTCTTGAGATAAAACTTTCAATTATTTTCTATATGAATAGATCACTTTGCATATATAAGCAACAAATATTAATCATAACTAAGAGATCAAGATAAGAGATCAAACCTAAGACTAAGATATAAATATTTGTAAAGGATATAAACAACTAAAAAATATCCCCATATATCTAAGAGATAAATATGTAAAATATCATAATATCTAAAATAAGATAAATGAAATATCCACACATAAGTGGGTGGGAATAACTAAATTAAAAAAAAAAAACACCTAGATGAACATGAGATAAGGTAAACAATCTACTCCAAAAAGCATGGTAACGATCAATGCATTTTGCTTACATTCCTTACATTTTAGTATTGCATATTTTCTAGCTTTTCAAGTTATTTTTATTAAAGGTAAAAGTGGGTTTTTAAGGGATCCTACCCATATAAAATAAAATAGAGTAAGGTTAGATACCAAAAAGCTATGTAAGCCTGAAAAAGGAGCACAGAACCATAAAGAATAGAAAGAACCCATACACAGTTAAAAAATAGGATAGAAATAGTAACAAAATATAAGAGAACGAATGAGATATAAAGTCAATGAGTGTTCTTCCAATCCTCATAATTATTGGTCCAACCTTTAGATATGTTTTTTAACTTTGTTTCCGAGGACAGGTTGGGTTCTAATCATCAACCTTAAATCAATGCCTTTGAGCTTCTTGTTGGGTCTGTTCTCACCATTGTTGATGTGTTTGGAATTAAATAACATCAAAATACCCTCCATAATATGCATTTCATTATTTATGGTCATCCTACTATAGTTGATAAGAAGACTGATATTGTTTTCAAGTTTCTTCTTTTTTTTTACGAGCCTGTTAACTCTATGATCATAGAAATCCAAGAAGGTAGGTTAGTGTAGTGTTAGTTCAAATAATGAAACTCCAAATAAACACACTAACACTTATACTCCTAACCTAAAACTTAGGGAGAGCTTGGTAACAAAATCTAGATGAAAGAACAACTAAAACATAAAAGACACAAATCCTTTATCTTCCTTGGGAGATTCAAATGATTTGTTGAGTGGCTTGCTTGGCTTGTGCATCAAGAAGTCTTTTATAAATGAAGCTTGTTGTCTCATTCTCTCTTTGAAACCATATGGATTTTATGTGGCTTGTGATTGATTTGGCTCAATATTTTGGCATTATAACACTATAAAATAGCTTGTGTCTCTCTCCAAATTTAAATTGTAACTTTAGCTTATGAGAGCTTTTTGAAGATATTTGTGCATAATAAATTTGCACCAAAATAGCTTAGGATTTAATAGGCATGGAATTATATTTATAGCCTTAAGAATTAACTCTCATCCAAGGTGAGTTAGGGTTGAGTTAAGGCTTGGAATGGGTTCAAACTAAACCTAAGTGAGTCAAATCTAACCCCAGTAGAGTTAGTGGTTGTCAAGTAATTCTAATTTGCAATTACTAGGCACAACTCTCAAAATTAGATATTTGAAGATATTTTCAAAGAGCTTGATAACTCATAAAGGCAATGACGAAAGGTTAGAATATTTTGAAATTTTAAATTTTCCTTTTAGATATTCAGTAATTTCAAATCAACTAGGCATTTAATTCGATTTAACTTGTTAATTGATTTTGATTAGCCTTTTAGCTCTTCCAAGATTTGATCTTAAGTGTGCAAGTACCCCACTTAATAGGTCCGTAGGCCAAATTTATAGTTATGATATTTCAAGGTGATTAGGGATGCATCTATGAGAGATTATTGTTGCATACAGTATGATACCCAAATTAGAGATGTCTCAACATGATTCTAAGTTTTGATGAATGATGTGCAATCAAATTTAGGATGTTCATTGATTCCTAGATTTAATTTGCAATGGTTGCTAGGAATCAGTCTAAATTTTAATCAAAATCCAATTATGGTCAATATTAAGTGTCTACAGTTTACCCCTATTTAAGAAGGCATTGCAAGTTATAAGCATAATTATGTCTTCTCAAAGAATGAAAAGGTCTTGTATGCCTATGAATTTAATGGCAATGGATGAGATATAGATGCCCCCTCAAGGGATCGATCAACAAAATGGGTCAACAATCGATCCCTTGAAAAGAAGAAACAATGAGACCAAAAATATAAAATGGGTGGAAGAGATTGATTTGCCTACAAGCAGTTATAATCAATGGCATGGGTAGGATAAAAGAATAATGAAATTAACCTATGAGTGAGATTAATCTAATTGTGATAATGCTTGCATGAATTTAATTTAAAAGTACTAATTTTCCCAAAGATGGTTATAATCAGTAACAAAGTTTGATCTACTGATTTGTCCAAATGTGGTTATAATTAGTGGTACAGGCACATGCCCTAGTGAGGGCAGATGAGTTAAAATAATGATTTGCCTATATGTGGTTATATTCATTAAGATGACCTAGATGGAATAATGATTTTTTATTATTCCTCAATAGGAAAAATTGGCAAGCATAACTCAAGGATATAACCTATTGCATAGATTAAACATGAGTGGGTGCAAACGTAGATGTGATGGTCTAATGACTAAAGAAGCCATAAACAATAAGCACTTGATGATGTGCAAAGTGATGAAAGACATGATTCAGTTGTACCTATCAATGTGAATATGTTCATCCTTATTAGTATTGATACAACCAAAATGGTCAAATGGTTTATTTGATCAAGGAGGGTGGGAGGATTTACCAAGGTTTCCAAGGAGAAGTTTAAGTGACTCCATTGCTTATAATAATTCTTGAGCTGGTTTTTGCTGTAGCACATGATAGTAGGCACCATGATATAAAACACCATGATAATTTAGATAAACTATGCATAAGGACTGATGCCCGATATAATAAACAATTAAAAAAAAATGCACCAATGATAAAAAACCATGATGATAATGTTGATGTATGAATATGGATAGACTCAAGAATAATGTGTAAGGAATCACCCAATGAACACATATAGACTGAGTCAAGGCACAACAATGAAAGAAAACAAATAGATAAACACACAAATAATAACTAAGCAAACAAACACATAGAAAACTTGAAATAAAAAGCAATAGAAAGCATAATGTCATTAACCAAGTCAACACCTACGCATGAAGTCTCAATGGGAGAATAAATGGGTGGTGCCCCTAGGAAAAGATACATGCCAAGGGAAAGGTTATGCCTCCAATGGTAGTGGAATGAATTTAAACAAACAATGGATTTGGCCCAGTAGGGTTTATCAAGGGTGATTGAATAGGTTTAAACAAGACACATATTTTGGATTTTGAATTTTTTGAATGTTTTTGGAATTTTTTTGGGGTATATTAACTTGTTATAGATTGACAAGATAATACTCACAAAACGGTGAGAGTGTTGGCTTAGGTTACTCATAAAATCATGAGAGCATATAGAAAAAGGGGACTAAGTTGACCTCAACATGAATTGAGCATCACCTACATAGTCCCATTAGGACCTCAAGTCATAGTAATTTTGCCAACACAAAAGGCAATGAGATCTAACCAAGTAACAACAAATTCCAAAATTCAAGGAAAATGGTAAGGCAAACGCGAATAGTAAGGGAAAAATGAAACGATAATGCATGGTAAACATGTTTTACTTAATTTGCCCATAGGTGGTTATATTTAGGAAATAACAATATAGGTTTATGTTACTAATTTGCCCATAGATGATTATAATTAGTAACACAAGGTGGGATATTGATTTGCCCATAACTAGTTATAATGAGTGCACCAGTCAAACGTTAATGAAATATAAATTTTCAAATCTATTATCACACTACTTTTATATACTATCATCTAAACACAAAATTCTAAAACTATTAAAACTAGATTAGAATCCTCATGTGGAGGGTGTGGGAAGAACCAAAGGAACCAATATTAAAAAGGAGTTGGGTAGGGTGGCTAAAAACACTTCAGCCAATAATAAAGGCATGGTGAGATGGCATATGGTATGGCATTAAGAAGATGGTAGGAGGTCAATTGGTTATAATGGTAAGAGGGTTGCCCCTAAATGATAAGGCAAGGTAAATGGCAAGTTATGAAATAATGGTATGGAAAATGGAAAAATAGAAAAGGTAAGGTAAATGTTTTTGGCAAGGTAAATGTTATGTTTTTACTTATGTGGAGATGCACATCTTGGTCAGCATGTGATATAACTAGAATAGTCAATCATGTAAATTATTATCCCATACCTCTTCTAAATAGTTACTCTGTCAAGAACCTATTGCATATTTAGACTCCTATGATGTTGTTGTGATCCTCATTGGTCATTGATTATGTTTCCTTCAAATGTCAAGACAAGATGTCCTTGTAGCCTCTGTAAAGGAAAGTATAGCCAAGGATGGTATATATGAATAAATGATGGATGATAGGTTTGATTTGGAAATGTAAAGGTGGAAGATAATGGGATTTATAATGATTGGGCAACAAATGAAGATCAAGATTTTCTGACACACAATGTTGTTGTTTCTAGATTCAACATAATTTTGATTATGGTAGGGTTGAAGACTTTTGAATACATTCTCGATAGGACCACCATACTTTTTTTTTGTTTGGGCTTAAGAGTATCTACCATCTAATTATGTTATAGATTGGAAGTTGTATGATTATTATCTTGAATAATGTCTTCATCAAGCAGTGAAGAACTGTTGTGCTCAGTTATTAGTGCATCAAAGATGTTTTCACCACTGAAGTTATCTTGATTGTCCCATAGATCCTCTAATAAGGTTTCATTAAGGAACATTGAATTTTGAATTTTATTATCTTCTAGTGCCTCTAAAAAGGTTTCATTAGAAGATGCTAAGTTTGGATTTTGATTGCCCCCTAGTGCCTTTGAAAAGGTTTCACTAGGAGATTGTTCTTATTTTGCATGAATGTGGTCTTGGCCCCCCTGATATTCTATAATTGATAGGTCACCATGGATGTAGTTTAACAAGGTGTGATTCTATCGATCCCAATCTACACTTACGGGAGGTAGAATGGCAATATAATGGCTAGGTTGATTAGTGGTAATGGCATGTGAAATGGTAATGAAATGGGAAAAGGTAGCATAATCCTCATAGAATATACTAGGATAACTTGTGTTGAAGCTAAATTACTCATCCTCAAAAATTGTGGAAGGATCACAAATATATTCAAATTGATATACAAGGCATGCATAACCAATATTATAACAACCATGAATGTATTCTGACTATGAAGTTGATTCTGACTTAAGGGACTCTGAATCTAATGTTGAGACTAATGTTGATTCTACTTTTGATGCTAAATTTGATTTTAGTTCAAGAATAGAACCTAACTCTAATTTTAGTTCTTCATCTGGTGTGGATGTCACTACAATGATATCTTGTTGAATGTTTGGTATTAGACAAATAATGCCCTATGATGACATAATGGGCTTCACAAAGACTAGTTTGTTAAAGTGAGACTTCTCAATGAGGGGGAAAAGGCCAAGAGACAACTCCATAGAGACTGGCTTGTCAAGGGGAGGATCTTTAAAAATAAGACAATAATTGAGGTGATGATTTCCCCAAAAGTAGTTATAATCATTAATAAGTGACTCAGTAAAGGTTAGCTTGTCAGAGTGAGACTCCTCAACAATAAGTATAGTATCAAAAAGTGATTCATCATAGGTTGAATCATCACAAATAGGTGGTTCAAAAAAAACATCATGGATTAGTTGGTTCTCTTGGCCTTGGTTTGTAATTAGTTGTAAAATACTGGTTTTGAATATATCTTAGTTTTTGAATGATTAGCTTGGTTGGAAAGGTACTGATTGGATCGGTTGTGGATCAACAATTAGCATGGGTTTTCTAAAGTGGGGGATAGTTTAAAATTAATTAATAATGGTTGGTGGTTGGGTAATGAGTTCTTTATGAATAGGCTCATCTAAGATGGGCTTAACAAAGCATGGCTATCAGCTTAAGACAGTAACTATGACTTGTCGAGTTGTCATTGCATAACCTTATTGGGATAATAAGATACCATACTTGGAAGGTGTTGAGCTATGTTCCTTTTATTGTTTTTGAGGTATTGATATTTTAATTGATGTCAAAGTCAATATGGATGCCATTAATGTCAAGGTCAAGAGTTGAGGCCATGCATGGTGGAGTGGTATGAGACAAAGGAGTCTTATGATAAGAGAAAATTTTAAGGCATCTTATTAATTATCTATTGAGAGATAATTTTAAGGAAACTTGGTAATTATTATTATGTTGATGGCATGTCAAGGTTAATATCATGATGTAAGGTAAGCTATTATTGAGTACTAGGTGTCTTGAGAAGCCTAGTCTAGTCTTGTGAAAAGGTGTATGCATAGAGCATAGTGAATCTCGGTGAATTATGTCATTACAGGCATGAAAGAGTGTATAAAGTTTTTTAAACATGTGAAAGAGGCAAAAAATCCTTTAGAATAGTTCCAAGGTCAGTTTTAAAGCTTAGTCCTTGCATTGAGAGACCTAGTAAGAAGGCATAGGCTTGGTGGTATGATGAGATGAGCAATATGAGACTTGTGTGAAGAAGGTTGGTAGTGTGTGAGAATGGTATGAGGTTTTATGACATGAGGATGAGGTTTTGAGAATGGTACAAGAGGTTTCAAGGTGTGATCAAGGTATAAGTATGACAAGCAGTTCAAGGCCTAGTGTGCAAAGAGACCTAGTGTGACCTAATGAGGGGTCAAGTTCAGTTCCCAAGGTGCCATAACTCATAATAGCATTGTCAGAGGTTTTAAAGTTTGTATCAATTTTTTTTACCAATTTTGAATTCAAATCTTGAAGAAGAAAACATGAAAATTGGTGTTGAGGTTTTTTACATGCACATAATGAGGTGTTGTAGACCTAAGAAAGACTTTATTATGCTCATTGGCATGTGTAACCTTTGCATTAGGATATAATAAGATAATGGTAGTTAGGTAAGGGTCTTATCTTAAATCTCTTAGCATTGGTTTTAGAGTTGAGGGGCAATCCTTATGAATGATTGCTAAGAACGAAAAGCAATCAAAACCCTCATAATGACTTGATAGAAAATATCTTATTATAAATGGATCATAATGTATTTGATGACTTAGTTTGATTATTTAATCATGTGTAGGGCTCTCTTGGGTTTCTCCAAGTGGCATTGGTTTCTCAAAAGAGTGAATGGAAGCTATAGGAACCCCTTATTTCTTAAATTTTTGATGTAACAGGTAGGGTTGACTAGGTCAAATCATAAAAATCATTAAAGGATGGTGTTTTAAAATTATATTTTATGATTGTGTAATTTTTTAAGTAGGTTTCAGACCTTAAATTTTTTAATTTGGTCATGGAAGTTGACCTATTTCTAAACAAGCCTAATGAGGAAGATAGAGAGAAAACCAAGCAAAAGTGAGAATGAGATTAGGGATGGGTTGCAGTGGATTAGGGATGGGTTGCAGTGGATTAGGGATGGATCCAAAAGAATGGGGTCATTTTTAAATACCTATATTACCTTTCCCCATTGAAGATAATATTTTTTAATTCTCATATACAAGCAAAAATTTGTTCTCAAAGTGACTTGTCTAACACAATAAAGCTTGTGTAGGGTGAAGACATGAGATTGGTCTGTAAGACCAATATTGATATTAAAAATTGTAATATATATATTTAAATATATTCTAAGTATTATTAAGGATCATCTAAACCCATTTTAAGTTCATAAAAGTGTTCCCATAGGTATTCTAAGACTTGGTTTCCATGACTATGTTTTTGGAGCTACAGGTAGTTTTCTACGTATGAGTGAGAATGATGTTCCTGAGTCTTTTTGCATAGATTTGAAAAATTAAATGAACATAAAAAATTTATATATGTCTCATATGTTATTTTTAATGTATTTATAATCATTATAAACTTCTATGAAGGTGTGAAAATCCAAAGACTCTTGACTGGGTTTTTGGAGCCTATGTGCAGTTCTGAGTGAGCATATGAAGATGATCAGTTTGAGGTCTTTGCCATGTATTGTGAAATATAAGGGTAATGAAAAACCTATTTAGTGGTTTTTTCACTTATAAAACATGTTTATTTATTTATTTCAAAGGTTATCCAAGTATGAAGAGGTTTTTTCCAACCAATATGGGTGAGAGAAAAAGTCAAGTATAAAGAGAAGGTCTAATAGGCCTAATTGACTAGTTAGAATATTGAGAAGAAGAAAAAATGATATAGAGGTTTTAAAAATATGTATAGGGATTGAAAATAATTATAGAGGCATAATGAACATGTTATGAATATATGACAATATTTGTATAGGTGATGAGTAAGGTCATATGACCTAATTCTACCAAGGAAAGGGCTAGTTGAGTGAGAAGGCCTAATTGGTTGTTTGAGAGAAATAGAAGAGTGAGAAGAGAAAAAAAATGTGGTCATATTTAGTTGAGTGATAAATAGGTTCAATTTATCTGATTTAGTGTTGATTTACCTAGGGGATTGGTGCTTTCTATCAAATTGATCCTTGTTGAAGGACTAGTTGAGTTGGTGTTTGACTAGTGAGGGGTTGTTGTTTTCATTGTGGGGTTGATGCCTCACTAAATATTGATTCATTTATTATATTAATATAATGCAAGCTATGTTTTAGTGGGTTTTATTCCCCAAGAGGGTTTCCCACATATCTCCTATGTTCTTTTTTTTTTTTCATATATGTTTACTTATACATTAGTTAATGTATGTATGTGAATGAATGCTTTATGGATGATGAGTGAAATTGAAGGATTTTTTTAAGGCAACCAATTCACCCCCCCTCTTATTATTTTTACTTCCACTAAAAATTCTTGTAATGGTAATCGTATAGTGGTGTGAAGCTTGGTTACTATCGTAAGCTAAAAGATGAGGTCCTAGATTGGTAATGATAGGGCATTACAAAGCTTGGTTGCTCACACAAGCCAAAATATGACTTATTTGAATGGAAATCCTTAGATAATATGGATCTTTGTGGCTCACACAATATAAAGGAGGGTTAATTTTATAGGTGGGGGATCAAACACCGTGAGCGGTGAGATGTCAAATATCATATTAATCAGCCCAAAGAAGGTATCACCGTATATTGCTTGTGAGGATCTTGGATTTGTTCCCCAGATTGAGTATTTTAAGGAAGGTATGGATCTATATCATAAATAACATCATCTCAGTAGGGGTCTTGAATAATTTCATCATATGTGACCACATTATCATAATCATAATTGTATATGGATCCACTATAAGTGTAATGAGACATATCCAAGTCAATGATAAATGTTTCAAAAAAAGGCCTAAAGTTATACAAACTTTGAAAAATAATGTCTAAAGGAAAAATGGTTCAAACTTAGTCTAACTTGGTCTAGGGGATAGAGTTGTATATCCAAACAGGTCCATGCCAAAACCTGGTAAAAATAGTCTAATGTTAGAATGTCTAACATTAAATGTCTCATACAAAAGGTCAAGTATTTAAATAAAAATTGGCATGCCAAACTTAGGTCCAAAGTGTTTCAAACAAGTTTAATCTAAGAAAATTAAAAAAATTATATCTTTTGTCAAAACAAGGCACAAAAGCTGGGCTCAAAAATAAGCATATGCTAGGTCTTTTGGAAAAGGCACAAATGCTAGATTTTAAACAAAAGAAGGTATGATATTTAATCTAACAAATATGAAATACTTTGGCATAGACTAGGCATTTGACTTTAGACATGGACTTGGTAAATTGGTATAAGGCATAAAACTCTAGACATATATAAAATAGGCTATTTCTCCCAAATAAAGGAACAAACAATAGTTTTCAAATTGGGTAAAGAATTAACTTAAGTTGCACAACCCAAAAGAGAAAGATCAATGTCTAGGCCAAAATTACACAAGGAATAAATAAAAATCAATCAATGTTTAGATTTTAACTTTGCAAGGTTAATTAAAAACTCAACTTAGAAAATTAGGCTTATTTAATCAAACAACAAGCTAGACAAAGGATGAACGGCATAACGACACTAGATATAGATCCAAAAGGCAGACATGGATTGGTTTTGAAATGAAACTTGGACATAAGGCAAACAATTTTATGAAATGATTAGAGTAGCATAACAATGTTATCATTCTCTAAAGATGTGATAAATGGTTTGTTTCAAGACTTAAAGGCACAAGGTTTAAAATGAATCAGGCCACATAATGACACCGTTTTCAATTAAGTAATACACACAAACAAGATTTGTCAAAAAACTAAGGCAAAGGTATGGTGTCAAATGGGTAGAGTAATGCCTCCTCAAACAAAGGAGTGATGTATGGATAAGACTCATTTTGATGTAGTAAGATAGACAAATATATTAGAGTCAAAACATATAAAATAACACAAACACCTAAGTGTAACATCCTATATCCTAAAACTAACAAGGTTGCATAATATTATCAAATTATATCAATATACTTGCTCTTAGAAGTATTTTAATTGTTAATCCAAAAACAAAATCACATGAAAAATTAGGGTTTTTAGGCCCCCTCTTCTCCCAAGAGTTTTTACTATAATATGGAACTTTGGGCTACTTGCCCTGCATCAACAGTATGTCTACAGTAAGTGGGGTTGTTCTAAAACTAAATTTTTGAATGTTTTTATATGGTCTCAAGTGTGGCTAACATAAGGGATTATCACATCATTTGGATCTACATCAACCAAATTATTATGAAAAGGTCTTGTCATTTTCATAACCACTACATCCATTGCTTGCTCAATGTTGTGCGATGTTCAAGCTGCCCCTACAGTTTGAGGTAGTATCTTACTAATGGAGCTTGTTTAACTATTCAAACAAGCATCCCAATAATTTGACCTCAATTTGTATACCCCACCATGGAGTAGGATTGAAATGATGTAGGGAGATGAATTCCTAGGTTAACGCTTCCTTATAGAACCCATGAGGAGGTGATGAACTCCCACTCACAAGCCAAATGCATGAAAATAAAAGACAAAAGAAAAGACTTTAGGGTCATGTTTAGATCACCCAAACCATATGAATTTGAAGAGGGACTTAACGATGTTCTTTTCCCACTTTAGAATAAAGCAATTCAAGGTAATTAATGAGCTCTTTTGGTCCCCTACATTCCCTAAAGGGGATGGGGGGAGAGCATACACATATCAATTATTTTTCTAAAATAAACAACATCAACATATAAGCAATGAAAATGAAACTCTTAAGAGCATTTATCAAACATGAGAGTTCATTTTAATCACCAAAATGAAATGTGTAGTGAAGTCTTTGGCCCCTTGGCATTAGTTAAAAAACTTGCAAGAAACTTCACAAAAAACTAAACATAAAAACAACTAAGTTCTTTTTAGGCACCAAACAAAATGTTCAAGACTTAACCACTTTCAAACTCTTACCTTTTTCCAGCTTAGGTCCTATAATTTTTAGAGGGTTTTTGCTTACTTAGAATCCCAAATGTGAATGAGAAAATAATATTTTGGATTTTTCTCTCAAGTTTCCCTATTTTCTTGTCTCAAAGATCAACGTCGATCCATGCATGGATCATTGTTAGTCTACAGGGATCAACATTGGTCAATCCAAAGTGATCAACATTAGTCAATCCAAAGGGGTCAATGTTGGTTAATCCAAAGGGATCAACATCGATCGATACAAATCGAGGTTAGTTTCTTGTAAAACATAGAAAAACATAACATGGATTTCCTCAAAAATATGGCTAGTAAGATGAGCATAAAATCAACAAATAACACTAGATCCTATAATTAAATGGTCATCTAAAATGATATTCAGACTCTGAGAAACAAAAAAAACTATAAAACTTAAGAAAAACTTATTTAAACATGTTTCCACCATGCTCTATTCTCCACATAGGGGTCAATGTCAGTCCTGGGTGGATCGATGTTAGTTTTGGTAGGATCGGCATTGGTTCTAGCAGGATCGACATCGATCTCTATGTAAACTATATGTCACTAAAAAAATAGAATATGTAAAAAATAAAGGTAAAACTGAAATTTTTAAGATTGTCAAGCATTCATTAGAAAAACTAATAATTGCATATCTTTCTTGTATGGGATGCTCGTACATCCCATCGGGTGTGCCATTTATGATAATTGGAATCCAAGAATAGAGGTTAGTATCGTGTTAGTTCAAGTAATAAAACTCCAAATAAACACACTAACACTTATACTCCTAGCCTAGAATTTAAGGATAGCTTAGTAACAAAATCTAGATGAAATACAACTAAAACATAAAAGACACAAATCCTTTACCTTCCTTGGGAAATCCAAATGCTTTATTCAGTGGCTTGCTCAGCTTATGCATCAAGAAGTCTTTTTCAAATTAAGCTTGTTGGCTCCTTCTCTCCTTGGCACCATATGGTTTTCATGTGGCTTGTGATTGCTTTGGCTCAAGATTTTGGCATCATAACACTAATTACAACAAAATATCTAATGTTTTTCTCTAAATTTGCATTATAACTTTGGTTTATGTGAGCTTCTTGAAGATATTTTTGCATAATAACTTTGCACCAAAATATCTTAGGATTCAATAGACATGACTTTGTATTTATAACCTTAGGAATTAACTCTTACCCAAAGTGAGTTAGGGTTAAGTTAAGGCTTGGAATGGGTTCAAACTAAACCTAGGTGAGTCAAATCTAACCCTAATAGAGTTAATAGTTGTCAAGTAATTATGATTTGCAATTACTAGGCATGGCTCTCAAAATTAGATAATTTAGGATATTTTTAAAGAGTTTGACAACTCATAAAGGCAAAGATGAAAGGCTAGGATATTTTGAATTTTTAAATTTCCTTTTTTAGATATTCATTAATTTCAAATGGATAATTCAACTAGGCATTTAATCTGGTTTAACTTGTTAATTGATTTTGATTAGCCTTTTAGCTCTTTCAAGATTTGATTTTAATTGTGCAAGTGCCCCACTTAATAGGTCCATAGGCCAAATTGACAGTTGTGATACGACAAGGTGATTAGGGATGAATATATGAGAGGTTATTATTGTATATGGTAGGATACCCTAATTAGGGATGTCTCAACATGATTTTGAGCTTTGATGAATGATGCACAAGCAAATTTGGGATTTATAATGATTCCTAGACTTAATTTACAATGGTTGGTAGGAATCCATCTAAAGTCCAATTGAAATCTAGTTATGGCCAGTTTTAGGTGTCTACAAACTTTGTCAGTCAGAGTCTTAATGTGGGTGGTCATCTCCATTTGATTTTCCTTAGTATAGTAAAGCCCATAATTCATGTTTATTTTGTTAACTTCTAGTTTGAGATGAGAATGATCCTTCATAAACTAGTGAAGGAAAGCTTTGTGCAAGTTCACCTCATCCCCAATTAGATCCAATCTCTCCTAATTTTTAAAAGAATCCATGACATAGTCTAAATCCTACTAAGGATGATTGTTTGATGGTTTCATGCCCCTGATATTATCCCCTGCATTATACTCAACAACTTTGTCCTTATTTTTCTGCTTAGGGTTGTCCCTATGATGATTAGCATTGGTATCAAAATCCTCCAATGAATTCTTCTTGTTATTATTAAGGTTGTTCTCACTATTCTCCTTCTTATTCTTAGAGTCTTTATGAGCCCTGTTACTAATAGAGTTCCTAAAAGGTTACTCCATAACATCATCCTTTTGAGTCCTGAGACGGTTTCTCAGGGTCCTATTCAAACTTTGAATGGGAATAGGCTTAATAGAGATTTTGAAATTGATGGGATGTGGTGGAATAGGATTTAGGGCATCAAAAAACTTTTAAATAAGGAAGATAACTGCTTGGTGCAAAGGCTTCCCTCTCTTACCCTTTTTGACCTTCATAACAAAGTTTTCCAGAGAATGAAGAATAAAGAAAGGAAGACTAATAGGAATATTATGGCGAAGGTAGTTTAAAAATGGAAGATGAATTCATTATATATGTGCATTAATAAATTTTAAAAATCATAACAAAGTTAGAATCAATAATATAAAATCTCAAACATTTCTCAATTTATATTATTGTAATATCTAATATCAATTTATTCTTGTCACTTTTAAACCTCAAAGTTATCTTAATCACCCTCCTACTCTTGTTATTTTCCCAAGGCTCATATTATATTCCAATGTGCATGCTATCAACACTAGATGAGAATGGATATCTCATTTATCATGAATAAAGGAGGTGGTAAACATGTTCTTTCTCAACTCCCACCACCTCCCATAAGGCAAACTTGTTAATCAAATGGGTATGATATCATAGACCAACTAAAAAAATACTCATGTTAAGATTTCAAACTCAGAATTGCTCCAAAGAACTCTAATGTATAAGGATGTTCTTTACGAAGCATTACACAATATAATTTTACTCAATAATGTAGAACCACCCTATGTTGCTTCTATTATAAACACTTTATGATAGATAGAAGAAATAATATTTTTCAAAAAGGAAGACTTACCTCTAAAACATATCATATATCAACATCTACCATTATATATCCAAATATCTATGGACAATAAATTTGTCAAAATGGTTCCTATTGACAATGGATCATGGCTTTAAATTTGTAATATCTCTTTCCTAAATATACTAGGTATATAATC
This sequence comes from Torreya grandis, assembly GCA_037957365.1. Taxonomy (NCBI): domain Eukaryota; kingdom Viridiplantae; phylum Streptophyta; class Pinopsida; order Cupressales; family Taxaceae; genus Torreya; species Torreya grandis. The sequence continues at coordinate 150,899 of JARHVA010002030.1, read as the reverse complement.
ATAAGATATTATTTAATTAGACACGAGTATTCAAGGATTTGATAATATTATTTAGAAATTACTTGAATAAACTAAATTACACATAACTAAGGGACCTCGTACGATAACCATTATATGTCAGTTCATGCCCAAAGACCTTAATTATAACATTATTTTAGGAAGACCATGGATATATGAGATGAATTTAGTTCCCTCTACTTTATATGCATTTTTAAAGGTTCAATCACCAAGGATACATGCCCTTTGGATAAAGAACCATTTAAATATTGTGCATTAACTCAACTTGAGGATTATTACATTCCTCATATTGCAACTACACAAGCAACCATTTAAATATATAATACCAACAAGTTCCCCCTCCACTCTGATGGCATTATCAACAAACTATATTCAATGTGGATTTGGGCTTAAATATTTACAAAAAATGGGATATATAGGATGGGGATTGGGAACACATACACAAGGCATTTTTAACCCCATTTACGCAACTCAGTTAAAAGGATGATAAGGACTTGGTTATTTTGAGGAATCAAGAAAATCAAAGAAAGAAACATCTATACCAACCACTATTTATACACATTTCCTCAAATTAAATCTTGAGCCTCCATAGGAAGTTCATAATACATCTACATTATAGTTGGTATACCCATAAATGATCAACAATATAGCTTCTCAAAAAAATTTAACATTAGATGACTTTTATAATGATGAATGATCTTCCTTCCTTATATCATAATAATATATTTCCTCATTCAATAGTCAATCAAGCATAATTTGGATATACTAAAAACACCACTAACCAATTTAGAGTAGACAATCCAGATGCCATTCCTACAACACCATTTATGGAAGATAAATAGACTCTACTTAACAAAGAGACAATAGAATATAATTTTAGAACATATAAAGATTCATGAGCAGTACTTCTTTCAACCTTGTTAAACAAGTGTGGAGATTAAACTATTAGATAATTTCTACATTACTGCTTGAAATTATTCGCATGGTATTTTAAAGATATACTTGGAATTGATCCTCTAGTTGCAATGCATAACATAGTGATCTACAAAAATTCCAAGCCAGTCATGCCAAAAATTAAAAGAATCCATCTGAAAGTAGCCTTAGTCATCAAACAAGAAATCAAAAGGCTTTTAGACACAAGTTTTATTTTAGATGTGGATTATCCTAAGTGGGTATCTAATATAATATCAGTTACGAAGCCTAATGGAGAAACTCAATGTTATATAGACTATTAGGATTTAAACAAGGTGTTTTACCAAATTTTGACAAATAACTAAATTAATTACTTAGATTAGATAAGATAAACTATTGTGTAAAATTAGAATTCTACATATATGCAATAAATGATACAAACTGATTTAGAACTTATTATATTTAAAAATATTCTAAAATGGAAAAGTATGAAAGAAATACAATATAGCTAGAAAATTAGAATGCAGGGCTATGCTTGAGGCTAAAAATCATTGTGGAGCTATGTTGACTAATTGCAGATCTAAAATAAGGTTTTTCAAGATCTTCAGACAAGAGTGTTATATTTGGACAGGGGTGTGGGGTGTTGTTATCCTTAAGGATCATCGATGTCTTGTAGATGATACAATTACGAGTTTTATATGACATGTTTACCTTCTCCTATATGTTATGTTGACTATGTAGGAGCCTTCGATCTATTATGAAAACCACTATATATATTCTCCTTTACTTGTAAACCTAGTTGAATATATCAAGAGGATAAATGCAGTCATAAGGTAAAAATGGATTAGTGGTTGAAGTTGTACTTGACCTTAGCACTCAGTGTGTTGAACACTACCTACATACTAGTACTTTGAAGGATCAAACTCCTAGTAATTCTCCCATGATATGGTGGTGTGTATGAAATATTAGTGTAATGTTAGATGCTTGTGCAATTCTTGTGTGATTAAGTGATTTGACTATGATTTATGACCTTAGAGGTGTACTCAAACTTTAGCTTAGAGATACTAGGGTTGTATGTATTCAAAATTAGGAGAAATGGGGAATTTGCTATCAATGTGCAATTAGAACTCTGGTACTTTTCAATATGGAAGCATTTTATGTGCAAAATGGTTTTAAATGTGGATTTATAGTGATATTTTGGGAATTCCTTTAGATGGGGCTTGTTATACTTGTAATATGACCCATTACATGAATTTAAATTTTAAAAATTAATCATTATTTGGTAAGAGGATAAAAGCAAGGAAACTAAACACTGTCGGGGAGCGCTATTGTCCAAATGTTGAGTTGTTATCCTAAGAGCAAAAGTTGTTAATCTAGGAGTATGAAACAATTTGTGGATAAGCCTGAGTTATTTTACATGAAGAATAGGGACATTATGGGATCATTGGCTTGCTTATAGGAATGTTCATCTGCATGGAAAATGAATGAAAGTGGTCAAAAGTTTGTGGAATAAGGCATGAGCTAAGTATGTAAAAAGAGTGGTCATAAGTGCATTATTTTAGCTTAAATGATAATTTATGTGTCTACATTTACCCCTTTTTATTTTAATAATACAACAATATAAAAGTATTGTAGTAAATGAAAAATTGTGTACCTAAAATTACCTATAAAATCCATGCTTAAATGTAGGCCACAACATTGAATTATGCTTCATGCAAACCTGTAATGAAACATGTATAAACTAGTCCTTACTTAAGATAAAAATCAATAAGTAAAGACAAAAAACTTATAAATATAATAATAATTAATATATATACCTAATTAGGTACGTGAAATATTGTGTTTCCTATTGTAGCTAGATATTTCACCCTAGGAGAGGGTGTTCAAGCCTCTCCCATATTTGGACAACATGGGATTACCTTTAGGCCTATGGGTTGCCTATAGCAGAGGTAAACCTTTAGGTTAAAGGCCTAACTCCCTTGATTTATCTTCTAGGCTCACACTACACTAGACTAATCACTTGGAGGGTTAAAAGGGAAGGAGGTGATAGAAATTAACCTATGCTAATGAGGTGATACACTAAGGAAAAGTCCACACAACACACTTGCATCTGCTTTAAGAATTAAGACTACCAAAACTAACCTTAACTCATTGTCCTTCTAGCATAAGTATTTCTTATAGAGTCATATTCATATGCACATCTAGAGGTGAGTGAAAATAAGGTTTGATATTATACACTAGTAGCCCCTCTCATACTTCAAGACATGATTAACAAACATATACACTTTATAAGACCTGTTAGAAGAGATATCCATCACACAAACCATGCAAGGGTAGCATGAAAGCAAGGAGAACATATTAATCACTTAACCTCCAAGTACACCACTTAACACACTTAGGCAATAGATTATAGAGATCAAATCAACTTCAAAATCTTTATTCCAAGGCAAAACAAGGTGCCAAACTAATAGGGCTTTGCCATATTAGGTGTGTACTAGATATAATTGCCAAAATGGCTTGCATTTATAGAACATAAGAGAAGAAAGAGAATAAGAGAAGTGGAAGCGTCACAATTCCATGTGTCAAGCTATGAGAACTAGTTATAAAGCAAGATAATTAAGTGGAGAATAGGTCAAGAAGTGGTCTTAGACAAATGTCCATCAAAATTACACCATTCTCTTTTGAGTTGGCGTAAGGGTTCTTCACCTTCCTCTTTGAAACTGTCTTGATGATGAGGACTCCAATTGACTACCTAAAACTGCCATAGGGATCTTTAACACATTTTCATTATCATGATAAGGTGACAAAAATATTATACGTTCCATTCAACTGATGGTCCCTCCTACACCACCTGTCATTCACTATTTATCAGTCATTCATTAGCTCTTCTAGACTGGTCTTCACATTTGTCACTCAATTAACCTATAGTTACTTAAGGGAATATGTTGCATAGGTATACACATTTTGAAGATAATTTTGTCCTCTTTTCTATCATATATATCTTCATGAAACTCAAGACATGCTTCTCACTTTCCATCTTGGATAGTCATCCTGCACTCTCACTATCTCACTTAGATTGCCTATCGTGATCAAATCAATAAAGATAATTTCATGTAAAACTAATGTGATATATAGATATGGGGTAATGTATAGAATATCTAAGCACCTCTTATAATTATTTTCATCCATCAACCCCCTTCTACACCTATAGAACCAGTCAAATCCTATAAGAAACTCATAATTGGGCCTATCCATACAAGAGATAGTACATAAAAATTATTTGGTGAGGATCTTGGAAGAGTAAAAAACTAGATAAAAACACTTCCCAATTTTAAAACTACTTATATATGCGTATCCACTCATATTTTCTCCATTAGGTTTGAAATAGGGTTTTGAGAGGGTTTTAGGTGTCTTGGATTGTTAGTGATGATTCATAAAAACCAGGCGTCTAACTCCCAAACAAATTCAATTGAAATCAATATTAGGGACCCCCTTCAACTATTAACAACTCCTTGGGTCACCATGCATAGTGTTCATACTGATATTAGTATATGAAAGTGACCTTCGAGCTCCTTTTGTGCATTCCTAGTAGGCTTGAGAGAGGTTTGGGTCAAAATGACCAATTTTGGATTATTCTCTGTAATTCATTGGTTCATATTAGCCTTATAATATCCCTTTAAGGCCATCATATGGTTCTAAGAGTTCATGTGATCATTTGAAATAAGGTAGAGGCCATAAGGGTTTAGGCTTAGTCTAGGCCATAAGGGTTTAGGCTTAGTTTAGGCCATAAGGGTTTAGGCTTTATCTAGGCCTAATAGACCTGGTCTATCTTTGACTGTGTGTATCCACTTACAAAGGTTAAAAATGGCTATATATGTCCTTTATATCTCCTCCACCCTTAAACCAACTATATACATTATTCTATAGTGTTCCATGTCTCTCCCATTCATTCATTCAACCTCCATGTGCTAAGTCTATAGACTCTATTGACTGTGGAGTGCTCTCTATCTAAGACAGAATAAAGAGCATCTATCCATATTGTTTAACAAAAGTAAGGGCATGAAAAGATTATTTGGGTCATGTTGGTGATTTGTACTAAGTTCTAAAGCTTAGAAGTTCCTCTAACACCCTTAAACACTCAAACCCCTCAAGACTAGTTATGTGTCATTGCAAACTATAGGTTTGTTGACTTTTAGCACTATGTTTACTGATTATTTCAAGTGGAAGCTTCACTGAGTGAAATCCCACTCAACCATCCTTCTCCTCAACCTAGCCATCACCTTCTTGTGTCAATACATTGCTTATAGGCCTAAGATACTAGAGTGAAATAACTAGACCTACTCAATCCTCAATAATCTTCACCAATAAATGACATTTACATTAGGTAGAAACCTTATTCAGAGAAAATAAGGTAATAAGTGTCATTAGTAGTTTTCTCACTCTTGCACCATGAACATTGTTAAACTGATCTAGGATCAACATAATGACCTTATATGATTTGAGAAACTCATTCAAGACTTGATATTGGACACCACCTGTGTCTTGGATTTTAGATGATCTTCCTTTTTTTGTACAGGCTTATATATGACTGTAGATGATTGTGAACACTGGGACTCTAATAGTCTTTGCTCACTATTTTGATAAGCCTATCTCAATCAACTCTATAGTTTCTCAATGCCAAGTTTCCATGGATAAACTGACTTCCATGGTTTGGGAGGTTAAACATAGGTACCTTACCTTTGATCTGAAGCCATCTACAAAAGACAAACACTGCCATTGTGGAAACTTGCTCTATAGACATTTGTAATAATGCATTACTATCACAATGAAGTGATCTTGATTATGGATCTATGTTCACACATACCAAATAATATGGAAACAATATGGAAATGAAGATAAATCTTTGCAAGTACACCTACACCATTTAGAAACATCAGATCATGCAGACAAATAAGAAAACTTGAAGGTGTTTGGAATGCACAGTCAATTAAGAGGTACTAGCAGTCTAAAGAATGATCCATGAAGCACAATCCATCAATTTTAAAACTATTTACATGTAATGGAATACCATGAAGACTACTTTAATTCACCAAAAGTATTCAACTCAACTATGCTTAACTTGTCCGTACCAACTACAAATTGATTGACCTATTTAACCTTGCTTAGAGAGCGATGAGAAAGATGGATCAACTTTGCTCAATTTTGGGACTATCAAAGCAATATAAATGTGGATATGACTTGTGGGGAGTTGAAAGGACATTTTTGAAGCTCCCACACATGTCATAACTACTATAGAATCCATACAACTTTAGAAAATGGCTTGTTTTGAAGTTAAACTCCTTCTTGATACATCGAACCTACACTTGTCAGTTACAAAACTACTTCTCTGACCCACTCTAACATATTGGATGTTCACTTACACTTTTACACACTTGTCCTTTCATGTAAACCATACAATTCATCCAAATGGCCAAAATATGATATAATATGACATGAGGGAATTTATACAAATATGACTAAGGTTAAGACATATTATTTGATCTCTTTTAAGACCATAGTGGACATTTGTGACCTAGGATACCTTATGGAAGTTTTAAAATTACATGGGGGTTGACTTATTTGACTAGGGGGCCAAATTAGTCAACATTTTCTAGTGTAAAAATCAGTGACTGTAGAGGGTAGGGCCCTTAAAGATTTATGCTTCATTCAATAACTTGTCTTGGATTGTGCATGCCCCAATCCTCATTAAAAGGTGAGTGTGCTTAATAACTCAAGGTGTGGTTGAATCCATCATTGTACACCTAAAGTTGTGAAGTATTTTTTTAAATCCCTATATGAATTTCATTAGATTATTCTAGTGCAAAAGGTGAACCAACTACTGCAGACAAAATAAGGCTCATTTCTGGTGCAAAATTGGTGAAAAGAGATAGTATGATTTAGGTCTAATTTATACAACATGGAGAATGACATGGATTTCCATTACATCTATGAAACTGGTGTAATAACTGAGCAAGGAAGTAGTCATATGCCACGCACATGCCCCTAATCCAATATCTAGTGTATGTGGATTTTGAGATTAAGTAATAATAATTAAAATTGTGAGCAATAACCTGTGCTAACTTGGAACACATGTTGTGCATGATGCCCTCAAACTCATAAAATCTAAGACAAAATTGAGTATTTTCTTAAAATTATGACTAGGTACATGTTACTAACTATTCTGTATTATTGAGATTTTGAGAATTTCTAGAAATGACTATTTTATGCTTGTGGGGACAACATCAAAGTGTTTTTGACATGACCAACCTATGCCCCTATTTTAATGGAGTGTTGTTGTCTAAAATTGATTTTTGCATGATTTCTAAGTATGAAACTTAAACAACTATGTGATACCTACAAAAAAAATTCTATGTATTGTCAGGATGCGAAACACCGAAAGCATACAATTGATTACCAAACCAAGCAACTATAATATGCAGAAATAACCAGATTCACCAAGTAACTAGAATTCAGAATAACACAGCATATGAGAGACAATACACAACTTGTATTAACACTTTATACAGAAAAGAATACAATAAAGAAGATGCCACTTCTTCTCCACCACCTCTTCAGAGGCTCGCTACACCTCAAGTGAACAGTAAATCTTCTCCCCAAAGCTCTCCCTCTCACAGGTCCCAACACCCAACTCAAATACAGAGTTGGTGTTCACCTCCCATGCTCCACGCACACCACAAGTGCTCCACGCACTCCACAAGCACTCCACGTGCTCCACAAGTACTCAAGGTACTTCAAGTAGATCTCCCATGAATCTGCAACAACCTGCAATTCAACAGACCATAATTATGGAAGGAACTCCCTTGCCTTCCTCTCTTGCTCTATCCGAGTACACACCTGTACTCCAAGTAGATCCTGCCTGATACTGCTCCCTATTGTGTTGCTGTCTATATGATCTTGCACACCTGCAAATCAAACAACGGTTCTGCTCACCTGTGAACCTTGACCTTGCACACACATACACCTGCAGATCAACGATCTTACTTACCATGTAGATCTCCTATATAGGCCATGCAACTGTGACCAAGATCCTACACTCCTGAAGAATCCAGCTGACTCTCCAAACTAGCACCAACACGCCTGGTACTGCTGTGGAACTAGGAGGAACCCACTTGCTCACCTCACACACAGAAGGAACAAACTTTGCTCAACTCAAACTAGCCAACCTTTCCAATACAACCATGAGTCTAATATATAGATCTCATCAAACAATAATTAGACATCTAATTACAATAATTAGATCCGCAGCTATGAGTCTAAAATTAGCTCTCTTCATGCAAACACTTGGTTCGTTAGCTAACTACCCGTAATAAACGCAGTCCGAACCACACAGGCGACCGACGCCGGTCCCTGTCCGCCTGGGGGTCGCCGACGCCGGCCGATCTCTGACCGACGTCGGTTGCCTTCCTGCCCTATCCTACCGACGTCGGTTGGCCTGACCGACGCTGGTGTCTTTGACACTCAGCAACTCTCCTGCAACCTCCTCCGTGTCTGCATCAGTGAAGCTTTTAGCTCCACAACCTAACATGTATGATATTTTTGGAGCTTGGTCTCTGAGACAAACCATTATGCATGCCCCCTCTTTTGAGATGAGTTGTTGAACCTACACAATAACTTAGATGGAAAAAAAAATTATTTGAGAGATGTTAAATAAAGATGTAAATCTAAGTAGTAATGATAACATCGATGAGCATGGCATCATCATATGTAAACTGAGAAAATAGTTATAATGTAAGTTGCATATATAAATAAGCATACATAGTGACATTGGCGAGATATATATTAGTAGTGAATAATGTTGATAAGTGATATAACTAAATGTGTAAAGCTGAAATACAACAACTCAAAGAAGGATGCATTATGTTGATCATGGCATTGAAGGGCTAGGAAGATACGTGATATCCATCATGGCATCAAAAACTGATCAAAGTGAGTAAACAAGTGTCGTGGCCATGACACACACATACAAAAGGTACACATAAAGCAAACAAGATAAGGCCAAGGGGCCACATACAAGGGACATGTTCAAATATCACTCACACACATAGAAACATACAATGAAGGCTTTGAGCCACCCACAAGGACATGTTCATATTTTCACAATCCAAAACAAAGAATACACACAAGACATGAAGCGACAGGAAAGCAAACATGAAAAACATACATGAGTACATGTAATTGATCAGCATAAACCATTTATAACACTAGTATATTCAACAATTTAGGTAACTAGTGAAATATCAGTGTGTAGGTAAGTTATCAATGTTGAAAGGTGTTATGCAATGTAAAGAATTGAAGTGTGAACAATAAGGGATAACCGAAGAAGGATAAAACTTGTGTATAAGATGTCCTGAGTGAGCTCATAGATGTATATAAAAACTGTAAAAGGCTTGTGTCTTATTCAAATCTAAGAACTAATAGCCTATGTTCACTAGGACAAGGTTGGTGGAGGAGGACAACAATATATGGTGCTTTTGTCTAAATAGGGTGCCTTTGTTTGTTTTACAATTTTTGAGTTTGAGATAATGAAATAACATGTAATTGGTTCTATAAATGGCAACATGTATGTTATGCATTCAGCATGTGCAATTGAGGCATATATGATATGAAATTGGATATAAATAAGTATTAAACAATTGGTATACAAATTAACTAATGTAAATGAACTAAAAATAAGCATGCATAGGTCCTAATTTTTGAATTTTTTGGATTTTATTTTTTGTATTTTTGCATGTTTGAATAAATATGATAATCTACAAATCAAACAACACATTCAAGGGATGTGGATAATATAAATGTGGATCTAGTGGAAGATCATTGAGTGTTGGATACTTAATCTTATCAAATTTCCATAGATCATCATCATTGTGGTCATCATACCATTCATGCTCTATAATGGTAGTCTTGTCTTTGGTGTTGTTCTGGATCGTGTGCATTTGTGTAGCATGTTCGTCTAATGTGTAAGAGGCCTCATATGCATTTTTTGGATAAATTGAATCAAAGCCATGTTTTTCATTTTAGAATATGCAGTTGTCATCCATACCATCATTAAGAATGTCAATTGCATTAACCTCAAATTAAAATGCAAGATAATTCTTTAACTTATCAATGGTAGCTCCCATTTCGTGCAACCATGTTACCCCATTTTGGAACTCATTGTATTTCTTGTGTCCATAATGAAGAGTAGTGTATCCACTACTTTGGGACCACATGCAATTGGTACTATAATGGGTCCTATTGAATCTTAGCAATATGTAGCATTTTGAAATTCATTTCGATCATGCCCTATGAGTTGAAGGATTGTAAGTGTGCATACATTTAGCTCTATACCCTCATTTATTTTCGCATGTTGTCTATTTTCATTCTTAATGAAAAACTAAATAGTGAGAGGATTAGTTCTAGAGTGTTTGTAGTTTCTGCATGTGTGACCCTGTTGTTGTGCCCTGGTAATTTGTGGTATGAGTTGTATAATTTGAATAGTGCCTTTAGCCTTATATTTTTTATTTTTCTATTATGATATTGAACAAGTATATGTGGCATGCTTCTTTATTATGTGAAAATGATAAAATGGCTTTCCCTCTTGATTTTAAAACCTAGTAGTATATCTACATCCTGATTTTGGCAAGGTAATTAATTCTTTGTCAAGTAACATCTATAACATCACATGTGGTCTATCATGTGCACTGTCAGCTTGTATCCTAATAACTAGCTCAATATCCATAAATTCCACATTATTTACTAAATTGTGAATGCTAACCTGTTGGTAGCTTTAGTGCATTGATCAATGTATTATGCCTCATGCACTTTAAAAATGTTAGATTAGAAAAATAAGTTAGTCCATGACACCTAATAGAATTTTAAGTTGTGTAGTATCTATGTGGTAACAAATATTCTTTCCTTTATCCACATCTGAAGTTATTCTTTTTCCTGTATATGTATGCACTAGTGTAATTATCTTGGAATCAGTATTATATTCAATTAGACCAACTAGTGTGAAATTCAATGCACATAAATAATCATCAATTTTCATTGGTATTTCATTAGTATCATCATCAAAAGTAGAATCATAAATGTCATTATCATCTTTTATGGATATGAAACTTAGATCTTTGGAATTGACTAATAAAGGTAATTTATGTACATGTTCCTCATGGTCCACCAATTGAGGTGAAATATTTGGTTATGAGATATATGTAGATTATGGCTTGTGATTATTTGTACTAGACTCGCTAACCTCATACATGTGCATTTTTTTATAGGAATGAGCTATGGTGGTGGCACTATAGTAGATCAAGATGCCCCCAACTATGATGAACTCTCATTATGAGGCTCTATAATGCTACAATATCTAAATGGTTGATTCTCAGTTGGGAATGTATATAAGTATCCATCATGTAGAAATTTGACACATCTGTGTAAAGCATAAGGTATGACTTTGATGGCATGTATCCATGGCCTACCTAAGAATAATTTCTAGTGAAACTAATTAGGCATTAATTGGAACTGAGCGGTTAGGATTTTGGGCCCTACTATAATATCCAAAGTGATAGAACTAAAAGCTTGATAAGGCACATCATCAAATCCTTTGATGTTTTTATTTATTTATTGGAGTATGTTAGGATATGAAGTCACTATTCATAAGCACTATTCATGGTCATTATTCATGATGATGTGGCTTGTGAGTGATGTGGTTGATTGGTGATATGGTAGGGGACCATGGAGGGTATCCCATGAATGATCAGGTTGATGTGATGGGAGTGGGGTGTATCACTCCATCAAGGCACATGGGTTTGTCCTAGGTAGTCACATGGGTGGTGTCACATGGTGTAAAAGATAAAAGGGTTGGTGTGGGTCAGATTTCTAAGGGACCCCATGATTCCCATGTGTGGAGATAGTCAAAAGATTATTACAAGCATCTTTTAGACTCATGTGGTCACATGGAGAGTGAAGACAATAAAGCTATTATAGCAGATTGACCTCACATGTGTGTGGGTGTTTTATTATTTTTGGAAAACTAGGATCTAGTTCCTAAAAAAAGAGTTTGGATCGAGGGATAAAATCTAATCAAATATAATAAAATACCAATTTATATTAATTTGATTAAATTAATTACATAGGGGAAAGAAGTAACTTATCTAGAAAAATAGGTTGAAATGAATGATTCAGAGGCTAGAAATTGTTGTGCAGGACTGGGAATATGTCATGAACCTAGATATAGATTTTGTTTGGTGAAAGGACAAGAGTGGTAAAAAAATGACACTTTAGGGTTTGATGTTATTATCCATTCCTATCATTGTTATCCAAACTAGTCATAGAGATCTAAATTTTTTAGGTTTTGTTCATTGTCCCTATGTGAGCCTGCTTATGAAATTTTGGATGTTGAATGTCAATATAGCTCATTGTAGAGTTATTTTAATCTTAACACCCTAGGTTTATCTATAAACATGAAACAACAAACACATCAAAAACAAAAGGGGGAAAAACTGGGTTAGGGGAAGTATGATTGCATGATCTAAAACCCCTATTATCCTGATCGTTGTCTACATTAACCCTCAAGCTAGGGTCTCAGATCAAATGTAGTTCTCCCTTAGGGAATGTACATAATCAATGCACATGGTACATGTAATAATGAACTTTTGCATAAGCCCTTTCTTGATCAAGCATGCAAATCTATGTGTGATGCAAAATGTTGAGCTATACTATTGACTAATTTTTAATTATGTAATATGCTAAAATAGTAAGTGTTAGATATAAAATGCCTTGTGAAGTCTTTTATATAGGAGACTTTTTGTTTTGAATTTGGGAATTTTATTTGAATTAGTCGATGCTCAAAAGATAAACAAAACTTAAGAAAAGGGCTAAAAAGGGTTTAGGACCTCCTGAACAAAGAGAAATGATTATTGGGACTCAAAATATGATTCAATATGAGAACCAAAAATGGGACACCCTAGGGTCTAATGCTATAGTCCGATCCCAATGCTCCTATCCTATAGGCTTGGGACCTAGGGGGATGGAATTAACATGAGAAATAGAGTCTGGTTGAGTTGGAATGACTATCTAGAAGGCTATGGATGACTAGTTATGGAAAAAAAGGTGACTCAAGCATGAAATAAGACCAAGATAAGTAAAATAAAAGACATGGATAATGTGAGCAAGGCTCATATTCTTCAGTAGGAGTCTCCTATGAAAAGAGATGATATGTGTGGTTTCTTGACCAAATTAGGTTTATACATTTGCCCCCTTTTATTCTAGTGATGCAATGAAATGAACTACTAGAGTAAAAGAAAAAAAAATGCATACCTAAACCTGCCTGTGTGGAGATAAATGTGTTGGAAAGGGTCCAACTCACTTCCTGGCTAGGGAAGTGGATGGAGAGTCAAATAGAGCCTGGAGAAAGAAGGAATCTCTAAAATGGATGCTCCTTGTACTAAATCTGAAAGTGGAATCTATATAACATGGAGAAGGAGGGTAATGTTTGCCCCAATGCTAAATTTGGCTAAAAATGAGGAATGTTCAGAGGCCCAAAACCAATGTCTATCCTCTGTCCCACATAAACTCATGTAATCTAGAATATGTGTATAAAATTTGTATGATGTGAAGAGCAAAATCTATCATGCCCCCACTATGAATATCTAAAATAGAACTGAGAAATGCTTGTAGGCCCAAAACTAATGTCTATCATCTGTCTCACACAAACTCATGTAGTCTAGGTCTAGGTAATGTAATGGACCAATCGCTACAGATAGTTATATGGTCTAATCTAGTGACAACCTAGGTACAGTTGGGTGTAATCTAAAACTCTGGTTAATGTGTAAGAAGAGAATGGTATGACTTGTCATTTCATATGTATAATCTTGAGTGATGAAGAACATGAACATCTGTGTCATGCCACCAAATCCAGTATGTGAGTGATGCATCTATATAATCTAGTAATTTATATAACCGCATGTGAAATGAGATATCTTGTCATGCCTCATGTGCAAAATTGGAGACCAAAACATCATGCTCTACACTATGCCTATAGTTTTTTATCTAATTTTGTAACTATGTCATGTTGTATGAAGTTGTATATGTGAGACGTGTAGTAATGTACATGCCCCCAAAATTGGTATTTGATTCTAAATTTGTATCAAAGTCACTATGAATCCATATAATTTAAACCACTGTACCTAAATAGTCTATGTATCTATAAACTAAAGGTATATCCCTCTAAACATCCTAAGTAATGTTGAATGACCCACATAATTGAATCACTATATATCTCGACTAATCTAAGCTAAATCTGATAATTTGATGGCTAGATGTGTACAAACCATGGTGTATCTACCTATGAGAGTGGATGGGCATGTTGGGTAAGTTTAAGAATAGAAATAGTAGGAATGATGCCCTGCTTTTGGGGAAAGGGATGAAATTTGTGATAAAGAAAGTTGAGCCAAAATTGATGACTAGTGGCATCAATAAAAACAAGGTTGGCTTGTTGTGAGTAGCTTAAGAGGTTGTTTGATTGACTAGACTGAGTTGTTAAAAGTAGAGCAAGTTTTGATTGGTGATAACCAAGGTGTGTGTCTGAGTATAATAAAAAGATAGAGATGATCATGCTGTAGTAGGCAGATGAGGCATTAAGAGAGTGAGATTTGAGTGATGTTGAAGGTATCATTGTCATGATTTTTTGGAAGAAAATGGTTTGAAAAATAGAGGTACAAGGTTCGAGTTATGGGCAAAATGATATTTTGCTTTGATTGAAAGAGTTGAGTGATATAAGAAATTGGATTGATTCTTGATTCATTTGTGCATTGACTAGGTTGAGATCTTAAGCTCTAGAGTGAGAGTTATACTGAGGAGATGAGCACCTACCATGACTCAGTTTGAGCAGTTGACAACCTAGGTTCAGGCTGGTGGTGATGTTACCCTGGTAAGCAGTTAAAATGCTTGATTTTTGTCTATTTTGAAGCCTATTTTTGGTGTTTTGAGCTCTTTAAAGTAGCCTAGGAAAAATTTTACTAGTTTCAGTGCTCCTATCCTGCATCCAGCACTCATGTCCAAGTTTTAGTGCTCTTGTCCAAGTTGTAGCACTCATGTCCAACATTGTTGTCCTATACCTAGTGTTGATGTCCTATAGGCAAGATTTTATGAGATGCATCTTTGTTAGTTGATGTTGTTTTTGTGTTGGATTTTGATTTGGCATTGTTGATTGATATATATGTTGTTTCTGGAGTTTTCAAGGTGAGGTGTGGATGAGAGAGTTCTATAGGGGCTAGGTGATGGAGACATTGAGGTTATTACCATTGTCTGTTGATGAGAGAGTTGTCCTAAATAGGGTAGGGTTGGGTCATGTGTATGACCTAAGCATAGTGTTGTAGGATAGATATATGATTATCACCTTATGTGAGAGGTGGAATGCAAATACATGTACTTTTTGGCTTCCTACAAGGGAGATTACTATGACTCTAGAGGATGTGTATTACATTTTGCATTTACCAGTTAGTGGATGGCATGTGACATTACAGGAGGACATGGATGTTGATGCTATTGATCATGCATACTTGTATTTTTTTAGTGTGTCCTTAGATATACATCAGAGAGGGAGTGATAATCATGTATTATTGTTAGTTATTATGTAATCTAGTGTTTTGTGCTTGTGAAAGTGGTTGGTTGTTTTGTTGGCCTCATTTGTTGTTGTGGATGGGAGTGGAGTGTCTATTGCATATAGGATGCATAGGCTTATGTGCAGTATGGAGGTATATGGAACTATATTCTCATGGGGTAGGACTATGGTTTCCCACCTATATAGGGGTATTTACAGGTTTACACAAGTGGCATTTAGTGGTGGATTGAGCATAGTGATATTATTACATTATTGGGATTATGAGCACATAGCAGTTATGTGGTTGATAAAATTATCAGAGAGGTGGGCACCTCCATAGCCATTCAGAGAGTGATGGATGAGTATATTAGCTATTTGATCCCTTGGGATGGATCATTATAGGTAGGTGATAGATAGATTAGTGGCTGGTAATAGTATATGGAGGCCTTACAGAGGATTTCCTAGGTGGGCTGAGGATGCAGTATAGTTGTGATATATAAGGGTCAACTATTAGATACATGATCACTGGGTTGGAGTGTACAAGTGCTTTTAGTATGAGCACATGATTAGATAATTTGGGGTACCATAGGATGTGTCCCTGGCAACATGGGTGTGGGTGAGGAGTCCATAAGCACCAGTGAGGGTAGGAGCTCATGTGAGGCCTACTAAGGCTGAGCTAACACCATTACCTTTAGATGCGTAGGATGTAGCTATAAATATTCTTGATGTGGATGATGTTAGATGTATAGATGCATACACTGCATGGTGGATAAGGCATCAGTGGGCTCTATTATATCCTATTAAGGTAGGGGATGCTCTAGAGTATGTGGATCCTGAGCTAATCCAG
Source organism: Torreya grandis (assembly GCA_037957365.1). Classification (NCBI taxonomy): domain Eukaryota; kingdom Viridiplantae; phylum Streptophyta; class Pinopsida; order Cupressales; family Taxaceae; genus Torreya; species Torreya grandis. The sequence goes on along the minus strand of JARHVA010002030.1, from coordinate 134,481 downwards.
ATGATGGAAGGTAAGTAGCAATTTCATTTGAATTATGTACAAATTTGTGATTTTAGTTTGATTTTAAAGTATATAGCTAATGTAGTGGCATACATTGTGTGCAGGTGGAGTGGGAAGTGCACATGCTAGGGTGGTAAGTGGAGATGATGATTATTAAGAGACCATCATTGAGTCAATACTCTAAGAGCTCACACATCATGTTCCTGATGATACGATGGAGGAGGGATTGATAGAGTGAGTGATGGTTACAATTGATATTCATGCTCATCTATTTGATAGGTTTGTTATCATGATAACTACATATGTTAGGGTAGCAAGAGAGAGAAATGAGCTAAGAGCTGAGCTCGATAGGCATAGGATGCCTTCACCTGATTATGGTTCTATTAGCACGAGGATCATGGATGAGTACATAGACCTTCAAAGGTGGTATGTAGACTTACATGAAGAGCATGGTTGACTATTAAAGTAAGAGAGTCATTGTAAGAGGCATGCAGTAGCTCAAGGAAGTGTGGGTCCATCGAGTGCTAGGGTGGATTATAGGACTAGTTATGGTGGGGAGAGTGAGACTGAGAGTGAGGGCATGATGTCCATTCATGATTTATTGTACTTGATCTAATGTTTATGTTTTGAAAACTTTGTTATATATATATATATATATATATATATATATATATATATATATATATATATATATATATATATATATATATTATATATATGGATACTAGTTTGATTTTGACTTAGGCGTATTGTGTTACGGATTTTGGAATATATTGGTATATTTATTACAAATGGTTGATTTAGAAATAGCCAATTTGGTATTGATGTGAAGGCTGTATATGTTTGGTAAAATGGTATTTGGGATGTGATTTGATTGTTGTTGATAAGTGTGATGTTGGTTTTGATTTTGAATCACATATGAGTAAAACTTTATTTGTTTTGTAATTTGTAAAATTGATTTGATAAAGTGAGTTGGTTTAAGATTGGTAAAATAGGATTTGGTAAGATAAAGATTTTGATAAGCTGGTTTGGCTAGGAATGGTTATTTAGAACTAAGAATGTTAGTTGTTAGTATAAGGGGATGTAAATTAGCATTATGTGTATATCACTTCCCTAAGATTGGTTCAAGAATACAAAGACTAGCCCTTTGGCTCCATTGTTGCCCACTAAGTGAAGTTTATGAACTAATACCGATATTTTATGTGTGTTGTATCACTTCGTGTTGTATCTCTATATGAACTCTGATGGCTAACTGAACAAGTGCCCATACTGCTCATATTGTGTAAGAACATGCTCTGTATCTGATACTATTTATAGTGTACTAACTATAGTTGTTCGTGGAGACTCTATAAGATGCAATCTCAATGAATGCACAACTAAAACTAGGTGCTATGAAGGAGGCTCATCTATTCATAATTGTAGCTAATTGCTACATGAAATAACACCCGATGGCCTTTACTATGATGCATATGACTGAGCAATAGATTCAACTATAATTGTAATCTGTGATGGGGGCTCATCTAATCTCAATCATAGTGGGTTGTTAGGTGAAATAGGTCCCTAAAAACTCAGCCATAGTGAATATCTCTTAGGAGCAGTACTTTGTGATGTGGGTTCATCTAATCTTAGCTATAATAGGTTGTTGCATGAGATAAGACCAATAAAACTTAGTTGTAGTGAATATCTCTCTAGAGTGGTACTCTATTGTGGTGCCTATGACTATGCTAGATATGTATATGGAACTGCACTATGTACTCCTTGGACTACACTGCTATATATTGGGTACTCTCGCTATACTTGTCTCTAAACCTTTTGAGTAGGTGGGATAGGAGATCTCTTTTGAGGCTCTGCCCTATAAACTACATCACTCTCATAATGAATGATTGATGATTCTTGTGAAGGAATGTCTGGGGATGACTCAATCATGGATGAATGAGGTTTATGGTTCCATGATGGAGGAGATCTCGATACCCCATATGTGAATGTTATGATGTCATTATCAACACATCTAATAATGAAATCTCTAAGTCCATAACAATCATTATCTATGTCTATGGATACGATGATAGTTACAAAAGGGTCGATGTGACTGTCTATGTAAGAGATGTGGATCTCGTTGATGAGTAGAATGTAATGTGATTAACCTCCTATCTAGTAGTGATAATAATATGGCATATGGGTTATCTTGTTCTGAATCAAACTATTGTGGTGTCCTATTATTGTTCTCTATAGTGCATACTATAGGTAGTACTCTAGAAACTGACTCTTTATTTTTAACTGGTTACTTTTTTGGTTACGGTCTCTTATCTTATTTAGGACATGGTGGATGTTGTGTGCTATGAGCTATAGATGGAGGTACTGCTATAAAATCTAGAGTAATCTAATCAATTGAATCTAACTCAATAAAGCCTAATTTCTTCTCTAAGGCTAGAACTGTATAACATAAGTACCAAAAAGAGGACTCTATCTGATATAATATGTGCTCTAGAAGGGGTTGGTGAAACCCCTTAGTAAAGATATATTGAATCTCTAAATCAGTTGGTTTATTGATCAATCTTAACATGTGAGTCTTGAATCGTAAGATATAATCACTAACTGGCTCTGAAGTATTCTAATGCAATGTGGCAAGTTTCTCATATGTAACATGAGGGCCTGTGTTTGTTATGTAATATATGAGAAATGTGTCCTCTAGGTCATCATATGTGTGTAAGGAACTAACAGGGAGTAGATGAAAGAACCAATTATGTGCATTACCCACCAGTGTCTACGGGAACAACTTGAGTAGAATCAAAGGACTCACATGAGATGTCAAAGCCTTCTAAAAGGCTTGAAGGTGTATGAATGGATCTCTAATTCCATCAAAGTAAGGCAATGATGGTATCTATAAATGCTTAGGAAATGAAGTTTTTACAAATGTCTTTGAAAGATGGTTACCATGTAAATCATTGGCATCCATCCAAGACTTATAAGCCTTATTTTCTAAGGTAAGGAGATGTACTTGGCATTGTAATTTACCAACTACATGCATCAAAGAAATAGTCTCCTGGGATGGTATATTAGCATCTTGAAGTGGTTCATTTAATCGTTAAATTTGATTATTTATTTTAGCCATGGGAGTGCTACATTTAGCAATTGGATCATAAAGAGGGGGTGTGCTCACTTGAACCTTTGGAGAGATGGTAACTTGGACCTTAGTAGACGGATGTGGGCTACCATTCTCTTTGGGTGAAGAGTGAGAAATAGGTGCTACTGTAGTAGGGGTTGGCTTGGGAGGTTCATTGGTATTTTTAGTATTTAGTGAATCATATTTTAATTGAGTAGAGGATGTGATGTTATCATTAATATGTGCATTATTGAAATATATTCATACATAGAAGTAGAAATAACATTGTGTAGTGCATTATGTTTGAGAGGAAAAGTGAGAGAAGAGTTAGAAGCCTGAGATGCATTTTTTTCTTCACTATGTGTATAATAATCATCATTAGTCCATGCATTATCATAATCAGAGTTTTGTGCATATTCATTCTCATTTTCATATGCATTGGCATGTTCACTATCATACTCATTATCACTTCCATCATCACTAGGGAGAGGGTAAGAGAAGAATTTAATGCTTTTCTAATATGCAATAAATTATAATGTGAAATTGGAACATTATGTGCATCTATGTTGTCTTAGAATGGAGTGTAAGAGAAAGGAGTTATTATTTACAAATTCTTTTGACAAAGTAGAGTTAAGAGCATGAGATGGATCATTTGAAATATGCATTGGAATTTTGATTCTGTTGCATTTATATTGTTGTAATTTGAACATAGAAGTAGCAAAAGAGAGAGAGAGAGATTAGGTTCAAGTAGAAGCAAGTTATCACCAATGAGAGATTCATTTGGAATTGCATGACTAATTTGTTCATTTGGTGCATTTTTCATAGGAGATTGAGGTGAAAAATACCTTTCCCATTTATCAAAATTATTTTCTTTAGAAGAGGGAAGAAAAGAGATAGGTTTGAGAGAAGAAGATGCATCTACTTTTTCTTCACTATCACTTTCATATGTATCATCGTATTCCTCATTACAACAATAGTAACTATATTTATTGTAAATGAAATTATTTTCCATATTTTTAGCTAATGTGCAATTTTGCAAATTTGTCCATTCATTATCATAATTATGAGAAAAATTTAGAAATTGATCTATGGGATGAGAGGGAAGAAGTGCCTTAGTGGCCATTTTATTTCTTTCACCAAAGAGAATGTGTAAAAGTACTATTAAGCAAATAAATGCAAGAATAACTACCAACATAGAGATTTTGAAAATATTTTTGACACTCCAAATAATTTGCAAAAATTCCAAAAAAATTATCTAAAAATTGTAAGGAAAGCTTGGGGTTTGAGGACCTAGTTTGGAAATCTAAGGTTTTGGGTTGGGGTTTTAGAATTTTTGAAAATTATTGCAATAATTTAAATTCTAAAAATAAATTTGAATAAAATAAATGTACGAAAATTTATAAAATAAAAATAAAAAATTTAATTTTAATTTTTGTATAAAATAATTCCTAACATAGAGATTTTGAAAATATTTTTGACACTCCAAATAATTTGCAAAAAATCCAAAAAATTTATCTAAAAATTGTAAGGAAGGCATGGGGTTTGAGGACCTAGTTTGAAAAAATAGGGTTTTGGGTTAGAGTATTAGAATTTTTTAAAATTATTGCAATAATTTAGATTCTAGAAATAAATTTAAATAAAATAAATGCATAAAAATTTATACAAAAATTATAAATTTTAATTTTTGTATAAAATAACTACTAACATAGAGATTTTTAAAATATTTTTGACACTTTAAATAATTTATAAAATTTCCAAAAAATTTATCTAAAATTTGTGAGGAAGGAAGGCTTGGGGTTTGAGGACCTAGTTTGGAAATATAGGGTTTTAGGTTGGGGTTTTAGAATTTTTGAAAGTTATTGTTATAATTTAAATTCTAAAATAAATTTGAATAAAATAAATTCAAAAAAAATTATACAAAAATTAGAAATTTGAAATTGAATTTTTACACAAAAATATGAAGGAAAAACCCTAAGGGTACCTAGGGTTTGAAATTTGAAGTCAAGTTCACTAAATGTTTTATTAGTTTTAGGAAACTAGGATCTATTTCCTAAATAATAAAGGGTCTAGATTAAGGGATAAAATCTAATCAAATATAGTAAAATACCAATTTATATCAATTTGATTAAATTAATTACATAGGAGAAAGAAGTAACTTATCTAGAAAAATAGGCTGAAATGAATGATTCAAAGGTTTAAAACTACTGTGCAGGACTAGAAAGATATTAAGAACCTAGATCTAGATTTTATTCAGTGAAAGGACAAAAGCACCAACAATAGGACACTTTAGGTTCTGATGTTATTATCCACTCTTGCCACTATTATCCAAACTAGTCACAAAGATCTAAGTTTTATGGGTTTTATTCATTGTCCCTATGTGAGTCTGCCTATGAAATTTTGAATGTTGAATATCAACGAAGCTCATTGTAGAGTGATTTCAATTTTTAGACCTTGGGTTTATTTATACACATAAAATAATAAACATATCAAAATTAAAAAGAGGAAAAACTGGGTTATGAGAAGTATGATCGCATGATCTAGAACCTTTGTTGTCTTGATTGCTACCTACATTAACCCTCAAGCTAGGATCTTAGATAAAATATAGTTCTCCCTTAGGGAACATGCATAGTCAATGCACATGATAGATACAAGAATGAACTTTTGCCTAGGCCCTTCCTTGATTAAGCATGCAAATCTATGTATGATACAGAATGTTGAGCTATATTATTGGCTAATTTTTAATTATGTACTATGCCAAAGTAGTAAGTGTTAGATATAAAATGCCTTGTGAAGTTTTTTATATATGAGACTCTTTATTTTGAATTTGAAAACTTTATTTGCATTAGTTGACGCTCAAAATACAAACAAAACTTAAGAAAAAGGCTAAGAAGGGTTTAGGACCTCTTGAGCGAAGAGAAATGACCATTGGAACTCAAAATATGATTAGACAAGAGCACCAAAAATGGGACACCCTAGGGTCCATTGCAATAGTCCAATCCTAGCACTCCTATCCTATAGGCTTGAAACCTAGGGAGATGGAATTAACATGGGAAATAGAGTTTGACTAAGTTGGAATGATTGTTTGGAAGGCTACGAATGACTAGTTATGGACAAAAAGGTGACTCAAGCATGAAACAAGACCAAGATAATTAAAACAAAAGATGTGGCTAATGCGAATAAGGTTCATATTCTCCAATCAAAGTTTTCTATGAAAGGACTATGAAAATACATGGTATGTATGGTTGCTTGACCAATTTAAGGTGTATACAGTGAGAAACAATGTTTTTAGAGCCACAAGGAGGTGGCACATGTTATTGTCTAAAGTGAAGATGCCTTGAAGACATTTTGCACATGGAGACAATAACAACACCATTATGGAGATCACATGACACCCCACTCATGTGTGGGTTGAATTTCTTTGGTGCCACTATTCATTCTCTCCCTTCTCTATCTCTCTCTCATGTTGTAAAATGCATAAATATGCATTAACTTTCTCATCGTAATTTATCTGATTAATGGATCCATGCAAGCTTGTCCTTGCATGCTTAGAGGTTGGATGATGTAGGCTAGTGTAGTTTGGTTCAAAACCTGAATGCTTCAGGTGGAAGCATTGAGTGCTTCTATCTTAGAACTGAAGGAGTTGCTAGAGGAGTTGTGTTATAAGAGAGGAATTATTGAACTAATGAAGTTTGAAGCTGTCATTTTGCTCGTGGTTTTTTTTCATTACTTGTTTGCAAGGGTTTTCCACATAATATCTATGTAATGTGTCTTCTTAATTGTCTATTATTTATGTATCTTATTTTCCACATTTATTTACTTGTAATGTAAGATATAGTTCATTGATCTAGTGGTTTTCTAGTGATGTGGGTTATTAGTGATGTGGCTTATGAGTGATATGGCTGATTGGTGATGTGGTAAATTCTCATAGAGGGTATCCCATGAGTGATCAAGTTGATGTGATGGGAGTGGGGTGTATCACTCCACCAATGCACATGGGTTTGTCCTTGGTAGTCACATGGATGGTGTCACACGGTGCAAAATATAAAAGGGTTGGTGTGGGTCAAATTTCTAAGGGACCCCATGATTCCCATGTGTGTAGATAGTTAAAAGATGATTGCAAACATATTTTGGAATCATGTGGTCACATGTAGAATGAATACAAGAAAGCTACTATAGTAGATTGGCCTCACATGTTTGTGGGAGATAATTTTTTTGGAGCCACATGGAGGTAACACGTGTTCTTTTCTAAAGTAAAGATGCCTTTGAAGATATTTGCACCTAGAGACAACACCACCACTATTGAGGATCACATGTTCACCAAGTGTGGCACATTTTTTGGGTGATACTATTCATTCTCTCTCCCCTCTCTCCATCTTGATATAAAATGCATAAATATGCATTAGCTCTCTTATTGAAATTTATCTTGTTAGAAGATCCATGCAAGCCTTGAGTTTGCATGCTTGGAGGTTAGATCCTTTACGTTAGTTTAGCTTGGTTCACAACCTGAATATTTTAGGTGGAAGCATTGAGTGCTTTATTTGAAAGCATTGAAGGAGTTGCTATGAAGGAGTTGTATAAGAGAGTTTGATGCTATGTTATTAATGAATTCTAGAAGTTGCCATTTTGCCCATGGTTTTTCCTTGTACATGGCAAGGTTTCCATGTAATATTTTGTGTAATGTGTCCTCTTGCTTGTCTATTCATTATGTATCTTGTTTTCTACATTTATTTACTTGCACTATAGGATATAGTTCATTGATCTAACATGAAGTATCAAGAATTTATTCTTAACATCTGGTATTAGAGCCATGGTGAAAAACTCCATGTGTGTAAATGTTTTCTGTTAGTGGTTGGTTGTGTGCAAGGTGAAGCTATTATGACATGAGGAGAGACTTTGAAATTAAAGAATTAAAAAAAAAATTGTTTTGTTTTAGTAGGTATCTCTTTGTGGAGCAAGGTGGAAGATCTTTTGGTGAAGATCTTGTTCTCTTCATGTTGTTGAGGACAAGCCTACAAGAGAATTAAATGAAAAAGCTTTAAAAGCTTTGCCAAACAAGTCAACAGCCTACACAGTGTTCCTTTTGATGTAGAAGCAACTCTATAGCTTGAGGAGCAAGTTGATCTCCGTAGGTGGAGGTAAAAGAGCCATGACCTTGTTATGTTTCTTGGAAACAAATATAAGGGGTGTTGATGTGGTATCCTAATGACCACATGTTGTTAGTTGAGATGTTGTAGGAGAAAAATCCATGTAAAGGAAGGAGGTACAGAGAAACCTAAAGCTATACCTAGTTTGAAGTGGTTGAGGATGAGGAAGATGAAGATGTAGATGAACAAGTGAGACTTAGTGTTCTCGAAAAGAGAAGGCCATGTGTTTGGACATGCAGTAGAGTAGTGATGTATTTTTTAAGCTCAAAAAATTGGTAGGTGCATTGGTACACTGAGTAGTGCAAAAACTTCCCTAGAGCTATGATTGATCCACTTGTCTCATGGTTGGTACAATTGGTAGCTGAAGGCTACATGCAGAAGATTAACTAAAACCTAGTGTTCCTAAAAGGAGAAGGTCGGTGTTACCATATAACTTAGGGTGATGGAGTGTTGTGTATACGGTTGTGGCATTGGCCAGGTAAATCAATGCATGGACTAACAATGTAGGCACATGAGTTGGTGTTTTAGCAACATTTGGTAGAACATGATGCATTTCAGATGCATTCTTGAGGCTTAAAAACTCAATAGGTGCATTGATGCACTAAGTAGCATGATGACTTCCCAAGAACTATGATTGGTCTAGTGATATTCTGTCATGTTGATAGCTTTGAAAGCAATGTGGAAAAGTCTAGTTTTGACTTATGTGAGATCTTCTCTCCTCACTAATACCAAGAGTGTTATATACACTAGTTGTTATTCAAGGAGTTGGAACAACATGATTCTTACATGGTGATCTCTCTTAGGGAGAGATAAATACTATTTGAATGAGGTAAAAATTTATTGTTTTATATGTTAAATAAGTCATTATATAAGTTTCTAGATGTATTGAATGAGTACAGGATATTCAGTACCTTCATGGAGAGCCAAAGTGTTTAATAGAGGTTGTTGTTATGTGTTGTGACATGTTGGATGTAGGCCCCAAACATAATCATTATTTTGATGGTTCAGTAGAGACTCATGAGATTAAGGTAGTATGGAGGAGAAAACCAAGGATGGAGATGCAAAAGGAGGGGAAATCAAGGAAGTATTCCACTTATTGCATATTGAGTTGTCTTCCCAAGAGAGTCTCAGAAGAGAAGACATGTTGTCTTGTGTATGGAATTCATCAGGAGTAAGATGCCTCGAGTTGCCTTGGTGAGCACTAAAAAAGATATTCCCAAGCAGTGGGAGTTATGATCAATTCATGAAAAAATCCCGATTAGAGGATTGGTCTATGGAGAAGTGATTTGTCACTTCAGGTGATGTAATCTATTATGGAGGAGTAGATGTTGACAAAGTTGGTTAGGATAGAGAAGTTTTAGTAGTGGAATAAAACTTCTACTAGATTTGTGTTAGGATAGCAAATGGCATGGATGAGCAATTAGTTTTAGAATACTTAGGTGTGTTAAAAGTCTGTGTATATTGACTTCAAGTGGGAGTATGTTGGGATGTGAAGTCACTATTCACAAATCATTATTCATGATGATGTGGCCTACTAGTGATGTGGATTTTTAGTGATGTGGCTTATAAGTGTTGTGGCTAATTGGTGATGTGGTAGGGGCCCATGGAGGGTATCCCATGAGTGATCAAGTTGATGTGATGGGAGTGGGGTGTATCACTCCATCAAGACACATGGGTTTTTCCTTGGTAGTCACATGGGTGGTGTCACATGGTTCAAAAGATAAAAGGGTTGGTGTGGCTTGAATTTTTAAGGGACCCCATGATTCACATGTGTAGAAATAGTCAAAATATGATTTCAAACATCTTTTGTACTCACGTGGTCACGTGGATAAGGAAGACAAGAAAGCTATTATTGCATATTGACCTCACATGTGTGGGAGATAATGTTTTTGAAGCCACATGGAGGTGGCACATGTTCTTGGATAAAGTAAAGATGCCTTTTAAGACTTTTGCACATGGAGACAGTACCACCACTATTGAGGATCACATGTTCACCAAGTGTGTATCATTTTTGGGGTGCCATTATTCATTCTCTCTCCCCTATCTATCTCTTGTTGTAAAATGCATAAATATGCATTAGCTCTCTCATTGTAGTTTATCATGTTACAGGATTCATATAAACCTTGGGTTTGCATGCTTACAGGTTGGATCCTGTATGCTAGTTTAGCTTGGTTCACAACCTGAATGCTTCAGGTGGAGTCATTGAGTGTTTTATTTGTAAGCACTAAAGGAGTTGCTATGGAGGATCTATTGTAGAAGAGAATTTGATGTTGTGTTATTAATTAAGTTTGGAAGTTACCATTTTGCCTATGGTTTTTCCTTGCATATTGCAAAGTTTCCACATAATCTCAATGTAATATGTCCTCTTGCTTGTCTATTCTTTGTGTAGCTTGGTTTTTACATTTATATACTTGCACTGTAGGATATAGTTCACTGATCTAGCATGTAGTATCAGGACTTTATTCCTAACATAGTATCCATGTTAATACCCAATGTTTGTAAGAATATGAGATTGCAAATATTCAACCTGGAACCATTATCAATTAAAACCCTTTTGATTATTGTATTTTTACTTGAACTTATATGAATGAAGGTAAATTCTAATCAATAGTTGATTGCGAAGGCAAATCCTCATTTTCAAAAGAGATAACATCCTCGATATCCTTCAAAGTGTTTACAATAGATGTTAAGTAAGAAGGCTACGTTTCATAAGGCATAAATGTCTAATTCAATGCTTGGTATGAAATGTCCTTGAAAATAGTGGCATTTTGAAGCAATTCTAGCATGGAAATCTTAGCTTGTGTATTCCTTAACTACTCAACAATATCATATCCTCTAGATTAATGAATTGGTCTTGTTGAATTAGGTTCAAGACAAGGAAGAATGGCTTGAATTTGTTCCTTGTGTCTTGGTTGATGATGTAACCAACCTCATATATTAACAACAACTCAATCATAGGGTCTATTATAAACCTAGGGTGAATAATAGAGGCAGGTTATGGGCTAAGGTAGTTGTGAGGTCTAGGTCTAATATATTAGAACATAAGGAACCATTTGAGTCATTTGACATCTAGTAATAGCATGTGGCAACTCAAACTGAGCCATACAACAATAATCACCATAGAAATTTTCATTATTAAGCTCTTGACTAATATAGGATGTGATATTTAACTTGACATTATGTATCTGTGGGCTTATATACATGTGAAAATTTTGACAAGCAATAGGCAAGGAACATGTAAATAACAACAAGAAGCTTTGAACTGATAAATGATAGATAGATGCATTCATGATGATCATCATGAATATGGAAATTATAAAATATTAAATATGAACCCCTAGTGGTAATGTTAAAAATAGAATGAAACCCTAATGGCAAGCTAGGGTTTTGACGATGTTCAACAATAAGCAGGTTAACTAATATGTTTTACCAAATTTTAGAAAATAAATGAATTAATTTCTTAGATAAGATAAATTATTATGGAAAATTAGAATGTTATAGATATTTAATAAATGACAAATTAATTCAGAACTTACAAATTTTGGAAATATGTTAGAAGGGAAAAGTATGAAGGAAATACAACTTAGATAAAAAACTAGAATGTAAGATTGTGTCTAAGGCTAAAAATTAGTGATGAGTAATGATGACTAACTACAAATCTAAAATAAGGTTTTTCAAGATCTTTAGATAAGAGTGTTGTATCAAGATAAGGGTACAGGGCATTGTTATCCTTGGGGATCATCAGTGTCCTTTAGATTATACAATTACAAGCTTTTTGTGACAAGTTCACCTCCACCTACACGTTCCATTAAATGTGTAGGAGCCTTCGATCTATCTCAAAAATCTATGTATATCTTCTCCTTCACATTTAACCCTAGCTCAATCAATCAAGAAGCAAATGCAATCACATGATAAAAAGGGGTTAGTGGTTGTAGTTATGTTTTACTTCAACACTCCCTATATTGATCATTTTCTACATACCAATACTCTGAAAAGGGATCAAACTCTATGTATTTCTTCCATATAGTGGTGTGTGTGAAAGACAGGTGTAATCCTAGATGCTTATGAAATTTTGGTGTGATTAAGTGATTTAATCGTGGCTTGTGACCTTGGAGGTTTACTCAAACTTTAACTCAAGGCTACTAGAGATGTATTTATTCAAAATTGGGAGAAATAGGCAATTGTATTTGCATGTGCAATTAGAATTCTAGTGATTTTCAATATGAAAGCTTCTTGTGTGCAAAATAGTTTGAAATGTGGCTTTATACTGATATTTTAGGAATTCCTTCAGATGGAGTTTGTTAAACTTGTGGGATAACTCATTACATGATATTAGATTTATTGCCTAATCATGAAATAACATTGAGATAACTGAGCAAAATAAATGCAAAGATAACAACATCACCTTGAAATAATCAAGCCATGAGGTTAAGATGAAAGTGATAAGTGGGGAAATTGTCAAAGGGAGAAAAACCCCACATTAGTATTAAAAGCTTTGCAATGATGAATCTCTAAGTACATGGCAAGAAGAAGTTAGGAGTAAAGGATAATAATGGACTTAAGCCAAAAGAGCATCATAAGAATGCAAGAAGTCAAGAAGGGACAAGATTATTGTGTTATATGTAATGGGAGAGGAGAACTCGATATACAGAGCTAGGAGAGAAAACGAGTTACATTAGCAAGCTTAATGTGCGTGTCAAGTGGCCTTAATCTTATAATAGGTGAGGAGAATATGTGTGACATGTGGGGGGATGAGTGAATTATGCAAGTAACTCCTAAATATAACAAGTGGACAAGAGAGGTAAGTGACACCTTATAAAGCTAGGATAAAGTGATTTTATAAAATATAATAAATACACATACAAATAAGACTTTGGATAAGCCTAAAGGACCATAGGAATGACCTAAATAAGGTTAATCTCCAACACTCTCCCTTAAGCTTAATTTGAGGTTAAAATAATGGAAAAAACATTTTACAAACAAAAAAAATAGTTGTAATTATATAATGTTCCCCCTTAATTGAAACTTGGTTCAAGAAGAATTACACAAGTTTAGAGAAGAAAGAAGAAGAGAAAGTGTCACTGAAAATCGTAAAGATGAAGGTGTGATCTTTAAGAATCTCCAAGAATCCTCTTTGAACAATGTAGCTAATATGCAATGGAACAAATACCAATAAGGAGAGATGATTCATGAAACCCTACAAAACAAACAAGCTAACATTAATCTTTCAAGTTAAACACCCAATATGCCAAAAAATATGATCTACATACACAATGTAATAAAAGCATATGTACAACAGGGTAAAATGAAACAAAGACAAGTTCCATCATAAAGTGTCAAACCCTACATGAAAAGGAAGTTAGTCAACATAATTAAAAAATATTTATTTTACAATAAAAAACAATGAATTCATAATAACATGAGTTTAATCAAAACAGAGACAAAGAAGATGTGTCGCTTGTAAAAGATATTTGTCATGAAGCAATCAAAGAATCATCACATGAAGACACATCAAATTATCTAGAAGATCCATCATTTTTAATATTCCAAATAGTGTTAACCTTAGAGGTAGGAGATTTAGTCGTTTTCCAACAATTCAAAGTGTCATGAGTGGATTTGCCACAAAATTTGCATGGATGTAATCTCTAACATTTAGAGATATGATGCCCATGTTTTTCATGATATGCACAAGGTTTATCATTTTTAACCAAAGCATGAGCATTCCAAGCATTATAATTAAAATAATTTATATTATGATTTCGTCGAGATGGAGGATGACACAATTCCAAATTTTCATTGTAAGAATTTAAATCATGAAAACTAAGACCTTTACAATTTTCATTAGATTTAGGCAAAAGAGGTTGAAGAATATCGTTTGTGCATTTATCAAGCCCACCACCTAAGTAACCCATACTTTGCATGATTTTTAATTTGAGGTTGGTAAAATAAGTGTTCAAAAAAGATTTATTTTGCTTAGAATCATAATGATTTTCACCTTTCAAACTAGTATCAAAAGACGTAAATTTATCATTCAAGGCATTAAAAAAGGATTGCATGTTTGTCGTGTTGTCATGAAAAATATTTTGAAGTGTAACAAATAAATTAAGAAAAGTAGTAATAGTATCATTTTGACATTGGATTGCATGTTTAAGAGTATTGTTTTATTCATTTTTTAAATTGATTTGATATGAAGCATTTTTAAATGCTAAAAAAATACTAGTTTGAAAGCAAATTTTTAGCACGCTAAGATGCAAAATTTTCAAAGATAAAAAAAGCTCACGATATATAACAAAACATGAATAACAAGATTTTGAGCTAAATTTCTTTGCTTAAAAAAATGTTAGAGTTAGAGAAAAGTTGAGAGGAATACGATTAATTCACTAGTAAATGTAAATCCACACCAAAAAATGGAAAGAGAATAGTGAATAATTGATCACCACTATTGATTACTAAAAAAGCTTTTCTAAAAAAAACCTAATTAAGGATATTATAAATGTTTACCAAATAGAAATCAAAACTTGAATTAGATTTTGGTTGGAATTTTTATTGAAACCAAATACAAATATCCCTTTTTTAATTTAGTTTGCAACGTGTAGAAGGAAATGATAATGTATAAAGGCATACAAGATAACCAAAGTTAGATGTTAAGTGCATAACATAGAGCTAACAATTAAAAAAATTAATGTTGAAAGCTAAATATTCATATACACTAAAAATGAAATACTAAGTTCATACTCCTTTTCAACCACTTTCGTGTCGAAATGAACTTTAGACTAGTTTCTACCAAACTATGCAAATTAAGCCTAAAAATCACTGAACATCTCAAATTCATCCACACATTGGATGTAAGTGGCCATAATTACATCAAGGCATCTCTATTTGGGGCAATACCTTATATGCAATGATAACCTCTCACGGACTCATTTCTAGTTAGTGTGCGACCAAACATACTAACATTTTTTACCAATTAAGCAAGGTACTTAACCCAATTCTTAAAATAACCAAAAGACTAAGTAGAATTAATTGACCAAACAAATTAAATTAAATGCTTAAGTGAAAATTCCATGTTGAATTAATGATTATATAATTTTAAAAAAGGATTTTTCAACAAAATATGAGATCATGATGATGTCATTATCTTCAAAGTCAAGAATTATAAAATATTAATATAAATGTTATAAAAATCAGAAATGTTAAGCCATGCCTCCTTAAATGCACAATTAAATCCTTCATTAATTATATTTAGAGTCTCAATCTTAACCCTAGTCTAACTACACTTGGGTTAGAATTAGTTCAAAACCTATAAATATAAGTGCCATGACCATTCCTAATCAAGGTTTTTTTATCCACACTTACTATGATGAATTTTTAAGAGAAGCTTCACACAACCCATTCATGCCAAAGACCAACTAAATGTGAACAAGGGGAAGTTTTACCCACAAAACATTAGCATCGATAAAGACTCCAGTGTTCACAAGCCGAGTCTAAGCCAAATTTCATGCCAACAAGACTTTCAGATTGTTAAAGAAGATAAAAGGGTCATTTTATCTTCTTGTTGCCTTTTCATCTTGTATATTATATTGCTCACCCTAGGTCTTAGGCTTAGAATTCTAGTTTTCATTGAGTTGTTTTTATTCATTTCACAAACAAAAGAAGATAACATCATCCTCATAATCCTATGATATAATTATTATGCTATAAAAAACTTAACATTGGAAGCTAAAGATTCAAATACATTAAGAATGAGATACCAATTCATATGTTATATGAACAATTGATATTATAAAGAGTGTTAACCTACAAGTGGACTGTGCCACATAATAAATGGAATACATATTACACTTAAAAAGTAACGAGACACAAGAAAGGAAGGGAAACATTACCTTTTTATAAATTCCAATAGAAGTTAAGAAACTGCCACCAAACAAGAAATAAAAAATGGCAGATGAGAAAGGTGTAACCAGATGAAGAGGCTCAAACCTATAGACTACACCACTTAATATAACTCAACCAATAAAAGGCAACCAATGAATCTTAAGACAAACTCTGCCAGAATAGAGGGAAGATACGATCATAGACTATGAAATAAATAAAGGCTGTGTGCTAGAAAAGAAGCACAATACATTAACAAAAAGGAAAGAAAATCACTAAGTTAAGTCAAGATACCAAACACTACATAGATAAATATAATTTCCAACTGAAGAATGCATGACCAGACATAATAAAGATTGCATAAATACTAGAGCACATTCATAAAATAGTCTAAGCATGCATCAGATAGACAAATGCAAGGATAAATGGAATTGTACATGTATTAAATACCAAATACATTATCAAGAATGCAATCAAATAATTGTAATTACAAAAATAACAACTGGTACATAATCAATAAGGAACAAAGGTTATGCATTTAAATAAGAATAAAGATTGTGCTTTATTAAATAACAAGAAAAAAGAAACAGCTACCAATCAGAGGAGTGGCACAAGGATGAGAGCCACCAAAAAACTATAATATTTCTAACAAAAAAAACATTTTGATGCCAAATATATTATACAAAATGCACATAGATTAATAAAGAGTAACAAAAATAAAGGCAAAGATGGCTATAATAGGAATCAAAGGAACCAAAAAAGGCTTAAAAAACAGCCTTTGGAAACCTACAAAAAAAGGGTTAGAGGGAAAAAAATAGAGACAAAAAAAAATGAGTTCCTCCAAGAAAGACCTACACAACACTCACTAACAATGTTAAAACAACAAATACTTTGATACCATATTATATTTATTGCCTAGGTCAGGAAATAATGTTGAGATAAATGAGGAAAATGAATGCAAAGAGAATAACAGCACCTTGAAAGAATCAAGCCATAAGGTTGAGATGACAGTGATAAGTGGAGGAACCATCAAATGGAAAAAAACCCCATAATAGTAATAAAACCTTTGCAATAATGAATATCAAATTACATATTAAAAAGAAGCTAAGAGTGAAGGAGAAGAATGGCTTTAAGCTAATATAACATCACAAAAATTCAAGAAGCCAAGAATGGATAAATTATTATGTTACATGTAATGGGAGAGGAGAGCTCAATATATAGAGCCAGGAGAGAAAAATGAGTTACATGAGCAAGCTTCATGTGTGTGCCAAGTGTCCCTAATCCTCTTACAAGTGAGAAGGATGTGTGTGACAAGTGGGGGGAAGAGTTACTTATGCAAGTAACTCTTAAGTCCAAAAAGTGGACAAGAGAGGTGAATAACACCTCATAAAGCTAAGATAAAATGCATTAATTAATATAATAAATGAACACACAAATAATACTTAGGATAAACCTAAATGACTAGAGGAACAACCCAAATAAGGTTAATCTCAAACACATGAATTTAAATTTAAGCAATTAGTTGTTATTTGGTGGGAGGATAAGAGCGGTGGAACTAGACACTACCAATGAATGTTGTTGTCCAAATGGTTCATTGTTGTCCTAAGAGCAAAAATTGTTGATCTGTGAGTATAAAACATTTCATGGATAATCCTAAGATATTTTGCATGAGGAACATGGACATTTTAGGATCATTTTTTTGCTTATAGGAATGGGTCATCTACATGTAAAACAAAGGAAAGTGGTCAAAAGGCCATGGAATAAGACATGAGTTAAGTGTGTGAAAAGGGTGGACACAAGTGCAATGTTCTAGCTTAAATGTTAATTTATGTGTCTACACAAGGCATGCCCCAAAGATGATTTTCCATTGCCAAATATTGACATGATCCTTATATTTACTATCAGTTATAAAATGTTATCATTTATGGATTATTTTATGGATACAATCAGATCAAGATTAACATTATGGACCAAGAAAAAACATGATTTATCACACCCTGAGAAACATTTGATTACGCCATCATACCTTTTAGATTAAAGAACACAAGAGCTACCATAAAGCTATGTCATACATTTTTTATGACTATATACACAATATTGTCAAATATTGTGTAGATGACTTGCTTGCAAAATCAAAACATCAACACGATCATGTTATAGATCTATGATAGATATTTGAGAGACTATAGAAATTTAATGTGCATCTAAATCTGAAAAAGTGTATATTTAGAGTTAAATCAAGGAAGTTACTTGGTTGTATCATATCTCAAAGAGGCATTGAAGCAGATCCCAAAAGGATCAAAGCTATCACTGATATGTCATCTCTAATAAGATTGAAGAAAATATGGTCCTTCTAAGGAAAGATTCAAGCAATAAGATATTTTTTAGCTTAGATAATTGATAATACACAATCTTTCATGCGTCTATTAAAAAAATACAAAATTTGAACTCACGTTCAACAATTTTTTTATGTAATTAAAGAATATTTACTCAACCCACCTATCCTCATGCTACCAATACTAAACATGCCCCTACTATTATACATCTCGACTACAAAGCATGCCTTAGAAGCTTTGCTCAGACAATATGATGGTGATCATAAAGAGTGCACCATTTATTACATTAGTCGCACATTAGTCGATCATGAAAAAAATTACAATACCATGGAAAAATTATGTTTAATAGTTGTGTTTACAGCACAAAAATTACAACATTATATGCTTAATAACGAGAGACAAGTTATCACAAAGGCAAACCCACTCAAGTTTCTCACGTCCAATCCACATTTAGCAGGATGCATTACCAAATGGGTAATGTTACTTATGGAATTTGACTTGAAATTCATATCTAAAATTTAGTAAGTAGACAAATTATTGTGGATCATCTAACAATAGATCCATTATTGGATACGTCGCTAATTAATGATGATTCTTGTGATGAATTCACTATATACCATATTGACAATGATACATGGACCATGTACTTCAATGGCTCAAAGTGTGCCACTAATAAAAGAGCAAGGATAGTCTTCATTACTCCTCATGGTCAGCCATTACCACTTTCCTTTTGCTTGGGATTTTCATGTACAAATAATATAACAAAATATGAGGCTTTAACACTAGGTTTATCTACTAGTGGTTAATCAAGGTTTAGATATTTATTCAACTAAAGAAGAAAATTTAATCCCATATAAAGAAACGGTATAACGATTAACAATGCACTTTGACACATTTTCAATACAAAGCATACATATGTAATGGCTAGTGTTGTTTTTGTGATCCCTATTTACATCAACAATGCACATGTGATTTTTAATATTCATCAATTAAGGCACCCATCAATCACTACAACAACTTTAAACTATTTGGAAACTTTGGCAATTACTTGTAGCGCAATAAATTTTGAATGGTATAGATATATACAATTTCTTATATCAAGTTGTTATCCCCAAAAATACTACACAACAAAAAACACAAATTACAACTCAAAACAATGAACCATGTTCTTATTTATTTAAAAGATCATTTGACATACACTTACTTCAATGTTTAAACCGAGAAGAAGTCAAAATAACCATATTTGAAGTACACGATAGTGAATGCGGAGGCCATTTTAGTGGTAAAGCAATGTCTTACAAATTATTTTCGTAGGGATACTATTGGTCTACAATGGAACATGAATGTCATGAATATGAAAAACTATGTCCACAGTGTTAGAAGCATCACAATCTAAATCATGCTCCATCACACGAATTGTAGCCCATTGTTTCACCTTAGCCATTTCTCTCAGGGTTTTGACTTAATTGAAAAGACAGATTCATAATCATTAAATAGACAACAGTTCATCATTATGACTACAAAATATTTTACAAAATGGGTAGAGGCCATATTATTACAGTTTACTCTAGGAGAGGACATATGTCACTTCTTGATGACATATTATTTCATGATTTAGATGAGTTATTGTAACAAATAATGTCTACTCCTTGAAAAATAAGATGGTTAAGTGATTTTGTGTTAAATTCAATATTTGTCACACTTTCTCTACTCCATATTACCCACTAGGAAATGGTCAAGTAGAAGTGATAAATAAGACAATCATCAAATCTTAAGCAAAGCATGGTGCAGGTTGACATAATCAAATTATTTATGCACTTTGGGCATATTGCACAAGCATACATACACCAATGAAGGCTACACCATACTCACTCATTTATGGAGTACTTCCTCTATGATTAAAAATACCTTATTTAATGGTCTCTTTAAAACACATCATTAAAGATAACGAGTATCAAGACAAATGGTTACATGAATTAAAAATGTTTGACAACAAGTATATTCAAGCTACTGAATATCTCAAAGCCTATCAAGATTGCATACTGTAAGAAGATTCACACTCATGAATTTTAGATTGGGAATTTAGTACTAAAATAAATTTAGAAAAATACTAATGCAGATAATTAAAACAAAGGTAAGTTTAAACCCAATTGGTCAGGTTCATTTGTAGTTATTTAAAAGGTGGGTATATGAGGTTACCATCTACTACACTTAAAAGGAAACCTATGAAAAACCTTATGAACATCATGCACTTACATCAATATTATACATAAATCAATTTATTCGAACATATTACAAAAATTTAACAAATAAAATATTGCAAAAATACAAAAACATCTAAAATATTTAAAAAAAATAAAAATTAAGGAACTGAACATGACATGAGATGCTAATATCACTTCTTTGCATATGTGATTAATCACATATTGTGGTAGGTAACATGTTATTTTTTTATACACATGCATTTCAAAATGTATATGAGTGTGATGTAAGACATACTTAATGCATGCATTCTTATATGTTGGAGCCCCTTCTTGGACATGCCCATGTTGAGGGCTTTTAAATACTATGTTATACTATAACATGTTGTATCTATCTATGACCTCAAATGCAATATTGAGGTACATGTCTTACAAATGTCTTGCTAGTCACTTATATTTTCACATTATGATGCATGGATATACTACTTTGTTAGCAATATGACATTGATACATATGAATAGAATAGACTAATTTTCACTTGTTATATACTCCTTCAATGCCGTTTAATTTCTTGCATGATGGGCTAGACATTGCTTTTTTATTGTGTGTAGCCCTTAGCCCTTGTGTGAAAATTGCTTGAACATCTCTATGAGATTTATGCTTGGTCTATGTGACATTTGAATATGTCCATTGTTTGTATGGCCCTTGGCCCTGTGTATGCAATATATACTTATGTAACATTTGAACATGTCCTTGTATGTGGCCCTTGGCCTTATCGTGTGACATTATTGTGTGTTGTGCTTGTGTGCTTATTGAGATTGAATAACGATGTCATGATAAATATCATGCACTTTTACTATGGTTACTTTATTACGTTTTTCATTCCTATATCTATCTAGGCATTACACTTGTATGCCTCACATTCGATATTTTACATACATGTTTTAATAATAATTGCAATTCTATGATGATATACTCTCCAACATGATGACATGATTACTTTATAATTCTATCTTTATCACATTATATAATTAACTCTTCTTTTGAGATGAGTGACTTGTAGGCTACATTCCTCATCTCTCATTAGGGATGCATAAGAGTGGGCTTGTCTTAGAGATCCAAGCCTCAATGAGTAGATAAAAATCAGATTTAAGACATGATACATATTTCAAAAATATAGAGTACATGTCTTCAAATATTCAAAGTAATGCAAAATCAGATTCTATAACAAAGTACATGTTTCTAAAAATTCAAAGTGATTCAAAAATAAAATATATGACATATATTGACATATTGATACATATTATGGGGGTATATGACATGCATATGTACTCACTTTTCACAGACTCAAAGCAAATAATCATACATACTTGAACACATATGCATGGGCATATGAAAAATAATTACAAGTTCAAAGTTGCAAATATAATTACAATTGAGCATATAGATGCATAACATTCTATGTCAATGGGAAAAAAAAAAGGTGGACATGGTACTCAATCATGCTCATGCTTGTTTAAAGTTTAAAGTTTTAAAGTTGTAAAATTTAAAGTTCAAATCTCAAAACCAAAATATTAATTTTAATGTAAGTTTTTTAGGGACGCAATCGTGATGGGGGCATGAATATTCTTCATTATCTTTCAATCATGCAAATTTAGAATCTAGATCCGTATATAGCCGTGTGATTTGAATCTATGCAGGTGATGTACATTAGAGTCTAATGGCATTCAATGGCCTTGGATTCACTTTAAGTGAACCTAACATGGTTCCACCTTTTTAGATTAGCACATCAAATACTATTCCTTATTCATGAGAGTTAGAATAATGCATCTTTCCAACCTAAGAGTTTGATCAATTATTTAAATTTGGACTTGATCACTCTAAATTCATCACTAGTTAAAATTATCCAAGTACTTCAACAAGGAGGCATAGTTCTCCATCGTTAGTTGTAGGTTACAAGATAAATTGGTTTCACCTATATACATGTGTACACCTCCCTTACTTTTTTTTTCAAATTTTAAAGATAGTTTTTTCAAATTTCAAAATGCACGAATGACGAATTCATGAGTTATTATAGGGTTTGGTAAATTGAGTGCCCTACACAATTGAAGTATTTGCTCAAAGACACAGTGTGTTATACATATTTAGGTCCAATTCATTCTCCTTTACTTTAGCAATTCCATTACTATAATTGGAGGGTGGGGACAGAGGCACAAATGTAGCCACATAAATTTGGTCACAAGTACTTGACAATGTTAATTCTTGACAAATTCTAAACCATATAACTTGTGCACAAATATATGACTCTTATTCACCATTCATTTAAGCCATTTATCTATATGCGAGTATAACCCTTTGTTTATCATCTCTATTACATAAAACTCTTAATGTCAAATGCTCAAGCTATTTAAAATCACCTTTAGACTATCTTCAGTTCAAGACAAGTGTCCCTGATACTTCAGGGCGAGTTTGTGCTAGGTAGGTTATAGCACATTGGACACCTGTCCACTTATAGTGGTCACATCTTATGCCAAATAATGGCTAGTTTCCCAATTTAAAATCAATCTTTTGGGTCTTCCCACACATCTCAAATGGCCAACTAAAGGAAATTGTCAAAAGATTTTCATATAAATACATGTCAAGAGTCACTCATTAAACCAATTGTTATTCACTTAGTTCAAGCATACATACTTCTATGCATTAAGCAAATCTAACATATTCTCTCCAAATTCAAGATCACTCAAAAGGAGCAAGGATAAGCCAAGTTAAAATCCTTCTAAAACAAGTCATTACGTATCATTATCAAGTATCAAAGCCATTTTTTAGCTGCATACATATACTCAAAGGATCTCAATTTCACATTCACTCCATGTGTGAGAAATACGTGGGCTTGATTTCCCTCCTTAAAGTATTGGATATGTAGGTAGCAGTCAATTATCAAGGGGGTGATTAAGGTCAACCCAACTTTACATTCCCCTCAGTTCTTGTAGATTTTCAAGTTATCAAAGTACCTTAAGGGTTTTAAAGATAAGAGAAAACAAACCAATGATTTATGCATGGTAAAACCTTGGTCGTGATATCTCAGATTACCTAACATTCATAGGAGTAGAAGGTGCAACACCAATTCTCTAGCGTAGTTAATCAGGATAAGTTTGCAGTTAATAGACTATAACACATTGTGTTATTATCCACTTATAATGGTCGTGTCCAAGAATATATTTTGCTTCTACCTCTGATATGTCATTTCTAGATTATGATTTCTCTATTTTTTCCTATCAGTCACCTATCGCATCAAATGGGACAAGTCTACAGTCAACGAACTTGAATGCACTACATTGCAATCCACTATGGTGGACCTATCTAAATTCTATTTCTAATTTTGTGCCTATTCATGAACATATACAATCATATCTTTCACTTATTTTCACTATCCAACAATTAGAAGAGTCAGTAAAAATCTATATGCAAGATAAATATATTTCATCTTGGTGTTTTTCAAAAAATAACAATTTTCCATATTTAGTATTTGTTAAAATCACAATTATTGATTATTGCACATATTTAGCATTCTAATATTCTCTAGTTTTACACATATAAATACAAATACAATTTATTATTTTATCAAAATTAAGGTAAAATAGACAATCATATAGGGATCAAATATTTCAGTTGACAACCATATGGTAATTTTTGTTTTTGTAGATTGTCTCAAGAATTTATCCTTAGGAATAATTTAAACATGAAGAATATATACTTTTGGATTCCAGAGATATTGAATTCACTCAAAAAATTAGACACATCACCTAATTCTTTTGATATTCCATCTTGCCAAACCCACTTTAATACCCTTCAGAGCACGCATTTGCTCCTTCATCTCCAATCTTCATTCATCTCTGTAAATCTAATCCCTTCTTTCTCCTAGGCATCCCTCTTATAACTGAAAACACATATTATTAATCAGAATTTCCTAGCCATCATGCCTATTAAACAGTTAATTTATCTACGATATACGTCTTTGGCTACCTAGAAATATGGTGGTCATTGTTAAGGGGAAGATGACAAGGTGCCACATTCATCTGTCCTCATAAATTTGTTTGCAAAGGATATTTAATGGTCAGGGCAAGAAGATCTTTATAAATCTGAAAAATATTAATGTCAGACAATAACAAGACACATTAGCCACCCCGGGAAGGGAAACTTAATGATGTTTGTCCATTCAACATTGCCCTTCAATGCTAGGATAGTTAATGGTTAAAAAAATAAGCAAAAATAAACACTTTTGAGTACAAAGCCAATGATAGTGGTCCATTATCATTGTGGTAGAAGTATATTAAATAACATACCACATTTCCAAAACTTCAAATATAATCATATAATGCCAATGCCAACCCCATCAACCACCAATTTTTATCTCGCAACATTATGCAAAGAGGATTAATTGAAAGAAGTGATACACATTTTCCTTATTACACACAACCCTTCTATATTTACAATTCACATTACACATGTTTTAATAATTAGTACCTACGTTGGGAAACTTAACTGCATGGCTTGGCTAAGATTGTTATCGTTGAGCCACAAAGGCATAGGTGGTTTGAGCTAAATGGGATGCCTGATAGAGGGATCAATGAATATACCAACAACTTAGCTCCCATGCTTTATGTTTTTTCTCTTCTTTCTCTCAAATGTTCATGTTCAAAAAAGGCTTTCATTAATATTTTTATTAACTTGTTGTGGTTAAAACTATATTAAAGATTTATCAATGATTTCACATCTATTTTATAATATTATAATCATTGTGCTTGCCAATGCTCACTTAAGAGGCTCTGAGTCATAATGATAATTCAAGCTCATCAATTTTGCTTAGCGATATGGTCAAACAATCATATAAGACCTAAATGGTCTTTATCATTTTATACGATAATCTATATAGGCCCATTGGGTTCCTGACCCAATTACCTATTATAGGTGGTCCTTATAACCAAAAGCTTGAGTATGAAGATACCCAACAATAATCACATGCATTTGATTAATAATCAAGGAACAAGGCATTTTATGCATTCAACGTGATAGCAATTACATGCATTATAAGGTATTTTATGCATTTAACATGATAACAATTACACGCATTGCCCTATCAACTACTATGACCTCTAGCAGTCCCTAGAGTTAGTTACTATAATAGTCACAACGAGAGCAAAACAACAAACAAGTTTGTCCCCTTCCAATAGTCACTACCCATGCCAAACACAAATAAAATCAAATGTTCATGTCTAGAGTGCAACTAGAATTGATTAAAACCAATTCATTGGATTCTCTCTCCACTGCCCATAATCTACATCTAGTTCCTTCTCTCTAATGATACTCTCCCTTGCATCGAAGGGGCTATACTTGCATTATAAACAAACATACAAAAGGTAGTTATCCAAGTCATGTTGTCAAATCCATATGATATGAAATAGTAAAAGCATGATAATGTACAATGTTAATTATTCCCCATAATTGCATGGCATCCATTTTTTTCAACGATGATTTCATTAATAGTACCACATAAACAAGATAACATAAATTAATTGATTCATAACATATAAAACCAAAAAAAAACAATAATCAACAATAAAAAAAATTAATCTTACCATTATTAACCATGCCATATAATGTTAATCACAAGAAAGTGCCTTCAAAATCTGGCATTGGGAAAAATGGGATGTGACCAAGATTGAAGGTATCCAAACTTGCACCCAGGGCAATTATGTTGTCTATTGTTCCATTGGTTTCTTTGAAGCAATGTGTTATTTTTGTTTTAGGGATTTTTTTGAGAAGAGTCTAGGTTGGGCTTAAAAGGGGCTCCAATTTCTAGTTTGATATTGTGCCTTTTTTATAGGCCAAAATGGGTGATCAAGAATCTCCTTTAAATTTATAGTTTGGCAAATCCTCAGGCATGAACCATTTACAATCTGGTTGAGAGAGCCAAGCACTCAGTTTGATTGTTAGTAGCTCCAGAGAGCTAGGAGCAAGTAACTCTTATAAATGAGCCTCTGTGATCATGAAGCATGCAACCTATTCCTGCTCTTTAGGGGTTACCTTTTGAGGCACCATTAAAGTTGAGTTTGACCCAACTTGTGCTAGGAGGATTCCATTTGATATCTTGTTAAGGATATGTGATTACTTGTAACTCGTGATCCCAATCACATTAATGGACATACCTTGAATAGTTTTACAAACTCTTGGTCAAATTAAAATACACACCTTGAGAAGTTTACTGAACCCACTCCAGGCCCACTAAATTTGGACAACCCTGAAGCTCTCTTCGTTGCTGCTCGGCTTGTTACATGGCATTTACACCACAAAACAATAAAGAACAAAAGATAAAATAAATACAAAAGATAAATGTCACATTACCCTGCCTATTTAGGCTTTTTCAGAGGGTCCATCTCATGTAGGTTGGCAATAACTTTCATTTCGAAGCTCTCCTCCAAGATGTATTCCACAATAATTGTGACCTCAATCTGGTGGTGCTTCAACTAATGCATCAAATGGTTAGTAAACTTTGGCTTCCCGTGCATCACCCCACCAAAAAATGCTGAATACACCTTTGTTAAAAGCACTATAATATTCACATTGTAAAAACTTTTGGATGTAAGCCCCGACCTAATGACGGTTCCATTCACCATCACTAGCCCTTCCTTGGGTTGTAGCTTAAAAGACTTGTCTAAAGCAACAGTGAACTTTAGCACCTTGGCTAATGACATTACCAACTCGTCTAGACCGAAGGTACATTACTTTACCGTTGTAGGTCTACTTATGGGAGGTTATGTTTTTTGTTGTGTTGAATGAAAACATGCACAAGCCATAACTATCTCCAACACAACACAACCACCCTTAACGGCCTCTCCCCTTAACTAACACCTTCTTGGGTTTATCCTTGCCCTGTGCATATGCCCCTTGTGACCTTGCCGAACTACAAAGCCTTTGCCTCTATTGAGACTTTTTGAGGTGAGTCCAACACAGGTAAGAACCTCATTTGTCCCTTCACTTTTGAACATGTAAAATCTCTTAGAGAGACAGTGTTTCCATAGTCCATGTAGTGAACAAAGAAATTTTCTGGGTAAACTGTGTAAAATCTAGACCGTCAATGTTAATAGTGTCAGGGATGGGCTTCAGTGCTGATTTGTCCCGTACGTTTCCCCCCACAAAATCTACATACAATAGAAAAAATACGCAGTGCATTGACGATTCTCATCCTTCAGATGGTCTGGGCAATGTTGTCTTCCATTGCCAACAATAGTCTTCCCAACACGTGTCATCCCTTGTCTACTTTGATTCTCTGGAAAAATCGAAAAAAATAAGAAAAACAAAATGATAAAACCCTAATTGTCGAACCGTGAATCGTATTCCCAACACGTGTCATCCCTTTACTACTAATTGTTTAATAGCTAATAAACTTGGTCTAAATATTTTTTTAATCGATGGTTTGTATCCAACCCCTTTTTCAACACCTCTGGTGTGCCAAACATTAGGTTGAGCCTAAAAATAAATTAAAAAAACTAAAGTCCCCATAACCCTTGGCATTGTTCAACTTTAGGTCTTTCCATTAAAGAAACAAGCACTCGCTAGGGTTTCACTATAAATTCTTACGTTTTTCCTCGCAACAATGCTCGTCTACATTTTTAACACACTCAGAGAAAAGCAACCAGTCCTGCAAAGGAAAGAAAAATCTCTGTTTACAAAACCCTAGAAACCCTAAGGAAAATGAAGCTCTCGCAGCTTGTATTGATGAAGAAAAGAATATAGAGTAATACGAGATTTTAGCGATCTGCTATAGAGTATCAGTTTAAGCAATGGCGACTGCAAATCCCTTCGATCTGCTCGTAGACGACGACAATGGCGACGTCACGCAGCTTGCCTTCGTTCCACCGGAAAAACCAGTCTCGGCAAAGAAGATTCCGGCAGCAGCACCAGTTCAGACTATCCCGGCTAAGATGCCCTCCAAACCGCTTCCTCCTGCTCAAGCAGGTTAGTGATAATAATTAAAATATACTTCATAAACCCTGTTTTTTTAATTGTGCAATAGTTTATATTTGGAAAACTTTGGTTGGGTCTGTAATTTTCTAAGGGCCCCTGTTTTAAACCCCGAGCTTGCACAAAGGGTGTTTTTTTTTATTTTAAAAATCTTTAATTGTTTATTTACGTATTGGGGTAAAGAGGTTTTCAAGGGGATGTTTTAACATTTTGCTATTGGATTGCTAGTGTGTTTTAGGGGTTTTGCACTGTGAGTATTAGGTTTGAAGATTTGATTGATATTTTATTGTTCTGGATGCTATCTTTGATATTTGTTTGTGCTAGTCATTGTGCTTTTTAAGGGTCTGTATTTGCGTTTTCATTATTGGGTTGCTGTGTTTCCAAGGTTTTTGACATTTTGAGTATTGGGTGTTATTAATGTTTTAGTCTTTTAGATGGGCTTTGAGTATCGGATTTAAAGAGTCTTGAATCGTTTTGGGTATTGTTTTGATTGCCTGCCCAATAAATCAGACGTCCTGCATCTACATTTTGACTGTCGTGCTGCTGTTTTTCATCAAGTTATTTGTATTTTGAGTCTCAGAGTGTAATGTTTTGTTGACGATTTATTGATTTGGATGCACTTTGAGTTTTGGGTTTTAAGAGTTTATTGATGTTTTATCGTTTCGGGTTTTAAGAGTTATTAATGTTTTATTGCTTTGGATGCACTTGAGTTTTGGGATTTAAGAATTTATTGTTGTTTTATTGTTTTGGATGTACTTTGAGTATTCGGTTTTAAGAGTTAATTGATGTTTTATTGTTTTGGATGTATTTTGCCTATTGGGTTTCAATAGTTCATTTTTTGTTTTGAATGCATTTTGAGGTCCGGGCATGTGAAGGTTTTATGCATTTGGATGTCTAATGGGAATTGATTGTAAGAATTTAATGATGTTTTGTTTGATTGGATGGATATTTAGTATTGAGCTGGGAGGATTATCTAAAATTTAATTGTTTTGGATACTTATTTGGCATTGTTTTTTAGCGTTAGTTGGGGTTTGCTATATTTGTAAGCATATTGGGAATTGCTTGAAGAATTCATAGGCTTATCAATAGTTTTATGCTTTGGATGCAGTTTGTGCTTTGGTTTGTGAGGGATAATTTGGGGTCTTGGGAACCTGGATGCATGTTAGCAATTGGTTGCAAGCTTTTTTTAATGGTTTGTGATGTTGCATAGATTTTGTGTTTGGAGGGATTATCTAAAGCTTTAAACATCTGGGATGCATTTTGAGCATTGATGGGGTTTGTGATTTGTGGTTTGGGAAGCATATTGAGAATTGATTTTAAGAGTTAATTGTTCTTTTGCGCTGCTGTTTTTAAATTTTTAATTGCAATTGATGCATTGGTTGTCAAGGTTTTAATGGGTCTGTTTTTGCATTTTGCTGTTGGGTTTTCTAGTTTTTCAAGGGTCTTTGCACTTCTAGTATTGGGTTTGAAGAGTTGATTATTGTTTTGGATGTTTTATTTTATATGTTTTGGTTAAGTTACTGATCTGTGTTCGGGTTCAGGTTTGAAGAACTTGGTTTGTTGGTACAGTGATTTTTTTTTGCTTTGGGTATAGCCATACAAAAAATATAAAATATAACAATTCTAGCCTAATAAATAGGATATTTGCAATGGAAGATAAGTATGCAATGTGAAAATGAGAGGTAAGTTCTTTTGATTTTATCATTTGTGTTTTTATCTTATGTTTGTGTTTTACTTAATTTGAGGGTTTGCAATGTGTTTTAATTATTTTGTATTGTTGTTTTATGTTTAATATTTAGGAAAAATAAGAAAAGTTTTAAAAACGTTTTTGCCTTAGAATCTGCCTAGATTCTACCCGGATTTATTCTGGGCAACCTGGGTTTGCCTGTGCTCTTGTGCAGAAGAATCCTATTGAACATCCAGGATGAAGCTGGCTCATTTCCGAGCAGAACCGGACCTGTACCCGGACTGTGTATGTACCAGGGCAGGGTTCTTCTCCTTTCTTGTATAGTCATGTGCTTTTTAAGGGTTTGATTTTGTATTTTTGTTATTTTGTTGCTGTGTTTCTGAGGTTTTTTGCATTTTGAGTATTGGGTTTTAAGAGTCTTGATTTTTAATTGTTTTGGATGGGTTTTTAATGCCTGCTTCATAAAATCAGTCCTGCTGCTTCTATATTCCAACAGTCAGGCTGCTGTTTCTCTTGAGGTTATTTGTATATTGAGCCTTAGACTAAGATTTTACTGATGTTTCATTGTTTTGGATGTGCTTCGAGTTTTGGGTTTTAAAGGTTTATTGACAACTTATTGTTCTGGATGCACTTTGTGTATTCGGTTTTAAGAGTTAATTGATTTTTTGTTATTATGAATGTATTTTGCATATTGGGTTTTAATAGATTTTTTATGTTTTTGTTTTGAATGCATTTTGAGGTCTGGGCTGGTGAAGGCAATGTTGGCCTGGCTTGCACATTGAAATGACTGCGACTGTTTGCTAATGTTTTGTCTCTGTTGGATGGTTTTTCATTAGAATTAAAATGGAAAGGTTTGCTTAAACATCTTGCACTTGGATGATTGACTGCAACTGTTTGCTAATGTTTTCTTGCTGTTGGATAATTTATTATTATTATTAGGATGGAAAGGTTTGCTTAAACATCTTGCACTTGGATGATTGACTGCAACTGTTTGCTAATGTTCTGTCGCTGTTGGATGATTTTTTATTAGTATTAGGATGGAAAGGTTTGCTTAAACATCTTGCACTTGATTGACTGCAACTGTTTGCTAATGTTCTGTCGCTGTTGGATGATTTTTTATTAGTATTAGGATGGTAAGGTTTGCTTAAACATCTTGCACGTGGATGCAGTTTCAGTGCTGGCCCACTGGGCTAGGAGCTTTGGTCAAGGGTAAATGCTTCTGGCTGAAAGTTTTGTGCTCTGGATGGATAATTAGAATGCATTGTGTGGTTTAACTACTGTTTTATTCATTTGGATGCATTGTGGCTATGAAGATTAGTTGTGCCTTTGTGTAATTGTATGCATTTTGAGGACTGTTTTTAAGGCTGTGGATGATTGTAGAGCATTTTCTGATATTTTGAATTTCTATTTTTGGGTCTTGATTTTAAAGTTACTTGCATTTTGAGCACTGTATTGGGATTCTAAGGCTCCTGGACTAGTAGTTTGTGGTGTAAGTGATTGTTGTAATATTCTTTGTGAGTGGCCTGGGTACTTGTCAAGTTTGGCAATGATTTCTCTGTGAATGAGCTGATTCATTTTTTGTTTGTATTGTTGTCCTTTATTGACAAGTGCCAAGTTTGCTACTATTCTTGAATGTGTCAAGTCATAGCATGGGTGCTGAGTGCTAATTATGTTTCATTGATTGATACACATTAAAATATACCTAATACTCTACATTAAATAAGAAAATGTAATGCCACTAATTATATTGTGCATTCTATTGCAGTGATATTTAACTTTTCATTGCTATGCTTCAGTTTGGCAGAGTTGTTGCTCTAGTTACAAGACTAGGCTTCGAAACAGGCATATAAACATGCATTAAATGTGAAATTGCCTGCATTTTGATGATGTATATTCTCTTAAAATGAAGGTTGCCTGTTCAATTGTACAATTGTGCTTCAGGTTGCCGAGTTGTTGATCTTATTTACAAAACTGATTTGTAGACAATAAAAAGAATTTTAAGAATGTGTTAAATAGGGGAAGTATATTTATATTGTTGACGAGCATTCTGCTACACTGATGTTTGCCTATTGAGTACATGTTTCTATGTATAATATGATGTTTTTAGTGGATTTTCTGTGGAATGAGGAATGCCATTTTTTCTTGCAAAATCTTGAATAATTTGCAATTGTTTTATGGTGAGTAGACATTTCATAATGGAATCTGTAAAATTGAAGTCATTGTCATGTGAGACGGGTGAGGGGTACTTAGTACATGTGCCTACATGTCCTTTTGGATTTGCTCACCCTCTGTGCTAGCACGTCTTGTTGCTGTTACTGTTTATGAATATGGTTTCTGTGCATGTACCTTTGTGAATGTTTTTTGCTTTGAATGATCTGAGTCTGACATTTTTAGACGTTTCATATTGTCTTCTTGATTCACCAATTAACTTATCTTTGTAAGAACCATAACCTAGCATGATTGCTGTTCTGTTATATTTGGACATGACATTTCTATATGTAACTGCTTCTGGAAATCATTTACCATGCTTTTTAGCGCATGGAGGTTACCTACATATCCATAAGTACTGTTGTCCTTTTTTTGTTTCTACAGTTCAAAGGTCTTGTATTCCTTCCTTCCTTTTGACAAATTAGAATTTTTACGATCCTTTCTTGCTTGTGCTACTTCTGTTTATGTATGTTTTTGGCATCTTAAAAAAAACTGCTATAGGCTTTTACGAGTTCTTTGGTGTAAATGACCAAATTCATTTCGATATGGTTGCAATTTGTGTTCATTCAGTTTTTTGTTTTATAGGCTTAATAGATTTGTAGCTGCATTGGAGTTTTTTCACTGTTTTGTTGTCTTGTTGCTGGTGTTTGCATAGTTTGTGTACAAGTATTTTCTGTGCATTGCATGGTCAGAGATTTTGGCACATTGAATATTGTTCTAAGGGTTCTTTGCACCAAAAAATTGTGATCTCCATTTGTTAAGGGCACGTATTGCTAGGACTTAGGTTGTCATTGCTGTTTTTTAATGTCGAGTCAGAATAAAAACAATTGATATTGTGTAATATCTCAGCATTACCATTCTATTTGTAAGTGCAACTAGCCATAACTTGCTGTGCTGCCCTAGTCCATGCAAGCGTTATATATATCTATGAGTGTCATTATACCTTTTTCATCCTACAGTTTGCAAGTCCTTTAACAAATTTGGCGTTTTACATTCTTTTCTCGCTTACGCTTCTTTTCAAATTTTGGGTTTTACATACATTTCTTGCTTATGCTTCTTTTCAAACTGGGGTTTTACATTTCTTTCTTGCTTATGCTCGTTCTGTTTAATAGTGTTTTTTGGCATTTTAAGTACAGCATTATGGAATCTTTTCACTTATGATAATTATTCAATTGGTTATGGTGGCAATTTTTATTTAGAGTTTATGTTTGAATAAAGCTTGGTTCATTCACTGTTTTAGTAGGTGACCTTGAGGTTTGTAGCTGTAGTTGAGGTTATTCATTGTTTTGTATTGTCTTGGCAGTGAGAGAAGGAAGGAATGGGGGAAGAGGAGGTCGAGGTGGGCGAGGTCGTAATCAGGATTCTGGTTATAGCAATCGGGGCCGTGGCAACTACAATGGTGAGCGTGGTGAGCGATTCAACCGTGATGGTAATAATGATAGTAACAATGGTAATGGTTACTATGGTGGAGGTCGTGGGGGTGGGGCTCTCTACCAAAGTGGAGAGGAGGGATTTGCTCGCCAAGAGGATGGAGGAGAATTTGGTCGCTCTGAAAGGGGACGAGGATATGGAGGTCGGAGTCGTGGAAGCCGTGGCTTTGGTGGTCGTGGAGGGTATGGAAATGGCGATGATAATGAATTGGAGCGGCCTCGAAGGCAGTATGAACGGCGGAGTGGTACTGGACGAGGGTAAATTGACCCTTGCGAATATATTTGTTAAAACACTTTTATTTCCACGATTTGCCTTTAACTTTTCCAGTCATTTATTTGAAGCTGAATCATTGAAGATTCTTGCAGCAATGAAGTCAAGAGAGAAGGAGCTGGGAGAGGAAACTGGGGCACTCCTACTGATCAGTCATTCACACAGTGAGTTCTAATTTTGAGAATTTTTAACTAATGTTGCACCTCATTTATCTGTTTATTGGTAGATTCGCTTCAATGGCATTTGAATTTTACCTTTATTGGATTAAATGCGTTGATGTAAAATTTTATTTTTATATTGTAGGGAACTAGATGAGCTAATTCCAGCTGAGGAAGAGAAGGTTATAACCCCTGAGAAAGAGGAGGAACCTCTAAAAAACCAAGAGTCAAATCAAGAAACTCCTGTGGTAGAGTCTGCAGAGAAAAAAGAGGAGGAAGAAGACAAGGTAGATTCCTTTTCTTGGATGTGGCTCGGCAATTCATAGGCCACTAAATTTGCTCTTACTGTTGCCAAGCAGAACTGATCCTGCTTTCAATTTGCAGTACTTGGTTTAGGGATTTTGAGATTGAGAATATAAATCAGAATGTTTTTTGATGCATGTTAATTTGGGATTGGTGGGCCCACACCCAATCTGGAAGACAAGTGGGGCAGCCCCCGTACCTTCACTATGCCAATTATATGTCCCCTGCTGTGGGTAGCCTGATTGATGTTGGGATCACTCCGATACAAATGCATCCACTTCACCGTTACACCACAACCCAAGGAATGGATATAAATCAGAATGTTGCTTTCTGAACTTTCCAATGATTAAATGCTTATGCTCTGGGTGGTCTCTGCTTTAAAAAATATATTTCACAAGGCTAAGAATATAAAAACCACAATGCTGCTTTGCAACCATTCATGAGAGGGATTTGCCTTAAATAATTGTTAGCTTTAATTTCTGAGAAAGCTACAATGGTATCTTTAATGATGGGTATTATCTGCCAGATCATCCAATGTAGTTATATAATTCATCTGTGCAAGCTCTGCATTAAGAGATATTGTTCCCAAAATGAAAGTAGACATCAGATAAGTATTGTGGAAATATCTCCTTTTAGCTGGGAAAAATGTGTTATTCTTTGTATCAGTTGATGATGCTCCTTCTCCTGCAACAGGAGATGACTCTTGATGAGTACGAGAAATTGTTGGAGGAGAAAAGAAAGGGTCTGCTAGCAATGAAGTCAGAAGAGAGAAAGGTTGATGTAAAGGAATTCGAGTCCATGCAACGTCTTTCTGTTAAGAAAGAAGATGACATATTTATTAAGCTGGTAAGTTTAGTTTATGGCTCTCTACATGATGACTTTTTGGTAGTTTTTTTTGTTAATTTGTGGACCAACTGTGCTCATTTTTTTAAAAGAGTCTGTTTTATTTTTTCTTTCAGGGCTCAGAGAAGGAAATGGCCAGACGAAGAGAGATAGCAGAAAGGGAAGAGAGGGCCAAGAAGGTGAGGAAATGCTTTGTCCGTGATATATATTTTGGGTTAAAAGCATTGGTGTTGCGTCTAATAAGTAATAACAACTTTATCTTTTTTGTGAAGTCTATGAGTATCAATGAGTTTCTGAAGCCTGTGGAAGGGGAAAACTACTATAGTCCAGGTGGGCGAGGCCGGGGACGTGGACGTGGACGTGGTGATCGTGGTGGTTTCAGAGGTGGTTATGATGTTGGCAATGCCCGCCAAATTACACCTCAGATTGAGGATCCAGGACAGTTTCCCACTTTAGGTTCAAAATGATTGCATTCGTCTCCTTTTAGTATTCAATGATATTGAAAAAGGAGCCGATGCCTAAAAAAAATAACGAACACTTTTGTATCTATGGCGGTATACTAGAGATTAACTTAATGTTTTGCAAGTGTTAGCATTTTTTATGTCAACATATTTGTTGCTTTTTTTCTTGAGTGTACTGGGAGATACTTTTTTAAAAATTAGGGGGGCTGGGTGGTTTCTTGCTTTTCATTAATTCCATGGAATTTTTTGTTTTGATCTGAATGAAAAAACTATATTCATTCTTTCCACCCGTAAAGTTCTAGATATGGGAAAGGATCTATAGAAGGCGGTCTATGATTTACAAGAGTTACCTAGAAAACATGGGGTGAAATCTGTGGAAAAAGTATGTTTTTTAATGACTTAAGGTTAATGCTTTATTTCTTTTCACAGTAATTAATCTCATTTTTGAATCTGCGATATGTCTTGCTCTTTCCTGCGGTTAATTTAAAGTTCCGAGAATAATTGATTATCATACAGGTGCATAATCAAAATGAAATTATCTTTTTGTGTGCTGTAGGTACAACAATGTGTTGTTTGAGAGTCCATTTGTGAAAATACAAAAAATCCATCTTTTATGCACATATCTGTATGTGAATAATTTAGGACAGGCATTTATCCTTTGTTTTGCTTTGCCTTTTTGGGAACCCGGGGTGCTTGGCAAGGCACTTTTTATAGAAGCCTTTTTATGGCTTTTTATGCTTCATTTTTAATGTGCACTATAAATGAGAATAAATATGTTGGTTATTTAACAACTGTTAAACCAGATGTGGCTAAATAATGGAAAGAAATGTCCTAGTTATTTCTTCCAGTTTCTTTCTTAAGATCTTTGCTGAATAATTGTGCTGAATTAGGAAATATTAATTATGTTCTCACCTTTAATCGCCCCTGCCTCCATCCCTCTCAGCATCAGGTGGAACGAACAAAACCAAAGATTAGGCTAGGTCCTTGGTGAAGAGAAGGGGATGATCTGTAAGTGTACACTTATCATGATGCTCTGTGCATTGACCGATTCTGATGTTAAGTCACTCTTCTGCTTTACCAAATATTGGTGGAGCCATTTGTCCAAATTCTCTGTTATTTGATGCAATAATATTCTCCTTTCATAAATTTCTTGTTTCATTTCCGAGGAGTTGGGGAAGTAAGTATGCAAAATCCTGCAAAACCAGTATTAAGAGAGCACTGATGTTATAACTGAAGTCGGGGAAACCAATATTTGGAGATTAGCGATATCATTAACCTAAATGAGTTGAATGAAAAATCACATACTTGTTCACCTGATTTTTGTTTTACAATTCAAATTACTGTATGGCAAGGACTCCGGTTTTGAATTCCCAAAGCTGTTGGGTTGCAACTTTGAACTTTGAAACACAGGTATCTATTCCAGATCAAATTATTGAATTGTAAGGGTGCTAGGTTTAAACACCCAAATCCACATATTATCATTGTAACTTATTAGCCTTTACTGGTTGAATTAATGCAGTTGATAGAGAGTATGGTTGGGAGTGTTATAGAGAAAAACAAAAACCACTAATTAGGGTTCAGTTATTTATTTATTTATTTTGTACTTGACAAAATTTTAAAATCTTGGATTTGTCAATGAACAATTTTAAAAAGATATATGTTTAATTTTCTTATAAATTGGTCATAAAATTGTTAAAATTGATCAAAATATATAGAACTAAATTTAATGTTCTTTAAAATTTTCTTACTGTTATGGTTTTCAATATAAAAATATGTCTATGTAAAAATATGTTAACAATTTTATACTTAACAAAAAAATTCTCATTCATTTAACATCTAATTTCAAAAATATACTTTAAAAGAAATAAATTTATAATTTTGTATTTAAAAAATATAATTCAAAAATAAATTTATAATTTTGTATTAGAAAATCAAATTTAAGCTATAGGTATTTAAAGCTGTTATATTCTCTCACTTGTTCCAATGTGTTTTTGGGAATGACAAGTTAATTATTTAGACGTAGAATAAATAATAGGAATGCAAAATTAATACGCAGAAGTATTGGTATTAATAAACTGTTTTATAAGAGAATGCAAAGTAGTATGGTATTATTAAAAAAGATGTTTTCTAAAAATTTGATTTGGGAAAATGAGCTATGCAAGGGTTTGAAGCTTTTTTTTAATGTTTTAAAGCTTTATTTAGGGTGATATTGTTTCAGGTTAGATTTTTTAGGGGCTTTTTCTCTCTTAGAAACTATCTTTCAAGTAAATGGTGATTGGAGTTATAAATACGATTTTCATGAGGATTGTTGGTAAAAAAAAGATTAGAAAGAGAAAATGGAGGCAAAAGACTATGCATGCAAACTTTGAAAGAAAGCTCTATTGTTATGGTTGATTTGGGGGGAAATCAAGAATAATATAGTAAACCTGTATGGAAAATGCTTAATCTGTAAATTCATGGGAGTTTAACTAGCTTTGCAAGAATTGTATGCATGGGACGGAATTGGAGGATGAAAGGAGAATGCAAACTCAAAACTTGTGCCAAAGGGTATTTTATAAGAATTTTTGTTAATAAATCTATCAAGGATAAAGTGTTTGGAGGGGGGTTGTACTTTAGGTTTGCAAGCTTTTCATGAAGCAATGGCATACAACTTTGAGGGCAATATAGGAACCCCCAACCATATAGATTCAAATGTATGTCCTACCACAAGAATTTCGGTCTTGGTAAATGTTTGAAACTATTGGTAGATCAGTGGATTTATCTAAACTTTATCATGGTAAGGGTCTATTCAATTATGCTAGAATCTGTGTTGAGTTGGATCTCACACAACTTCTTCCCAAAAATATTACCTTGAAAGCAAGATAAATAGAATGGATCGAAGATTTAGATTATGAGAGCACATTATTTCGGTGTACATGGGCATCTCATTAGAGTGTCCTACTTTATAGAAAAACACTGTCACAGAGAAAGCCTTGAAACAATAGAGAGACTTAAGAGGAATTTGTCAAATGGAAAAGAAAACACACTATAGAGGCTAAAAATAAAATAGTGAAAAAGTATGTGCCAAAGGAAGACAAAAAAGGCACCCATGAGAAACCTACCTCGAAGGTGTTGATAGAAAAATAGTGTCACGGAGAAAACCTTGAAACAATAGAGAGACTTAAGAGGAATTTGTCAAATGCAAAAGAAAACACACTATAAAGGTTAAAAATAAAATAGGGAAAAAGCATGTGCCAAAAGAAAACTAAAAAGGCACCAATGAGAAAGTTTCCTCAAAGGAGGGGGTGGATTTTGTTAAGGAAATCCAACGACACAAGAACTAAGATAACATAGGAATGGAGGACATCATTGTAGACTACGAATTCAAAGAAGACCTAGAAAACTTACTAGAAGAACCTATCAAAAAGAATTCAAACCAACAAAAGATAAATAGTCCAAGGAAAATAGATGAAAGGAGAAGGCATATAGGAAGTGCAAAACACAAGGAAAACTAGACAATTATGGATGAAGTAGACGAGTCAGACTCGATAAGTGATGAGAATAATGTGGGTATTATGCAAACTCAAAACATCAACTCCAAAGGAAATTGTGGAAAAAGGAGAGGGAGACCTAGTAAGAAGAAAAAGAGGCATGACGAAGCAATGAAAGCTATTAGTGCAGGGACCCAATCTCAAGTAGATACACTCTTGGTGGACACCAAGCAAAATAACCTTTCCTAATCTAGATCTTCTCTTAGAATATAAAGGGTTTCAATGCCCTCTCCAAAAGGAGAACATTGAAACCACTGATTACACAACATAACCCTGATATAGTGATGTTACAAGAAACTAAACTGAAAAATTTATGGAGCACAATAAGAGCATGTCAAGATTCTTAAGAAGAGAGATTGTGGGGAAGGATGCCATAAGAAAGGCAGGGGGACTGGCAATTATATGGGATCCTAGTTTAGTGATGTTGGAGATTATCCAAGCCCAAACGTAGGGCTTATGTAAGCATATGACTAAGTTTCTCTTTGATAAACATTTATGGATCCTATAACAAAGAGGAAAGGGATCAAGCTTGGTAACCACTAGAGGCTATAATCAAAGCATACTAGAAGGCCTATTGGGTCTTGAGGGGGACTTCAATACAAGACTAGACGCTTCAGAAAAGAAGGGAGGAAACACAGGGGATAAGTATTGTTCAAATCTTCAGAAATTTGTGGAGAACGTAGAACTATGAGATATTAGAACAAAACAAAGATGGTTCACTTGGAGCAATAAAAGAAGAGGCAAAACCTTATTCAAGAAAGATTGAATGTATTTTTGGCCTCAAGAAACTGGGTGGAAGACGGGTCTATTTTTGAAACTGAGGTTCTCAAAACTCTAGGATCAAATCATTGACTGATAGTGTTACATTTCATGCAAGACGAGCAATGAACGAGAGCTTCCTTCAGGTTTGAGAAAATGTGGCTTGAACACCCTATCATTGAGGAGTTCATCACCCAACAATGGAAAGTCCCAAATAACATATTCGGGACAAAAATGTACTTATTTTCCTATAAACGTAGAGATCTAAAAGAGGCTTTGAAGACATGGAATCATCACATTTTCAAAAATGTATTTCTAGTTAAAAAAGATCTAGTTAAGAGAAGTGAGATTCAAGGGAAGAGAATGGAAGACAACAATTCCATAGACCTCCTAGAGGAGGAAGAAGTAACAAGGAACTTGAAGGAGGTATACAAAAAGGAGGAAATTTACTGGGAATAAAATCTAGAGTAAGATGGCTAAAGGAGGGAGACAAGAACACAATTTTTTCATCTCTTGTGCAGAATCAAAAGACAAAAACTTTATTCAAAAACTAGAGACCCTAGAAGGGCACATCTTGGAGGAGCCCAAGGACATTAAAGAAAACATGGTGAGGTTCTAGGAGGATACATTGCAACAAGATAAGGAGAAGAGACAGGTAGATCAAAAAGTCTTCTAGAGACAAATTCCTCATCTAGTTATCCGGTCTGACAATAAAAACTTGCAAGAGGACATATCGCTAGAAGAAATCAAGAGAGAATGCTCTTCAAGATGATAAGTGATTGATCTCCAAGCCTAGATGGATTCTCAACACTTTTCTACCAGCACTTCTGGGATCTTCTGGGAGAGGAGCTTAGAGAAGTAGTTTAGGAATTAAAGGAATCACAAGGGATGTTAAAAGCTTTTAATTCTACATCCCTAGTTCTCATTCCAAAAAAAATGGAGAGCAAAATGCTTGAGGATTTTCGTCCTCTCTCTTTACAACACTATCTACAAAATCATATCCAAAACCATTGCCAATCGGCTTCAAAGCATTCTACCTAAGCTAATTATAGAGGAACAAGGAGGTTTGTCAAAGGAAGACAAATTACTGATGGGAGTCATAGAACACACAATTATTCACTCCCTTTACACAAGCAAGAGACAAGGAATGCTGATAAAATTGGATATATCTAAGGCCTATGACAAAGTGAATTGGTCTTTTCTAGACGGAACACTTCAATAGTTTGGGTTCAGTCAAGAATGGAGAACATGGGTACAGAGTTGTTACGCTTCCCTCAAGTTTTCAGTTATGGTTAATGAATCCTCATAAGGGTACTTTGCTTCCTCAAGGGGCCTCAACCAAGGGGACCCGCTTTCCCCTATCTCTTTATCCTCATGACAGAGGTCTTAAGGAGACACGTTACATTTCTAAAAGAAGCAAACAAAATAAAAGGAATTCAAGCTGTAACTAATGGTCATGCCCACTCTCATCTGCAATTTATGGACGACACCATGCTCTTTGATTTGCCTATGCTTCAATAAATTAGAGAAACAAGGATTTATTGGCTAGCTATGAAAAAGCGTTAAGAAAATAAATAAATAGAAATAAATCCAAGATGTTTTTCATCAATGTCTCTCCTAGCATCCAATCTTTCATGTGGAAAATTTTAGGGTTTGAAAAGGCATCTCTACTTGATAATTACCTAGGGTTTTCTCTCTTTAAGGAAAGGGAGAGAAGAATCAATGGAACCAAATTATGGATAAGATCAGGGGTGTTAGGATCTTAGAGTACAATTGATTACTTTTGTATAAGCAACTAAACACGAAATTGAAACCAGAAGTAATAAGTAACTAGAAATCAAAAACAACAAATAATAGTAGATACAAGAAACAATCAATCTGTATTAAACTCTTTCAAAAAGAAATATAATGAAGAAATCTCTCTCCTCACACCTCGCAGATGTACAATAATTCTTCCTCAAGAGTTCTCTCTCTCTCTCTCTCTCTCTCTCTCTCTCTCTCTCTCTCAATCAATTACAATCAACTCAATTACTGAATTGTCCATGCTATGAGGATCTAACCCTATTATATAGAATACTACAACACTAGGGTTCATGAGCCATGCATTTTCCACCCTTAGATCCACCTCTTAAATCAAAGGCTCAAATCTGTTTTGCTAAAAATAACAATTCTAGAAACACACAAAAGTTGGTGTCGATCTGAAGATGACCGATGCCGGTCGACTCCTAATCAATGTCGGTTGGTTCTGATCGATGCCGGTCGACCCCTAACCAATGTGGATTGGTTCTGACTGATGCCGGTTACTGTGTAAGCCCAGCAACCTCCACATTAGCTCATTAGTGAAGCTTTTAGCTCCACAACTCAACAATCTCCCACTTGGAGATAAACAGCTGCACCTGTACCTGTACAACATCCTCTAAACATCTCTGGCTTGTTTCTCCCTCTTCAAATTCAATCTTGAAGACCAACAAAAGTTGAATGAAGATTCAACTTCTTCTTTGTTACCGGCTTTGTTAATATATCAGCATGGTTTTTATCCATATGGATCTTTTCCAGCTTCAACTGTCCATCTTCCAATACCTGTCTAATGAAGTGGTACCTAAGCTGTATATGTTTGATTCTTGAATGAAAGACTGCATTTTTTGCTAAATAAATTGCACTTTGACTATCACTGTACAATCTGAAACTCTCTTGCTCCTTTCCCAACTCTTCCATGAATCAAGTCATCCAAATCATTTTCTTGCTAGTCTTTGTGACTGCAATATATTCTGCCTCTGTAGTAGACAAGGCAACAACCTTCTGCAACTTTGAAATCTAGCTAACTGCCGTTCCACCAACAGTGAACACATACCCTGTGGTGCTTCTCCTACCATCCAAGTCACCTGCCATATCCGAATCTACATACCCATATAGAGAAGTGTTTGACCCTCCATAGCATAAGTGCCTACTACTGGTCCCTCTTAGATATCTGAGAATCTATTGAACTGCTTTTCAGTGTTCCTTTCCTGGATTGGCCATAAACTTGCTGACAGCTTCCACTGCTTAGGCAATATCTGGTCTAATACATACCATTGCATACATCAAGCTCCCAACTGCTGAAGCATATGAAACTCTACTCATGTACTCAACCTCATCATGTGATTTAGGACACTGTTCTTTGCTCAACTTGAAGTGTCCAGCCATAGGTGTGCTTACCGGTTTTACATCCTTCATATTGAACCTCTCCAACACCTTATTCACATAATCCTCTTGAGACAAAATCAAACTGTGATTTTTCCTGTCTCTCTTAATACTCATGCCAAGGATTTTCTTTGCTGCTCCTAAATCTTTCATGACAAATGTGTGAACTAATTTTACCTTAAGCTCAGTAATTTTCTACATGTATGAACCTGCAACAAGCATATCATCTACATACAGTAACAGGATAATATAACTACCATTATCCAATCTGTTAAAATAAACACAATGGTCAGAATGATATTTACTAAAGCCATACTCTGTCATAAACCTGTCAA
Organism: Torreya grandis; assembly: GCA_037957365.1. Taxonomy (NCBI): domain Eukaryota; kingdom Viridiplantae; phylum Streptophyta; class Pinopsida; order Cupressales; family Taxaceae; genus Torreya; species Torreya grandis. The sequence goes on along the minus strand of JARHVA010002030.1, from coordinate 90,638 downwards.
ACCTCAAATACCATTGTCTTGGAGCTTGCTTAAGACCATATAAGCTTTTCTTCAACTTGCACATAAGTTTCTCCTTACCTTTGACCTCAAAACCTTCTGGCTGATCCATATATATCTCTTCATCCAAATCTCTATGAATAAATGATGTCTTAACATCAAGCTGCTTAAGATGCAAATCTTCAATAACAACTAAAGACAATACAGTCGAAATAAAAGTCATCTTTACTACAGGAGAAAAAATTTCACCAAAATCAATACCTAGTTTATGTGCAAATCCCTTTACTACCAACCTGGCCTTATGTCTCATTTGTCCATTCTCTCCTTCCTTTAACCTGTATATCTATTTATTTTTTAGTGCTTTCTTTTCGATTGGCAACTCAACCAAATCCTACGTATGGTTCTCTTCCAAGGAATCAATTTTTTTATTCATGCCATGCTCCCATTATTTTTTGGATTCTACCTGTATTGCCTCATCAAAACTTTTTGGTTCTCCACCATCAGTGAGCAACAAGTAGTATAAAGAAGGGGAATAACGAATTGAAAGTTTACTTACCCTTTCAGACCTCCTCATGGGCGTTTGAGACTCATTTACAGCTTACTGTCTGTCCAAATTTTTTTTCTGATAGTGACCGATTTCGGTCATCTCTGATCGATGTCGGTCTACACCCGACCGATGTCAATTCCTCCTGATCGATGCCAATTTCTACCTGATCGACGTCAATTTCCACCTGACTGACATCGATCTCCACCTGATCGACGTCAGTCTCTGTGTTTTTCTGAGTGATGATTTTTATCTGCGAGCTCATTTTGAATCATAACCTCTTCCAAATCAAGATTGCCCTGCTCAAAATTATTCAGCCTCTTGAGCTGATCACTGTACATCACCTTCTCATTGAAAACTATATCACAGTTTCTAATAATTTTGTTAGTTTCTAAATTCTAAAACCGAAATCCAAAATCTCTAAAACTATAATCAATGAAAGTGCACTGCATAGATTTAGCATCCAACTTCTTTCTATTTTCTTTATCAATGTGTACAAAAGCTTCAGAACCAAAAACTCTGAGAAATGAAAGATCTACCTTTTAACCTGTCCAAACTTCTTCTAGAATTCCACCATCCAGTGCAGTAGAAGGTCCTCTGTTAATCAGGTAAACCACAATATCTATAGCTTCTACCCAAAACTGTAAGGGCAACCAGCATGCAACCTCATACTCCGTGCACGCTCCATTATTATTCTATTCATCCTTTTAGCAACTCTATTTTGCTGAGGTGTCTTTGGAACCATCTTTTTCTTACGTATTCCACTCATAAAATAGTAACTATTGAATTTATTGCTACAATACTCACCACTATTGTCAGATCTAAGGTACTTCAATCTCAACCCTGTTTCATTCTCAACCAAAGCTTTCCATTTCTTAAATATGTCAAAAACATCAGATTTCTTTTTTATGCAATAAACCCATACTTTTCTTATAGCATCATCAATGAAAGAAACATAATATTGTGATCTTCCAATAGAAGCTACCTAAGCTGGTCCCCACACGTCTGTGTGAACAAGCTCCAACTTGTGCTTCTTCTTTGTTGACCTAGTTTTGAAAAACCTTACTTTCTTTTATTTCTCAAAAATACAATGCTCACAGAAATCTAGATCTATGCTTTTCAAATCTGAAAGCTTACCTTTTGACTTAAGAACATTCATTTCCTTCTCACTCATGTGACCAAGCCTACAGTGCCATAACTTTGCATCTGCATCAGAAGTAGATAAAACAAAAGGAGAATAATCAGTAATATAGATAGATAGATAAAGTGTACCTACTCTCTTACCTTTTGCTAATACAAGTGCACCCTTGGAAACTTTCTAAGATTCAGTTGTGAGAGTTACTGTGCAACCCTCATCACCTAATTTTTTTACAAAAATCAAATTCCTCTTCAGGATGGGTACATGCATGACATCCTTCAATACCCATGTGTTGCCATTCTACAATTTCAACTGCACTTTTCATTTGCCAATAATTTTACAAGGCTCATCATCTCCTAAATAAACTTTTCTAAAATCTCCATGGACATAATCATTGAAAAATTATCTATTTGGGGTTGCATGGAAAGAGGCACCAGAATCTAAAACCCATGATTCTATTTTATTATCTAAAGAAAATATAAGAGCATCCTGTGCAACAATACCTGCAACTTTTACTTCTTTATTACCTTCATGCTGATTTTCTTTGTTATCCTTCAACTAACAATCCTTCTTTGCATGCCCTTTCTTTTCACAATTCCAACAGGTTATTCTTCCATTTCTGGATTTAGATCTACTTCCCATCTTTGACCTTGATTTTCCTTGCTTGCCCTTCTCTCTTTGCCTTCCCCTGCTTTTAACACTTAAACCATTACCTGATGTTTTCCCTATGCTTTTCCTACGAATTTCTTCATTCAAGATTACACTAACATCATCAACTTTCAAGATATTTGAAGCAGATGCAATATTACTAACTGCCATTACCAAACTATGCCAACTTTCAGGTAAAGAGCATAAGATTAAGAGAGCCTTAATTTCATCATCAAAAACTATTTTGATTGAATTTAACTGATTTACTATTGTATAGAAATCATTAAGATGACTAGATACAGATCCACCTTCTTGTATTTACAAATTAAATAATTGCTTCATAAGATATACCTTATTCGAAGCTGAAGGTTTTTCATCTAAATTTGTCAAAGTATCTATTAACTCTACCGTTGTCTTTGCCTGTGATAAATTGGAAAACACAAAAGCTGCCAAGCTCAATCTTATAGATCCAAGAGCCTTTCTATCAAGAACATTCCATTCTTCATCTTCCATATCTGTGGGCTTCCTTGAAACCCCACCCAACGGTAAATACAGATCTTTTTGATACAAATAATCTTCAATCTGCATCCTCCATAATTGATAATTCTTGCCATTGAATTTCTCCATTTTTAGTTTACTTTTTTCTGCCATTGCTTTGCTCCCACTCAATCAGAAACCCCTGTGAGTGAATTCTATAATCAACAAACACTAACATGCTCTGATACCAGTTGTTAGGATCTTAGAGTACAATTGATTACTTTTGTATAAACAACTAAACACGAAATTAAAACCAGAAGTAATAAGTAACTAGAAATAAAAAACAATAAATAATAGGAGATACAAGAAACAACCAATCTATATTAAACTCTTTCAGAAGGAAATACAATGAAGAAATCTCTCTCTCCTCACACCTCATAGATGTACAGTAATTCTCTCTCAAAAATTCTATCTCTCTCTCTCTCTCAATCAATTACAATCAACTCAATTACTGAATTGTCCATGTTATGAGGATCTAACCCTATTATATAGAATACTACAACACTAGGGTTCATGAGCCATGCATTCGTCACCCTTAGATCCACCTCTTAAATCAAAGGCTCAAATTTGTTCTGCTAAAAATAGCAATTCTGAAAACACACAGAAGTCAGTGTCAGTCTGAAGATGACTGATGCCGACCAACTCCTAACCGATGTCAGTTGGTTCTGACTGATATCGATCTACCCCTAATCGATGTTGGTTGGTTCTGACTGATGCTGGTTACTGTGTAAGCCCAGCAACCTCCACATTAGCTCATTAGTGAAGCTTTTAGCTGCACAACTCAACAAGGGGGACATTGAGTACTTAGAAAGAAAAATATCTGACATACGCAGGGAGGATAACCCTTATTAAGATGGTCTTGTTGTCCACAACTGTATACTGGTTCTCTCTTCTAAAGGCTCCTTTAAGTACTTTTAGATAATAGAATTCTAATCTTTTTTTTGTGGCAAGACATAGGTGAAAAGGCAAAATTTCCTCTTGTTGCTTGGGATAAAGTTTGTAAACCAATTTATCAAGGAAGGGCAAGTATAAGAGACATCTATAAGGTAAATCAAGCTCTACTACCTAAACATGTTTGGAGAATTAGAGTTAATCCCTTTGAAAGATGGAGTGAGTTGATGAGAGAGAAATATTGTCAAGATCCACGCTCCATAAGAGCACACATAATTACCTTTGTATAAGTAACTAAACACAGAATTAAACCAGAAGTAACATGTAACTAGAATTTAGAAATAACACAGAATATGAGAGACAATACAATCTTGTATTAATACTCATCCAAAAAGAAATACAATAAAGATGCCACACTCTTCCCACACCTCTGAGGCTTTCCACACCTCTTGGGCGTACAATAATTCTCCCTCAAGAGTTCTCTCTCTCAATTATAGTCCAACAAAAAATTCAAACACAGAGTTGTTCCCTCAACCAGTTAGTAACAATACTGCTAGTACCATAATCAACTCAATAACTGAGTTGTTTCCACCAGTAAGTGACAATCAACACAACCGTTGTTGCCTACTTCCAATCCACCAAGTACTCAACATACTCTAAGTAGATCTCCCTGATCTTGCTCCTTGTTATGTTGCAGATCTCCTTTGACCTTACTATCTCGCAGATCTCCTTTGACCTTGCACACACACACACACACTTGCAGATCAACTGACCTTACTTACACATGTAGATCTCCCTTGATCTTGCACAACCTTGCAGATCAACTAATCTTACACACCATGTAGATCTTACTTGATCTTGCACAACCTGCAGATCAACCTGGTCTTGCACACCTACAAACCTAGATCTTACATACTGTTAGGTTGTGGAGCTAAAAGCTTCAACCTTTGCAAACTGAGGAACAGATGGTTGCTGAGTTCTACAGTAACCGGCGTCGGCATCAGGACCGACGTCGGCAGGGACCAGAGCAGAAGGCCACCGGCGACGGCAGGAAGTCGGCCGACGTCGGCAGAACCAGACAAGCAGGGACCGACGTCGGTCGCCTGTGTGTTCCAAAACTGCTCGTTTCACGGACAGTTAGTTAAGTGAACGAAGAGTTTGCATGTTGAGACCAGTTAGAGTCTTGTGCTGCGAGGACTATTGTCTAAATTAAGAGTCTAAGTTAGTGTTTGAGTTAGGGATCTATTTATAGACCCATTGGCATGTATTGTATAATGCATGAGATAGAAAGGAAGAGTTCCTTCTAGTTGTAAGATCTGTGAGTTGCAGGTTGTTGCAAGCTCATTGGGGATCTACATGTAAGTTTGGTCTTTGAATTGCAGGTTGCAGGTTCATGAGAGATCAGCTTGAAGTGCTATAGAGTGCTTGATGTACCGGCAGGGTTATTACTGACTGGTTGGTGAGGTGAACACCAATTCTGTGTGTGAGTTGGTTGTTGGGACCATTTTTTGTGTAGGAGAGTGTGTGTGAGAAGAATTACTGAACACTTGAGGTGTGGCGAATCTCTGTAAGGTGAAAGAGTGTGGCGGCTCTTTGTTGTATTCTTTTCTGTTAGTGTTAATACAAGATAGTGTATTGTCTCTCATATTCTGTGCTATTGGTGAATTCTAGTTACTTGTGTTTCTGGTTATTTTCGCATATTCAATTGCTTATACTTGGTAATCATACTGTGCTTTTTCTGAGAAGCAAGATCCCAACTAGTGGCATCAGAGCATGTTTGTTGTTCTAGATTCCTGACACATACCTTGGAAGAACCCTTGTCCTTGCTTTTGCAAGTCTTTATGATTCTACCTCTTGGGGATCCTTTCTTTGATCCCTCAAATTACAATACAGCCCATGGGTCTCTTAAATAGATCCCAAACAAACAATAATTAGACTTCTTAATTACAATAATTAGAAACACAAACTCAAGACTTAAATTAGTCTTTTACATGCAAACTAACTATCCGTCTAAAAATAGACCAGTTTTGAAAATGCATGCAAATGCATGCACACACAGGTTGCCGACATTGATTCTTGTCTGACCGATAGCGGCTGACCCCTAACCGATGTCAGTTACTATGTACATTGAAGATGACCGACGTTGGTTGATCAGACCGACATTGATTGCTCTGACACTCAACCTCCTCCTCCATTTGCATCAGTGAAGCTTTTAGCTCCATAACTTAACAATCTCCCACTTGGAAATAAATAGCTGCATCTGTACCTGTACCTGTACATCATCTAATTTTGTTTCCTGACTTGTATCCCTCTTTAAGTTTAATCTTGAAGACCAACCACCACATAACTTGTGGTGCTACTCCTGTCATCCAAGTAACTTATCATATCTGAATCTACATACCCATGTAGAGAAGTGCTTGACCCTGCATAGCATGTATACCTGCTGCTGGTCCCTCTCAGATACCTAAAAATCTACTGAACTGCTTTCCAGTGCTTCTTTTCTGGATTGGCTATAAACTTGCTGACAACTCTCAGTGCTTGGGCAATATCAGGGGTAGTACACATGTACTCAACCTCATCATGTGATTTGGGACACTATTATGTGAACTGTCCATCCATATGTGTGCTAACCAGTTCTGCATCCTGCATCTTGAACCTTGCCACTACCTTATTCACACAATCATTTAGAGACAAAATCAACCTGTGATCTTTTCTATCTCTAGAAATACTCATGCTAAAGATTTTCGCTCCTCCTAAATCCTTTCTGGCACACCTCTAAGCTACCTTTACCTTTAGCTCAGCAATTCTCTGCATGTGTGACCCTGCAACAAGTATATACACTACATATAGTAACAGAATAATGTTGCAATCATTATCTAACCTGATAAAATAAACACAATGGTTACATTGACATTGACTAAAGCCATGCTTTGTCATACACCTGTCAAACCTGTACCACTGACCTGGAGCTTGCTCAAGACCATATAACCTGGCCTTCTGTCTCACCTATCCATTCTCTCCTTTATTTAATCTAAAAATTCATTTGTCTTTTAGTGCTTTCATCTCGGCTGACAACTCTACCAAATCTCCCATTTGGTTCTTCTCTAAGGAATCACATTTCTCTTCATGCCATGCTCCCACTATTTCCTAGATTCTACCTGCATTGCCTCTTCAAAACTTCCTGATTCTTGACCATCAGTGAGCAACAAGTAGTGTAAAGAAGGGGAATAACAAATTTGAGGCTTACTTACCCTTTCAATTCTTCACATAGGTGTTTGAGACTCCTTGACAGCTTGCTGTCTATCTAAAATCTATTTTGACAGTGATTGATGTCGGTCACCCCTCAGTTTGCACTCGACTGACATTGGTTCCATGCGACTGACCTGACTATCAATGTTAGTTCCCTGACCGACGTCGGTATTCACCTGTCTGACACCACTGACTCTGGTCTGCACATGACTGACATCGGTACCTGCTTGATCAATGACAGTTCTCACCTGATCGACGTCGATAACTATGTTTTCCTGTGAGTGATGCTTTTACTCGCGAGCTCACTTTGGATCATAACCTTGTCCAAAATGCCCTGCTCAAAATTATTCAACCCCTTGAGCTGATCTCTGTCTGTCATCTCCTCCTTGAAAACCAAGGATTTCTAGTTCTTAAGTTTGTCAAAAATATCATATTGCCTCTTTATGTAATACTATGATCCTCCAATAAAAGTTACCACCTTCTTTGTTGACCTAGTTTCAAGAAACCTCACTTTCTTCTGCTGCTTACAAAAATCTCGATCCATGCTTTTCAAATCTGAAAGCATACCTTTTGACTTAAGAACATCCATTTCCTTCTCACTCATGTGACCAAGCCTACAGAGCCACATCTTTGCATCTACCTCTGAAGTAGATAAAACAGAAAGAGAATCAATAATACAAGTAGATAGATAAAGAGTACCTACTTTCTTACCATATGCTAATTCAAGTGCACCCTTGGAAACTTTCTAAGATTTCACTGTGAGAGTAACTGTGCAACCCTCATCACCCAACTTTTCTACAAAAATTAGACTCCTCTTCAAGACTGGGACATGCATGACATCCTTCAACACCCATGTGTTGCCATTCTGCAATTTCAACTGTACTTTTTCTTTGCCAACAATTTGACAAGGCTCACCAACCCCTAAATAAATCTTTTCAAAGTCTCCATGGACATAATCATGGAAAAATACTCTATTTGGGGTTGCATGGAAAGAGGCAACATAATTTAAAACTCAAGATTCTACTTTATCCAAGGAACATATAAGAGCAACCCCTGCAACAATACCTACATTATTTGCTTCTTTATTTTTTTCATGCTAATCTTTTACCAACCAACAATCTTTCTTTACCTGCCCTTCCTTTCTATAATTCAATAATTGATTATTCTTGCCATTGAGTTTCTCCATTCTTAATGTACTTTCTTTTGCCATTGCTATACTCCCACTCAATCAGAAACTCCTGAGAGTGACTTGTAATCAACAAACACTTAACACACTCTAAAATCAAGGTGTTAGTGACCCAAGCTCTAAACCAAGCTCAGATGAACCTGCTCTGATACCACTTGTCAGGATCCATGCTCCATGAGAGCACACATGATTACCTTTGTATAAACAACTAAACATGGAATTAAATCAGAAGTAACATGTAACTAGAATTCAAAAATAACACAGAATATGAGAGACAATACAATCTTGTATTAATACTCATCCAAAAGGAAATACAATAAAGATGCCACACTCTTCCCACACTTCTGAGGCTTCTCACACCTCTTGGGCGTACAGTAATTCTCCCTCAAGAGTTCTCTCTCTCAATTACAGTCCAACAAATAACTCAAATACAGAGTTGTTGTTCCCTCAACTAGTCAGTAACAATACTACCAGTACCACAATCAACTCAATAATTGAGTTGTTGTTTCTACCAGTAAGTGACAATCAACACAACCGTTGTTGCCTACTTCTAGTCCACTAAGTACTCAATGTACTCCAAGTAGATCTCCCTGATCTTGCTCCTTATTGTGTTGCAGATCTCCTTTGACCTTGCTATCCCACATATCTCTTTTGACCTTGCACACACACACACACTTGCAGATCAACTGACCTTACTTACACATATAGATCTCCCCTGATCTTGCACAACCTTGCAGATCAACTGATCTTACACACCATGTAGATCTTACCTGATCTTGCACAACCTGCAGATCAACCTGGTCTTACACACCTACAAACCTAGATCTTACATACCTTGGAAGAACCCTTGTCCTTGCCTTTGCAAGTCCTTATGATTCTATCTCTTGGGGATCCCTTCTTTGATCCCTCAAATTACAATACAACCCATGGGTCTCTTAAATAGATTTCATACAAACAATAATTAAACTTTCTAATTACAATAATTAGAAACGCAGACTCAAGACTTAAATTAGTCTTTTACATGCAAACTAACTATCTGTCCAAAAATAGACCAGTTCTAGAAATACATGCAAACGCATGCACACACAGGTTGCCGACGTCGGTTCCTGTCTGATCGATGTCGGTCGACCCCTAACCGATGTCGGTTACTGCGTACACTGAAGATGACCGATGTCAGTTGATCAGACTGATGTCGGTTGCTCTGACACTTAACAACCTCCTCCATTTGCATCAGTGAAGATTTTAGCTCCAAAACCTAACAAATATCTTGATGAAAGGAATCCAAAAATAATATATACAACAAAAGAACTTCCGATGGGCTCAACTATTTGGAATAACATAAGGAAGGCTAGAGATCTTTTCAAAGGACTATTTTGATAGGTTAAAAATAGGGAAAACATAAACTTCTAGGAAGATATATGGATTACACAAAAACCCCTAAAAATGGAATTGAACTATGATAGTATTCGAGAAGAAAGTATTAGACTTTGGGGGCACAAAGTGAAAGATTATGGGGATGAAGGAGTATAACTAGGAGACAAGACTCTATCCTAAAAAACGTTCTAAAATTTAGATGGCACCATAATGAATACCATAAGTTTCTGAATGTCCTACTACTACGTTTTATGATTCCTTGGAGTGCAAAAAAATATACTTGAAACTAAAATAGGAAAGGCACATGTGTGTACACAGTTAAATAAGGATATATAGTTTATATGGAAGGTCCTATCAGAGGGTTTGAAGGTTCATTATGGGATAGTATATGGAGTTCTAAAGTGTGGTTGAAGGTGAAAGCTTTCTTGTGGTTGGTTGTGCATTGAAAAATTCTAATAGGGGAAAACTTAAAAAAGAGAGGTTTTTAGGGCCCATCTAGAAGTGTCTTGTGCTACTGTAATGAGGAAAACATAGAGCACCACCTCCTCCACCGTGACTTTACTTCAATATTATGGAATCATTTTATTAACAGGTTTAACATGAGTTGGAGCATGAATAAGAACCTTCCAAATCATCTCAAAGGGTGGAGGTGTAAATAAGAAATTAAATATTCTTAATGACATGGAAAACGGGGCCAGGTATGATCACTTGGAAAGTGTGGCTAGAATGTAATGTAAGAATATTTGAAAATACTGATCGACATAAATCCTAAGAGAAAGTCTAGATGGAAATAGAAGCTAGTATTATGGAGATAGTTTTATCCTCGAAACAACTAAAGAATAAAGATCTGGAGGAAATCAAGATTCTCCAAAATCGGGGAAAGATGAGAATTTTTTTGATGCTTTTAAACCTAGTAATAAGTAGAAAAAAGAATTAATAAGAAAAGGCATAAAATGGGTTCCCCTAAAACAGGGATGGTACAAGGTCAACTTTGATGGTGCATCAAAACAAAACCCATGAAAGTTTAGCATGGGGATCATTTTAAGAGATTATAAGGGCTAGGTGATAGCCTATAATGCAGTGTCCACAGGGATCAATTCCAATAACATAGCAGAATTCGAGGGATTAATATTAAGAATGAAGTTGGCATTGATAGAAAATATTAAGAAAGTGGTAATAGAAGGAGACTTGCTCTTAATTATTAAATCAATGGAGGACAAAAAAAACCTTAATTGGAGACTAAAAAAGAGTCATAGAAGACGGGTGAAAGTTATGGAACCAGTTTGAGGACGTCAAGTGGAACCATACGTTAAGAGAAGGAAACTAAGTTGCGGACTGGGTAGTGAACTATGGAATATAGTTTGGAGTAAAAGATGCAATAGGAAATATGACTAAGATCTCTAGAAATAAGGAGATGGAGGAATTTAAGGAAATCATAAAAAAGGAATGCAATATTTAGTTAAGAAAATGCAGGGGAGAATGACAAGCAAAGAAGAAGGGCAAAGTGGGGAAAAGAAACATGTTAAAAATAAGATGCTGGTAAATTAATCCCAAAAAATTACTAAAAACAAAAATAGTAAGGAAAATAGTGGGGATTGCATGCATCATGCATGCAAGTCCTTATTAGAAAGCTTTCCCAAAAGATAAACTTCCATGCAAATTTTTTGAACTTGCTAAAAGAATGCTTGTTCTTTTTAGAAAGTATGATTAGGCTAGATTTTAAAGGTAGAATTTAGCAAATTAGTTTTTTTATAAAAGCTAACTTCTTGTTGTCTTGTAGGTTGCCTTCTTGGTTTTTTGATATCAATAAAATTTGTAATTGTAAAAAAAAGAGGAGTATGGTACCATTAAACTTTTTAAATTGATATAAGACTTATAAAGAGTATCCTAGGATTGAAATTGATTCGAAACAAACTTTAACAAATATTATTATGTCTGTTCAAGTCAAATAACTGTGTTATTTGTGTTAACATCATGCTTTTGTATAATTTTATTTGATAGTTATTGGGGTTTATACAGGTCCCTTGCCTTATAAGAGTATCACAAAACCAACAAAGTATGATAAAACACAACTATTTACATATTACCAGGGCAAGGCCATACAAAATGGTGAGCCAAATAGTATCCAAAAGCAAATACCCAACAACAAAAAAATAGAGATCCCATGAAAGGTCAAAAGACTAACCAATAGGACACAAAAACTAATTAGAGGATGATTACCAAAAAATTATAGTTCCACCATGATCAACCAAAAACATTCTTGTCCTCAAAATCATCTAAAATGATGATTTTATCACTACAAATAGCAATAGAAAAAGAACCACCTACCAATTTCTGCTTGGAACCCCTGTGATTGACTTTGATGCCGTCCATAAAAAAATTCGCTCAGTTTCTATCTAGATGACCCTACATGGCCATTGTGACAACTCGATAGGGTGGCTTTGCTAGCTGAGAAGGAACACCAGTTTAGCCAACAGTTTTACTGCATCCACCCAGGATTTGGTATGGCGAGCTACCTTCCAATGATAAATTTCCAAAATTAGACTTTTTTGCTATGCCAAAAGAAGCATAGTCAAAATTGGCCTTCAGTTGAATCATTGTCACAGACTTTTTATTGAATTTCTTCCACAAAGACTACCAAGACCATGAAATGCATCTCCAAGGCCCTAAGCATAGAAATTGGAATCAAACCAACACCATCAAATTCAGTGAAGAGAAGTTTGGGAAAAGGACCCAATGTTGGAAATATTGTCATTGATGTCAAAGGTCTAACATTGGTGATAAAGGCCCCATTACATTTAATGGTGTTTTTAATATTCATATCTTGGCTAATGTGTGTTAATATTTATTTAATATTAATGAATATATTTTTGGTTGCATATAAGTCAAAAGAGGGCCCATGGAGAAATCAAAGAGTCATGGGGTAAAGACAAAAGAGGAATGGGATGCATTTTCTCATGAGGAGTCATCTTAAGGAATTCCAAGAGTCACCATGTGAAGACAAAAGAGGGTATGGCACATTTTTCCATGAAAAGACCTTTGAGGAATACGAAAAGTCACCAAAATAAAGACAAAAGAGGAAAAGACATATTTGCTCATGAAGGGTCACCATGTGAATTTTCAAATGCAAAGATATGAAGGGTCATGCAAGTTTGGTGCCATTTTCCATAAGGATTGAAGGGTCACAAATGGTGAATGCCAAGGTCATTTGGAAAGCTATAAATAAAGGCTTGAGAAGCCATTTGTAATATGCAAGAGAGTGCATGGTTTGTATTTGTTTTAGAGGAGAGAAAAGCAAGAGATATTGTAGAGTTCTATCATTTGTTGAGTAAGCAACATTGAGAGATAGTTGTGTTTTATACACAAGAGGGGTTGGTGCTCCTATGGGTTGGTGCTTGAAAAAGGGGTTGGTGCTATTGCAAGTTGGTGCTTGCGAAATTTGTAATTTGAGTTGGTGCTCATTCATATACTTGAGATTGTTCTATGTGGTTTTTCTCACTTTGGGTTTCCACGTAAAAATCTGGTGTCTCTCTCTCTCTCTCTCTCTTGTGTGGTGCATGTTATTGTTTAAATTTTATGGCATATCTTGAATGTGTGATTAAGTGATTAAAGAAAAGAAATCAGATTAAGTAAAAGATATATAATATACTAATTCACCCCCCTCTCAGTATATTTTGTACTTAACACCGAACTCAGTAATGTTTATCACCTCCATAAGACCAAGTCGATGCTTTGGTTTTACAAAAAAATCTGCCAAATTAGGGACCACCTCTAAATTTGCCAAAAGTGCTATGATGTTTGAATAAAAAATTATAGTAATTACAAATTTAACGCTGCTATGCATGTAATGGTCTAGGTAATCCGCAACCAAGATAAATGAAATTGCCTAGAATATGTCTTTGGAGGGAACCCAAAAAACATACTTGATCCTAGCCCACGATATGCCCCCTTTGAAATCCATTTCCTAAACTAAATTGCAGCCATAAACTATCAGAGTTGCAAGCACCAACTCAACCCCTCTCTTCATGCTAAGCACCAGACGTCCATGGCCTTCCAAACGTAGCCAAAGTAAAAATGCAGATAATGTAGATCATCCACCTGACAAAAATAAATCCTTCCACATCCTTATCATAAATGCAAATAAATACCACTCTTGATTGCACAAAAAACACTCATGCCGAGATACCATCGTCAAAAATTCCAATGAGGTGGCGTGGGTAGAAATGATGGAAACAAAACTCCATAAATAATAATCAATAAAGTTGATTATTATAAAATATTAAAAAAGAATTTGAATTATATTTTGCAATTATTTTAAATTTATTTTTTTAATTTAAAAAAAAAACCCATATTAATAGAAGCTAAATTAGGGAAATATTCCCAAGTAACTCGAAGGTTATCCATCATGAATTCTTTAAGTTGATTAATTCCATAGTTATCAAGGAAATCTAAGGCTTCCAAATTCTTCCAAACCTAGGAGGTCACACCATTAGACTGATGGAGTTTCACATAATTCACAACCAAAATGCCCCAAGCTGAAGAGAAAATATGTCTAGCCTCCTCCATATGCAATATATCAGCTAGGGGTTTATGACCATTCCAAGAATACTCCTAAAATTTAGCTATCTATCCATTGTTGATCGTCCAAGAAACATGTTCCAAAATCAAAGACCTGAAATTCAACAAAAAAGTTCACAAGTGTGAACCTTTGGGGGGGTTAGTAATAGAAACCATACCCCATGGATTATTTAGATCAAGGTATTTAATTCTCAACAATCTAGACCAAAGAGAGTTGCATCTAGAAAACATTACCTAAACAAGTTTAGCTCCGAGAGATTTATTTTGTAGATTCAAGTTTTTCACTCCCTTTTCTTTACTTCACAAACCCTTTTCCATTTCATTAATGGGATTATTTTCTGGTTTTGTGTTCTTGCCATAAGAAGTATTTCATGATTTTATTGAGCAACTTAATTACATGACAAGGTGGTTGAAGCACTGAGAAATAATAGATAGGAATATAGCTCAAAACAGATTTGATGAGAGTGATATGGCCTACCAATGTCAACCAATAACCTTACCATGAGGCCAATCGAGCTTTACAAGAATTAACTAGTCCTTCCCAATGAATATTTTTGGCTAGTCCAGAAAAAAAGTGGAACACCTAAATACTTGAAAGGTAACTTCCCAATATTAAAACCAAGGACCAAAGAGATGGCCTGCTGTTCTTATTCTAAGCAATTAATAAAGAAAATTTTAGACTTTTTGATGTTCACCATTTGACCAAAAGCCACCTCATAGCTGTTTAGGATGGAGTATAAGATTTGAGCTTCACCCATAGAAGCTTGGCCAAAAAGGAACATATCATCAACAAATTACTGATGAGTAAGATTTTTAATACCTTCTGTCGCCTGGATACCCTATAAAAAAGAAGCTTCTTTAGCATGTTTCACCACCCTTCCCAAGGCTAGTAGGATAAAAAGAAAAGGGGAAAGAGGATCTCTTTGTCTAATGCCTCTTGAGGATTCAAGAAACTAGCAAGATTTACATTGACAAGATAGAGTATTTAGGGCTTGAGATACAATTGAAAACCCAATCACACCACTTTTTATTGAATCCATTTTTTTCCAAAATTTTTATTAAAAAGTGCCAATCAACTCTGTCATATGCTTTGTTAGTATCAAGCTTGATCATCATACCCTTCCTACGGGTAATGGATAAAGAATAAATAATTTCATAAGCAATAATGATGCCCTCCTAAATATTTTTTCCTAGAAGAAACCCAACTTTCTCTTATGAAACCAAAGAATTTTTAGGATCCTACTCCTTAAGAGTACACTTGATTATCTTTGTATAAACAACTAAACATGGAATTAAACCAGAAGTAATAAGTAACTAGAATTCAGAATCAACAAAGAATATATGATACGAGAAACAATACAATATGTATTAACACTCTTCCAGAAGGAAATACAATAAAGAAATCACACTCTTCCACACCTCATGGATGTCCAATAATTCTCCCTCAAGAGTTATTTCTCTCTCAATTACAAACAACTCAAACACAGAGTTGTTCCCTCCACCAGTCAGTGACAATCAACTCAATGGTTGTTTTGCCTATCTGCCAGTCCACCAGTGACAATCAACTCAATAGTTGTTTTGACTACCTTACAGCAGATCTAACTGACCTTGCTCACCAAGTAGACCTTCTTGATCTTGCACACCCTACAGATCAACTAATTTTACTTACCATGTAGATCTTCCCTGATCTTGCATACCCTGCAGATCAACTAATCTTACACTTGAGGATGTAATCCTTCTTAGTCCTTAGTCCTCTATTACAATACAACCCATGGGTCTATTAAATAGATCCTATACAAACAATAATTAGAAACACAGACTCAAGACTAAAATTAGTCTTTACATGCAAACTAACTATCCGTCTAAAATTAGACCAATTTTGGAAACACACAGGTGACCGACGTCGATTCCTATCTGACTGATGCCGACCGACCATAACTGATGTCAGTTACTGTGTACATTGAATATGACCGATGTCAATTGCCTAACCAATGTCAGTTGCTTTGACACTCAGCAACCTCCACCATTTGCATCAATGAAGCTTTTAGCTCCACAACTTAACAATCTCCCACTTGGAGATAAACAACTGCACCTGTACTTGTACCTGTACATCCTCTAATTTGTTTCTGGCTTGTATCCCCATCTTCAAGTTTAGTCTTGAAGACCAACAAAAGTTGAATGAAGATTCAACTTCTCCTTTGTTCTTGACTTTGTTAACATACTTGCAGGGTTCATATCCTTGCTAGTCCCTGTGACTGCAACAACCTTCTGCATCTCTAAAATCCAGCTAACCGCCGTTCCACCAATAGTGAACACATATCCTATGGCGCTACTCCTGTCATCCAAGTAACCTACCATATCTGCATCTACATACCCATGTAGAGAAGTGCTTGACCCTACATAACTTAAATACCTGCTGCTGGTCCCTCTCAAATACCTGAGAATCCACTGAATTGCTTTCTAGTGCTCCTTTCCTGGATTGGCCATAAACTTGCTGATAACTCCCACTGCTTGGGCAATATCAGGTCTAATAGATACCATGTACTCAACCTCATCATGTGATTTAGGACACTATTCATATCTCAACTTGAACTGTCCAACTATAGGTGTGATTACCGATTTTGCATCCTGCAAATTGAACCTCTCCACTACATTATTCACATAATCCTTTGGAGACAAAATCAACCTGTGATTTTCCCTGTCTCTAAAAATACTCATGCCAAGGATTTCATTTGCTCCTCCTAAATCCTTCCTAACACATGTCTAAGCTACCTTTACCTTTAGCTTAGGAATTCCCTGCATGTGTGACCCTGCAACAAGCATATACACTACATACAGTAACAGGATAATGTTGCGACCATTATCCAACCTGGTAAAATAAACACAGTGATTACATTGACATTGACTAAAGCCATGCTTTGTCATAAACCTATCAAACCTATATATACCACTATCCTGGAGCTTGCTCAAGACCATATAACCTGGCCTTCTGTCTCACCTATCCATTCTCTCCTTTCTTTAACCTGTGAATCCATTCATCTTTCAGTGCTTTCTTTTTGGCTAGAAACTCAACCAAATCTCCCATTTGGTTCTTTTCCAAGGAATCAATTTCCTCATTCATGCCATGCTCCCACTATTTCCTAGATTCTACCTACATAGCCTCTTCAAAACTTCCTAGTTTTCCACCATCAGTGAGCAACAAGTAGTATAAAGAAGGGGAATAATGAAATTGAGGTTTACATACCCTTTCGGACCTCCACATGGGCATTTGAGACTCATTAACAGCTTGCTGTCCACCCAAATTTTATTCTAACAGTGACTGATGTTGGTCATCTCTCAGTCTACACCTGACCGATGTCCGTTCCATGCGACTGATCTGATCGACACTAGTTTTTACTTGATCGACGTTGGTTTCCACCTACTTGACATCATCGAATTTGGTCTCCACTGGACCGACATCGGTTCTTACCTGTTTGACATCAATTCTCACCTGAACAACGTCGGTTACCACTTGTTTGATGTCGATTCTCACCTGACTGACGTTAGTTACCACTTGACTGACATCACCGACTTTGGTCTCCACCAGACCGATGTTGGTTCCTGCCTGATCGACGTCGGTCTCTGCCTGACCAACATTGGTGTTTGTGTTTTCTTGTGAGTGATGATTTTTACCTACAAGCTCATTTTAGATCATAACCATGTCCAAATCAACCTTGCCCTACTCAAAATTATTCAACCCCTTGAGCTGATCTCTGTCCATCATCTTCTCCTTGAAAACCAAGGCTTTCTAGTTCTTAATATGTCAAAAACATCAGATTTCCTCTTTATGCAATAAACCCAATCCTTTTTTGTAGCATCATCAATGAAAGAAACATCATACTGTGATCCTCCAATATAAGCTCCCTGAGCTGGTCCCCACACGTCTGCGTGAACAAGCTCCAACCTGTGCTTCTTCTTTGTTGACCCAGTTGTGAGAAACCTCACTTTCACCTGTTTCCCAAAAATACAGTGCTTACAAAAATCTCAGTCTATCAAATCTGAAAGCATACCTTTTGACTTAAGAACATGCATTCCATTCTCACTCATGTGACCAAGCCTATAGAGCCACATCTTTGCATCTATAGCTGAAGTAGATAAAATAGAAGGAAATCAGTAATACAAGTAGATAGATAAAGTGTACCTACTTTTTTACCTCCAACTAATATAAGTGCACCCTTGGAAACTTTCCAAGATTCCACTGTGAGAGTTACTGTGCAACCCTCATCACCCAACTTCCCTACAGAAATTAAATTCCTCTTCAAGATGGGTACATGCATGACATCCTTCAACACCCATATGTTGCCTATCTACAATTTCAGCTGCACTTTCCCTTCACTAACCATTTGACAAGGCTCATCATACAGATAATCCTCTATCTGCATCCTCCATAATTGATAATTCTTGCCATTGAATTTCTCCATTCTTAACTTACTTTCTTCTGCCATTACTTTACTCTCACTCAAATAGAAACCCCTGTGAGTGACCTATAATCAAAAAATACTAACCAGCTCTGACCACCTGTTAGTGTACCTAACCAAGCTCTGATACCACTTATTAGTGTACCTAACCAAGCTCTGATACCAATTGTTAGTGGTATCACTTGGTGAACCTGGATTTGATACCACTTGTTAGGATCCTACTCCTTAAGAGTACACTTAATTACCTTTGTATAATCAACTAAACACGAAATTAAACCAGAAGTAATAAGTAACTAGAATTCAGAATCAACAAAGAATATATGATACGAGAAACAATACAATCTATATTAACACTCTTCCAGAAAGAAATACAATGAAGAAATCACACTCTTCCACACCTCATGGATGTCCAGTAATTCTCCCTCAAGAGTTATCTCTCTCTCAATTACAAACAACTCAAACACAGAGTTGTTTCCTCCACCAGTCAGTGACAATCAACTCAATGGTTGTTTTGCCTATCTACCAGTCCACCAGTGACAATCAACTCAATGGTTATTTTGCCTACCTTACAATAGATCTAATTGACCTTGCTCACCAAGTAGACCTTCTTGATCTTGCACACCCTAAAAATCAATTGATCTTACTTACCATGTAGATCTTCCCTGATCTTGCATACCCTGCAGATCAACTGATCTTACACTTGAAGATCTAATCCTTCTTAGTCCATAGTCCTCTATTACAATATAGCCCATGGGTCTCTTAAATAGATCCCATACAAACAATAATTAGAAATGCAGACTCAAGACTAAAATTAGTCTTTACATGCAAACTAACTGTCCGTCTAAAATTAGACCAGTTCTGGAAACACACAGGTGACTGATGTCGGTTCTTGTCTGACTAATGCCAGCCGACCATAACCGATGTCGGTTACTATGTACACTCAATATGACTGACGTCAGTTTCCTACTGACGTTGGTTGCTCTGACACTCAGCAACCTCCACCATTTGCATCAGTGAAGCTTTTAGCTCCACAACTTAACAAGAATCTATGATAGACCTGAAACTAGTTGCCATTGCTTTAGAGATGATTTTGTAAACTATATTTAAAAGAGAAATAGGCCTGAAACCATTAAATATTTCTTGATTATCCCCTTTCAAAATAAATGAAATAAAGGTAACATTAATACCAGGTAAAATATTACTCCTATATTCTTCCACCATTTGTAAGACTTCTTCAACAAGATCCCAAAAAGTTTGGAAAAAAACCATGGGAAAACCATCTGGCCTAGGGGCCTTATAATTTTCCATAGCAAACACCATTGCTCAAATTTCCTCCAAATAGGGGAGCCAAGAGTTTCACATTTTGATCAGGGGAAACCAACTTAATAGTAAAATTGAGGTTGTGATTATGAGCTTCAAGGTCTGAAGCCTTATCACTATTTAGCAAATTACAGAAAAAGTTGACCGCCTCATTCTGAATCTCAGGTTGAGTGACCAAATTAACACCTTCAAAAGAAAGAATTTTATAAATGTGAGAATTTTTTTGCCTAATATTAATAGAGTTGTGAAAAAAGTGGAATTTCTATCTCTTTTTAACCAATCTATTCTACATTTTTGCTTCCAAAAAAATTCTTCTCGTTGAAGCAGTTCCTCATACTCTACTAGCAAAAGATTTTCCTTACCATAAGAATTTTAATCTATTCCTATTTGATAGATCATTTTATTGAGATTATCAAGCTTTGATTCAACAAAAATGCTTTCTTGGAAGATGTTTTTGAAACAATTAATGTTCTAGTGTCTGAGACAACCTTTAATAAATTGATTTTTTTTCCACTCTGAACATTGGAGAGTAGGATTGAATATGATAGTTCTTCCACCAAAATTCCATGAGCCCTGGTAGTGAATGATCCTAGAGCCACATCTTCTCAAATTTGAAAGGGAAAAGATAGGGTTTATGGTCAATATTGACACAAAGATCAACATGAAAGTGATTAGAACCTATGAAAGTAAGAATGGAGATTTCTGTAATCCAATTTTGTGACATCCAATTATTAGAGATGAAAAATATATCCAAATGATCCATAATATTATGTTCTCCACGTATTTTGTTATTCCAAGTAAACAACCCCTACTTTGGTTGAATATCAATAAACTCAATAATAGAAACAAATTGAATAAAATCAAGATTACCAAAAGTCCATGAAGTTTTGCCACAAATTTTTTTTGAAGAAGATAAGATGGCATTAAAATCACCACCCATCATAATATTTGAATTCACAAAGAGATAAAAAAGGTTAGACAACTCAGTCCATAAAAGAAGTTTACTATTGGAATCACTAGGTCCATAAACATTACAAATAAAGAAGCTCAAATTAGTCCTGAGACAAGCGAGTTTACAAAATTTCCAATTATTTCTAGTCTCTATCATTTCCACTTGAACTTTGTAAGGAATACATAAAATGTCCATAAAATAAAGAAGCTCGGTTGGAAGAGATAGAATAGTTACTTTGTTAAAGCTAATGGGGCCTTAGGACGACTAGATATTTTGTGTATTCCTTACAAAGTTCAAGTGGAAATGATAGAGACTGGCAATAATTGGAAATTTTGTAAACTCACTTGTCTCAGGACTGATTTGAGCTTCTTTATTTGTAATGTTTATGGACCTAGCAATTCTAATAGTAAACTGCTTTTATCGACTGAGTTGTCTAACCTTTTTTATCTCTTTGTGAATTCAAATATTGTGGCGGGTTGTGATTTTAATGCCATCTTATCTTATTCAAAAAAATTTTGTGGTAAAACTTCATGGACTTTTGGTAAGCTACATCAAATTAGAGGCTTCTACCAGATTGAGTTTTGTTTATTATAACAGAATGACATTAGGATTCTCTAAAAAGAATAGATGATTAACCAAGCATATTTTTTTAGGGGCATTGAGGCCCTTAACATTCCATAAAATAATCTTCATGAAGATTGAAGGAGAATTTCCACCTCCCACTTCTCATTTCCAAAGTATTTAGAAAGAGTGCCTTGCTTACCTATAGAGACTTCCCCTGCAACAAGGTCTTTGACATTTTTTCTACCTTTCCTTTTAGGTTTCCCATAATTAGGCTTTTGTAAGGAACTTTGTGATTAGGATATAGACAAAAATTCATTGTAATTCTATTCTTCCTCTGATTCATACTCTTCTATATCTAAATCACTATCTAGTGCCTATATCCTAGGATGGTCCTCTCACAGATTTAGATCATTTTTTAGATTATCAAAATTCACCTCATGTTTTAAATTTGAATTATGAATAATATATTTTATAATTTTTGACTATTCTAAAATAAATTCACAACCTTTGATCATCAAATTTAGAGGGAGTTCATCAAATTTACCCAATTTGTCAAGTAGAGCCTCTGGTTTAGTGATTTTGAAATAAGAGGTCTTTGGAAAAAGTTGAGTTTTATGTAAACTGACTTGAGGATTTGGAGGGACATCTTCCTTGAGGCCCAAATAAGATGGAATGGGATATTCTAGAGACTGATTTGGAACTAATTTCTTACCTTTTCTATCCAAAATTTTACCCACTTGCTTAGACCAAAAATTCTTAGCATTATGAGTTCAAAAAGCCTTGGAAGATGCAACAATTGGTTTCTAAACCTTTCAAATCTTCCCCTTACTTATATATGTTGCCATCAAAACTTTCTTAAAAAAATTCTGAGTATGACCAATACACCTATAATTAAAACACATGAAAGGAAGATTTTCAATGTCAACTAATTGTGTCCATGAATGACCTTAGGTTTTGATGAGGATGCTTTTTTGGGATGGCAACATCTAATTCCATAAAAACCCTAATTTTGTGCATAAAAGGTCAAAAAACCTTCCTTAGTAATTGGGTCCAGTTCTAGAAAAGAACCTAACATATTTCCTAAATCTGATAGACAATCAAAACCCTAGTATTCCACAAGGAGACCATAAAATTTGACCCAGACATGATAACTACCCTATTGAGCCGAAAGAACATCAAAATTATGTTTCCAATTTTGAAGCCATAAGCCAGCTCCATGCAAGGACCAAAAGGATTATCTAAAGACCTAATTTTTAAGATTGATATTGGAAAATATGGATGTAAATAAACCCTTCAACAAGAAATTAATCTCAATATCCCTTCCCAAACTTTCATTTACCCAAGATTCAATTTTGCCAATAGCTACCATTTCCCAACAAATTTACCCATAAGATCCCTTTCTTCCATGAGTGAAATATCTTGAGAGTGTTTGGTGGATTCACATATGAATTCATTATCTCTACAAATCTTTAGGCCTTCCTAGCCTTGAGATTTGACATCATCATTCCCTTCAAAATTAGTGGTAGTAGCTTCCACCTCTTTGTCTTCACATCTAAAGCTTGGAGATTGTGACTTCACCCCACAACTAAAATTTTCTTTGTGCTATAAATCATAATCCCTTTCAATTCCTTCAAGAACCTCACAAGTCCCCTTTTGAAACTAATCCTTCGTACCTCTGACTCCAATACCAGTTAAAAACTTGATCCATTTCTTCATCATAAGTAAATATTCTTCTGCAAGCTATTGTTTAGTCTTCAGATGTTTATGCCCAACCCTACTGTGAAAGTGATGGCTTCTTGTTTTTTTCTTCCCTAGCTCATGTGCCATTTCTACCTTGATTCATGATTTTGTACATTATTGTCATGTTTTTTTTTGGGTTCACGTTGGAGATATGAACTTGTCTGGGGGATATGTAAGGTTTGATGACAACTAGTCCCACATGTTGGTGGGGTTATACTTTATCTCAAAGTGTACATAAGGGAGAGCTTTGGTACAAAATGTTGGGGAGTATGTTTTGTGGTTTATATAGAGAAGTTTGACCTCTACCTCCAAGAATATTCATGGTTATTTTTCTCAAGTATTCAAGGAGTTTGTAGGATTGGACATGGGTCAGGGAGTATGTTTTAAGGTTTATATGGAAAATTTTGACCTCTACCTCCAAGTATCTAAATTGTCATTTTTCTCAAGTGTTCAATGATTTGGTAGGATTGGAACATGGGTTAGTGATGTGAAACTCCTTGGTTCTCACCACTAGCTCCTTCCCCGAGGTGTGCTATGCTATTTTACATTTTTACCACACTATTTTTTTAATAATATAATTCATAGGAAACATGAATCCATAATTATCATCATTAAAATCAATGGTAGTAAAGTACAAAGTATCTACATGGTTATTTTTTTCAAGTGTTCAAGGAGTTTGTAGGATTGGAACGTGGATCAGGGAGTATGTTTTTTAGTTTATATGGATAAGTTTGACCTCTACCTCCAAGCATATCATGGTTATTTTTCTCAAGTGTTCAAGGAGTTTTTAGGATTGGAACATGGGTCAATGATGTGAAACTCCTTAGTTCTCACCACTAGCTCCTTCCCTAAGGTGTGTTATGTTGTTTTACATTTTTGATACAATTTTATTAAGAATATAGTTCATAGGAAACATGAATCCATAATTATTATTATCAAGATCAATGGTAGTAAAGTACAAAGTAAAATTTCTTAATATGGAATTGAAAGAGCAATGAAAAATAAATACAAAGAATCTTGATATGCAAGGTATTGCATTGCAGTGAGGCATGAGAAAGAGGATGTTTGGACCTTGTTAAGAACTTTATTTTAAACCTAACATTTACTATTAAATTAAATTCACCTACAAATGTATTTTCAAAACAAGGATTAATCTCTCATTTATACATTCATAATCTAAGATTTGGGGGTGGGCCTAGGCACGTAGCCTTAAACACTTCATATGAGAGATTGCGAGGCTTGATTTTATACTAACACTTTCACACCAACTTTATATCATCATATTTGTTTTCCTTTGTATTTGATTATACATATTTAGTCACTGTGATTCTCCCAATGGTTTCATTGACTCACCCAATAGATGACATAAAGTGCAAGAGATGCAAGACTAACACCACATAATAGGTAATTTTTCTTTATATTTGAGAGGGATAGCTACCTTATATGACATGGTTGTTTTGAGGGTTTTGGATATTTTTTTTCATCGAAAAGCATAAAATAAACATAAAGGAAAGGAAAAAAAGAAAAGGAGAAAACCCTAGCCAACTAAATCTAAAGTAACAATTGGATGTAGTTAAGAATGGACAAGAATGGATGGAAATTTATTCTCTCACATATAAATGGCAAGATAAACAACACATGTAATGAGAAAAAAAAGACTACTTATAAGCCTAAAATATTTTCTTAAGTTTGATTATATGTATGTAGCATAAAATCCACTTCTTGGGATTCACAATACAAATTTCATGAAGTCTTAAGAGTTTTTCATATAATTTGAAGAATGTAGAAGTTTAATGTATTCATTAACTAATAAACACCAAAACAAGTTTAATACATGGAGGAGACAAAACACCCATAAAAACATTTTTTTTTCTCATACATTAATCGCATTCCATTAACTATATGGAAAAAAATCATACAACAATTAAAATTGGAGGTAACTGTCACAATAAAGAGATGAAATAACCCCTATACAATTAATTTCAATTCATTTATATTAACTTGTACTTTAAATCTACTTGATTTATGAATTGAATTTGGATTAACCTTATTTAAGATGTTTTTTCATATCTTACACAGTGAATTTTTATTAAAAGACCAATACAAGACTTTGACATATTACAATACTTTATAACTTTTTCACATTAAAAATAAAAATTAATTCCAAAAATAATTAAATAGACCCACTCTTGTGCTAAAATTTATTTATTGTTTGACAGTCACCCACAGAATATGGAGGGCCCACAAAATAGAAAGGATAAACTTTTATTTGACAAACTTATGAACTTACAAATATTACATGAGGCAAGGCCACCAAGCTTTATACATTTGATAATAGAGTATGAAAATAGATACTCCATAAAACATATGGACTTCCAATTTTAATTTGGGTCCACAAAGGAACATTTTACTATACTAAAAGTTGAAAAGTGAACGCATTTGGAAAAGTGTTAATAATAATGAGCCATCTGTGTGTCAGATTATTATCGAGTGGGACCCACATTCCATAGTGGAATGGATGAGAAGATTAATTTTATTTTTTTTAGATTAGTGCCTTATCTATTTTGTAGATCTATATGATCTATATGTTTCATATGTTCATGTCTCAATCTAACCAATTGACAACCCGTTTACATTCCTAATTGTATGGTAAATCAACATGTGTTGCTAGGCCAAATTTTCTTGTGAAAGAATAGGATTTGACGTTTTTTCACCAAAATAATTCTCCAAGGATTAAATATTTCCTAGAACTAGATTTATCATTGAATAAGTTGTTAGGATCTTAGAGTACAATTGATTACTTTTGTATAAGCAACTAAACACGAAATTGAAACCAAAAGTAATCAGTAACTAGAAATCAGAAACAATAAATAATAAGAGATAAAAGAAACAACTAATCTATATTAAACTCTTCCAAAAGGAAATACAATGAAGAAATCTCTCTCTCCTCACACCTTGTAGATGTACAATAATTCTCTCTCAAGAGTTCTCTCTCTCTCTCTCAATCAATTACAATCAACTCAATTATTGAATTGTACATGCTATGAGGATCTAACCCTATTATATAGAATACTACAACACTAGGGTTCATGAGCTATGCATTCACCACCCTTAGATCCACCTCTTAAATCAAAGGGTCAAATTTTTTATGCTAAAAATAGCAATTCTGGAAACGCACAAAAGTCGGTGTCGGTCTGAAGATGACCGATGCCGGCTGACTCCTCACTGATGTCAGTTGGTTCTAACTGATGCTGGTCGGCCCCTAACCGATGTCAGTTGGTTCTAACCGATGCCGGTTACTATGTAAGCCCATCAACCTCCACATTAGTTCATTAGTGAAGCTTTTAGCTCCACAACTCAATAATCTCCTACTTGGAGATAAACAACTGCACCTGTACTTGTACAACAACATCCTCTAAACATCTCTGGCTTGTTTCTCCCTCTTCAAGTTCAATCTTAAAGACCAACAAAAGTTGAATGAAGATTCAACTTCTCCTTTGTTATCGGCTTTGTTAATATATCAGTAGGGTTCTTATCCATATGGATATTTTCCAGCTTCAACTGTCCATCCTCCAATACCTATCTAATGAAGTGGTACCTAAGCTGTATATGTTTGGTTCTTGAATGAAAGGCTGAATTTTTTGCCAAATGAATTGCACTTTGACTATCACTGTACAATATGCAATTCTCTTGCTCCTTTCCCAACTCTTTCATGAACTGAGTCATCCAAATCATTTCCTTGCTAGCCTCTGTGACTGCAATGTATTCTGCCTCTGTAGTAGACAAGGCAACAACCTTTTACAACTTTGAAATCCAGCTAACCATCGTTCCACCAACAGTGAATACATATCCTGTGGTGCTTCTCCTACCATCCAAGTCACCTGCCATATCTGAATCTACATACCCATGTAGAGAAGTGTTTGACCCTCCATAGCATAAATGCCTACTGCTGGTCCCTCTCAGATATTTGAGAATCCACTGAACTGCTTTCCAGTGTTCCTTTCCTAGATTAGCCATAAACTTGATGACAACTCCCACTGCTTGGGCAATATCTAGTCTAGTACATACTATTGCATACATCAAGCTCCCAACTACTAAAGCATATGGGACTCTACTCATGTACTCAACCTCATCATGTGATTTAGGACACTGTTCTTTGCTTAACTTGAAGTGTCTAGCCATAGGTGTGCTTACCGATTTTACATCCTGCATATTGAACCTCTCCAACACCTTATTCACATAATCCTCTTGAGACAAAATCAAAATGTGATTTTTTCTGTCTCTCTTAATACTCATGCCAAATATTTTCTTTGCTGCTCCTAAATCCTTCATGACAAATGTGTGAGATAATTTTACCTTAAGCTCAATAATTTCTTGCATTTGTGAACCTGCAACAAGCATATCATCTACATACAATAACAGGATAATATAACTACCATTATCCAATCTGTTAAAATAAACACAATTGTCAGATTGACATTTACTAAAGCCATGCTTTGTCATAAACCTATCAAACCTCAAATACCATTGTCTTGGAACTTGCTTAAGACCATATAAGCTTTTCTTCAACCTGCACACAAGTTTCTCCTTACCTTTGACCTCAAACTTTCCAGCTGATCCAGATATATCTCTTCATCCAAATCTCCATGAAGAAATGTTGTCTTAACATCAAGCTGCTCAAGATGCAAATCCTCAATAGCAACTAAAGACAATACAGTCGGAATAAAAGTCATCTTTACTATAGGAGAAAAAATTTCACCAAAATCAATACCTGGTTTCTGTGCAAATCCCTTTACTACCAACCTGGCCTTATGTCTCATTTGTCCATTCTCTCCTTCCTTTAACCTATATACCCATTTGGTTTTTAGGGCTTTCTTTCTGGTTGGCAACTCAACCAAATCCCATGTATGGTTCTCTTCCAAGGAATCAATTCCCTCATTCATGCCATGCTCCCACTATTTCCTGGATTCTACCTATATTGCCTCATCAAAACTTTCTAGTTCTCCACCATCACTGAGCAAGAAGTAGTATAAAGAAGGGGAATAATGAATTGAAGGTTTACTTACCCTTTCAAACCTCTTTATGGGCATTTGAGACTCGTTTATAGTTTTCTGTTCGCCCAAATTTTCTTCTGACAGTGACCGATTCCAGTCATCTCTAATCGATGCCAGTCTGCACCCGATTGATGTCAATTCCTCCTGATCAATGCCAATTTCCACCTGACTGATGTTGATTTCCACTTGACTGACATTGGTCTCCACCTGACTGACGTCAATTTCCACTTGACCGACATTGGTCTCTGTGTTTTTTTGTGAGTGATTATTTTTACCCATAAACTCATTTTGGATCATAACGTCTTCCAAATCAAGATTGCCCTGCTCAAAATTATTCAACCTCTTAAGCTGATCACTATACATCACCTTCTCATTAAAAACTACATCACAGCTTGTAATAATTTTGTTAGTTTTTAAATTCCACAACTGGAATCTGAAATCTCCAGAACCATAACCAATGAAAGTGCACCACATAGATTTAACATCTAGCTTCTTTCTATTTTCTTTATCAATGTGCACAAAAGCTTCAAAACCAAAAACTCTGAGAAATGAAAGATCTACCTTTTTACCTGTCCAAGCCTCTTCTAGAATTCCACCATCCAGAGCAGTAGAAGGTCCTCTCTTAATCAGGTAAACTATAGTATCTACAGATTTTGCCCAAAACTATAAGGGCAAACCAACATGCAACCTCATACTCCGTGCACGCTCCATTATTGTTCTATTCATCCTTTTAGCAACTCCATTTTGCTGAGGTGTCCTTAGAACCATCCTTTCGCTGTGTATTCCACTCATAGAATAGTAACTATTGAATTTATTGCTATAGTACTCACCACCATTGTCAGATCTAAGGCACTTCAATCTCAAACCTGTTTCATTCTCAACCAAAGCTTTCTATTTCTTAAATGTGTCAAAAACATTAGATTTCTTTTTTATCCAATAAACCCATACCTTTCTTGTAGCATCATCAATGAAAGAAACATAATACTATGATCCTCTAATAGAAGCTACTTGAGCTGGTCCCCACACGTCTGTGTGAACAAGCTCCAACTTGTGCTTCTTCTTTGTTGACCCAGTTTTGAGAAACCTCTCTTCTATTTCACAAAAATACAATGCTCATAAAAGTCTAGATCTATGCTTTTCAAATCTGAAAGCTTACCTTTTGACTTAAAAACATTCATTCCCTTCTCACTCATGTGACCAAGCCTACAATGCCACAACTTTGCATCTACATCTGAAGTAGATAAAATAGAAGGAGAATAATCAGTAATACAAGTAGATAGATAAAGTGTACCTACTCTCTTACCTTTTGCTAGTACAAGTGCACCCTTGGAAACTTTTCAAGATTTAGTTGTGAGAGTTACTGTGCAACCCTCATCACCCAACTTTCCTATAGAAATCAGATTTCTCTTCAGGATGGGTACATGCATGACATCTTTCAACACCCATGTGTTGCCATTCTGCAATTTCAGCTGCACTTTTCCTTTGCCAACAATTTTACAAGACTCATCATCCCCTAAATAAACTTTTCCAAAATCTCCATGGACATAATCACTGAAAAATTCTCTATTTGGGGTTGCATGGAAAGAGGCACCAGAATCTAAAACCCATGATTCTACTTTATTATCCAAAGAAAATATAAGAGCATCCTGTGCAACAATACCTATAACTTTTGCTTCTTTACTACCTTCATGCTGATTTTCTTTGTTATCCTTCAACCAACAATCTTTCTTTGCATGCCCTTTCTTTCCACAATTCTAGCAGGTTATTCTTCCATTTTTGGATTTGGATCTACTTCCCATCTTTGACCTTGATTTCCCTTGCTTGCCCTTCTCTCTTTGCTTTCCCCTACTTTCAACACTTAAAACATTACCTGATGTTTTCTCTATGCTTTTTCTGTGAATTTCTTCATTCAAGATTACACTAACAACATCATCAACTTTCAAGATATTTGAAGCAGATGCAGTATTACTAACTGCCATTACCAAACTATGCCAACTTTTAGGTAAAGAGCATAAGATTAAGAGAGCCTTAATTTCATCATCAAAAACTATTTTGACTAAATTTAACTGATTTACTATTGTATGGAAATCATTAAGATGATTAGATACAGATCCACCTTCTTGCATTTGCAAATTAAATAATTGCTTCATAAGATATACCTTATTCAAAGCTGAGGGTTTTTCATATAAATTTGCCAAAGTATCTATTAACTCTACCGTTGTCTTTGCCTATGATAAGTTGGAAAACACAGACGCTGCCAGGCTCAACCTTATATATCCAAGAGCCTTTCTATTAAGAACATTCCATTCTTCATCTTCCATATCTGTGAGCTTCCTTGAAACCCCACCCAATGGTAAATACAGATCTTTTTGATACAGATAATCTTCAATCTGCATTCTCCATAATTGATAATTCTTGCCATTGAATTTCTCCATTCTTAGTTTACTTTCTTCTGCCATTGCTTTGCTCACACTCAATTAGAAACCCCTGTGAGTGAATTTTGTAATCAACAAACACTAACACTCTCTGATACCAGTTGTTAGGATCTTAGAGCACAATTGATTACTTTTGTATAAGCAACTAAACACAGAATTGAAACCAGAAGTAATAAGTAACTAGAAATCAAAAACAATAAATAATAGGAGATACAAGAAATAACCAATCTGTATTAAACTCTTCCAGAAGGAAATACAATGAAGGAATCTCTCTCTACTCACACCTCATAGATGTACAATAATTCTCCCTCAAGAGTTCTCTCTCTCTCTCTCTCTCTCAATCAATTACAATCAACTCAATTATTGAATTGTACATGCTACGAGGATCTAACCCTATTATATAGAATACTACAACATTAGGGTTCATGAGCCATGCATTTGCCACCCTTAGATCCACCTCTTAAATCAAAGGCTCAAATCTATTCTGCTAAAAATAGCAATTCTAGAAATGCACAAAAGTCGGTGTTGGTCTGAATATGACCGATGCTGGCCGACTCCTAACTGATGTCAATTTGTTTTGACTGATGCTGATCAACCCCTAACTCATGTCTGTTGGTTTTGACTGATGCCGGTTACTGTGTAAGCCTAAAAACCTCCACATTAGCTCATTAGTGAAGCTTTTAGCTCCACAACTAAACATAAGTTTTCCAACACTTTGAATATGAGACAAAACAAAGCCCAAATGTGAAAGATATGGACAAAATGGTATTTTCCACCTGGTAATACCTTGTATATAGTCTCAATTCTCCACTTTTATACTTATTTTTACACTATTTATATTAATTGATAAAATTAGCTTATGTTTACATACTTTACAATGAGCCGTTGCGTAAGAAAACCCCACAAGTTTCGATTGAGGCTTCATGTTTAAAAACAAGTTAGGGAAATCAAGACTTAATTACAAGTTGACTCAAGAGTGAACTTATACAAAATTATGCTTGCCTTGATTTGATTTATAGTGATTTGGAAAATAGGAACTTTTGTACAAGTTTTCTTTTGAGTCAATTTGTAATTAAGTTTTGGTTAAAACTTATCTTGCGAGCCAAAGTGTAACCAAAGCTTGAAAGTGCCAATTCTTCTGTGAAGAAAAAAATATTAAGTAGGAAAATTGTAGTTTCAAATGTAGACTTACAACTTGTAAAGATTGTACGAAAACCTCAATATTCCAAACTCAAAACATCATATAAATGAAAATCAATGAAATTAAGGGTATTGGGCTTAGAGTGCATATAAAACATGTACAAAAGTTATGTTTTCCCCCAATTTGGCTAAAGAGGAAAATTTTCTTAAGGGAACTTAATCAAAAGGTTTTGTTTGGAAACTTAAACATGCGATGTAGGAGATTTAAGATTTGTATTACGCATACAAGGGTTTTGATAATCCTAATTTATAGTATCTTTTAGGATATTTGGGACTCATCTTACGCGTACAAGAGTTCTAATAATCCTGATTTTATACTCAACCAGTTTTTGAAAATAAATTTTAGAAGGGTATTATGATAATTACATATATATGGTGGGGTTAAATGAAACCTTCCCCCTTGCTATCATTTTTACATTTCAAGAAATGATTTTGAATGCATAAGTGACACCATGTATGAACTTATTTCATTTTGAATCCTTTATCTTTGCTCAAGAATATAATGTTCTGTACATTTCTTGTAAATTTTTTAGGGATAATAATCATAAAATGGTAAGGAAAATCACCATTTTAGTTCATCCAACACATTTTCTTGATCAAATTCCACATTTTTTAGAAAATTAGGTTGAGGTTTTAACTTTTATTGTGAGCTAAAAACCATTTTTAATGGTGGAAAAGCACTAGAAAATGGAGCTAAAACAAATATCTCATGATTATTTTTATGAATCCTTCCCATATTATATGCCTCCTTCACTCTATATTTTTTCCATGATGCCTTCATTTTTTAGCCGTATACTTATGCCTTAGCCAGTTTTCTCTTTGATCAAGAGCATAGGATAATAATGACCAATTTGAAGGTACAAGAGGGGTACAAAATATTGATTTTATCAGTAGCATACAATGACTTAGAATATTTGACATGTTAAATTTGACATGGGAAGAGGCAACTACATGAATAAGGACCTCACACCTCACACCTCAGACATTGACCTGAACAACTTAAATTGACTAAAGAATCTTATGTAAGGTATCAAAATTTTTATATTTATTTTGATATAATCACCTTAGGGTCTTTCAACTAACCCCCATTTATATTGTGCTTGCTCACAACCTTGGCCAATGATGCCCATTTCACACTCTCATTTTGGCTGAAGTCATTGATTGAGCCAATGACGTGTGATTTATTTCTACATCACTATGATGTTAGCTTAATACTCACTTTTGATTTTAGAGATCCTTACTTGTATTTATAGGCTTACGTTTGTCATTTATCAATATACTATATCATCATCCACTATGATTATAACCATAATTTCCCATTAGGAAAAAGAAGAAGTATTATGATTAAAGGAACTTAACAAAAAGAAGAAAAGTTGCATAAAGGCCTCAAAGATTTCTAGAATAATTTTTGTGAAAATGGGGTACACCAAGTATTTAGTGTCCCTAATCATGGTCTATTTAGGGTTTATTCTATCCATATTGATTTCACATATAACCATCTCTCATAAAGTTCTCAAATCTAAGTAGAAGTTTGACGTGCCAATAAGTCAACTTGAGGAAAGCATCCCTAACCCTACCCTCTTTTTTCATACTTTGATCAATTTTTTAATTTTGTATGTTTCATGTATTTTATAGTGTAATACACTTTGTTGTGATTTAATTTATTGATATATTTACATTTCTTTTATTATGACCATCATTTTTACATCAATTATTAATCTAATTACCATGAATCTTGATTTACTGTGTAATGACACCTCAAATCTGGTAAGGTCCTCCATCCCATTTTTATAAATACAGATTGTGTAAGTTCACATTTTAGATCCATTCTATCCTCTTTTGAACATGACCCTATTCTATATGTCTAAACTTATTTGTGGACCAAAATTCTTATGCGTTAGATCTAGATTGGTCTTCTACATATTTCTTATTTAGAGATTTGTCACTTGTAGAGACCCATATGAACTAATGCACTAGTAATGTGAATTGTTTAACAAAATGACTCAATAAAATGTGGTCATAATGGAATATAATGATGGAATTAGGATATATAATAATGTTTTGTGAATATTTGATATGTTAGTGACTTTAGTAATGTTTTTCCCATGCCTTTATGTTGGCTATGAAATTGAGGGAATTTGTTAGTTACTGCATTCATATATTCTATAATAATTGCATCCATTTATCAAACAATTCACACACCTTCTCTATGCTACCACATTTTGCACTTGAGATTACATTAGGATCAACTCACTCATTGCATTAGGATATCTTGTAATCATTGCACTAGTTTGTCAGATAATTCAAGGTTGTTACATATAAAAGTATGTACTTGTGTTTTATGCATAGGAAACGATCTCAATGTTATGGCATTATATGTGAGTAACTTTAATCAATGTTCCTCTTAATGCAACAACATATGAATGCCATAGTTTGTCAAAAAACATTGCATTAAAGGGTTTGCAGCTTCATAATAGTTGAATGTTGCTACATAAGGGTATGTACATTTGTGAAAACATCATCAAAAGTGGATATTTATAATTTTTTAAATTTGTAAACACCTTTATAGACATTTACACAAAATGTGGAAGCATACACAAGGAAATGAAATATTTGACAAAATGACTTGATGAAATTTCATCTCATGGAATATTATGATTGCATGATGTGCAAAAAATGGATTTATAAGTATGCTCTTAAACTCTTCTAACTGATGAAGCCTAATGGAAGATATCCTAACTAATTGTATAATGACTACATAATATGAAAATCATGGTTTTAGTAAGGATGAGATATAACACCTAAAACCTTAACTTAAAAATAAACCAAAAAAAAATGTGCACATTATGTAGAAATTATGTAGTATATGACTAGGTCAAATAGTTTGATAAGATCTCTCAACAAAATGTTGTAGTTTTTCAAACAATTCACATGCCTTATATTTGCTACCAAAATTTTCATATGAGATTACATTATAGGGTCTATGCCTTATATAACCTTTCAAGGTTTCCACATGAGGGTATATACATCCATCAAAACATAATCAAAAGCTAATATTTGTCATATTTTATAATTGCAAATGCCATGAAAAATATGTACATAAAATGGGGCACAATACATAAGAATGTGAATTGTTACAATATGTGGAAACATGCAAGCGTGGACATCTTATTCATAGAGGTAGTGTATTTTGCCTTGCTAGCCAACTAGCCAAGAAGCCCATGATGTTGACTCTTCATTCATTGTAGACTAATGGACACAACTACAATATGCTCAATATTATTTTGAAAACTCTAATGTTTGTTCTAGTGGACATGTTTAACCAACATACCCTAATAAATTGCAAAATAAATATAAGATATGTAAATCATGGTTGTAGCAAAAATGAACTATGCCACATAAAACCTTAACATAAAACAAACTAATATAGAAATTTTGTGCATATCCAATAATTATTAGAGTCCATGATTAAATCAAAGAGTTTAGTAGCATGTATAAATTTATATAAATTATATTATTAATAAAATAGAAGTTAAATACACTTGTCGCAATTGGATGTGTTTAACAAACCAAAATTAATTTCCAAATTTTGTTTGGACACTATCAAGATGAGCCTAACATATTTGCTATATATTTTTAGGAACCTTTGCAATTAGAGAATCTGGATTAGTTGAGATATATAATTAATTAATTTCTTAGATGTCACACCATATTAAAATCATGTTATTGAGCCTCCATTAAAATTTTATTGAGATAGAGGGAAATAAACCATGCATCCAACCATGGTATTCCATACCCACCCCAACCATTAGCTAGCTTGCATATATATATAATACCATAGAAGAGAAAAGATCAAGGTGCCAACAAAACATTTCTTAAGTATTGATATCATAAATAAAGGACCCAAATATTTATTCAACACAAAAATTTGAAACTTTGGTATGGTTATACAAATTATTGGTAGTTATCCTACAAGGTTTGAAACCCTCTTTATTCAACCTACCAAAAAATGCACAATATTAAGACCATTTACAATTTAAAAGAAATTAAAACCAAATGAAATAATAATGGTCGTACATAAAAGAAAATATTAATAATAAATAATTTTTAATATCAATATTATTATAACAAGGATGGCTTACAATGTATTCCAACCTTTACACAAAATAAACCACAAATTTTTTTTGTGCATATTCAACTATTATTGCAGTCCATGATTCACACAAAGTATTTAGTGGCATGATAATATCCTCTAATCATTGCATTAGTTTTTCAAATAATTAAAGATTAGATATGTGAGGTCATGTAAATCTATCATAACATAATTTAAAGAAGATATTTGTCATATTTTTTAGTTGCAAACACCCTATGTATGCAAAATATGAGAGTAAATTTTGGAAGCATACACAAGGTACATGAACTATTTGATAAGATGTCTCATATAAATATGGTCAAATGGATTGTAACGATTGTAGGATGTAAAATGTTAGAGAATACAAAAAATAGGTGATCTATTTGAAAAAATATCTCAATCAAATGTTATATTTATTTAAACAATTCACATGCCTTCTCTATGCTGACATATTTTACATCAAATATTCCATTAGGGGGTTTATACCTTACATAATATTTAGGGGTTGATATTGAGTTATATTTTCATCCATCAAAACACAATTAAAATTTAATATTTTTCATATATAATTGCTGTAGACATTATGATAGACATGGATGAAAAATATGGTAGCACACCAAATGCACACAAATTGCTATAGTATGTGGTAGTATACAAGCTGAACATCTTGTCTATTAAACCCTTAGCATATGGAATGTATTGGGATATGTGTGGCAATTATATGGCGCACATAAACTTGTACTTAATTAATTGATGATCTATAGGGTTCATATTAGTAGTAATCTACCTAATTAGATTATGGATTTACCATTGCCTAATTATGGTATATATAGCAGGTAGTGTTAGAATATTAGTCATCATAGTTTCCTAACTCTATTATAATAATAAGGATTGTGAGGTTTACCCATCAAAGTGCTTAGTATTATATTAGAGTTTTTTCTTTTGTATATCATTTATATTCCATGTATATGCTCTATTCTACTCTTACTTGCAAGTAATTATTGTTAATATGTTCTTGTACTTTATGGGATTACTATTTATTATTGTGATTATGATTTTGAAATATATTAAGTTTATTACAAGTGGTATTAGAGATTGGGTTTGGGCAAAGTTTTTGTGATGATTAGGGTAGAAAAGGGAAGCAAAATTCACTATTTTGGGTAAATCAATTATATTTTTGGATCTTTTTTAAATTTATTATATATTTATCTATTTGGTGGGGAGTTCATGTCTCTTTGATTGTTCAAATATGTTTATTGGTAAAAATTGAAAACATTTTTACTAGAGGGAATTTAGGGTTTTTTTTCACCAAACATTATAACCTTAAAACAAAGTCATTAGTTTCATCTCTATAAGGTAATCACATTGGTGTAGGTATTTTAAAACCCTAATTTTTGATTTTGGGCTAGTTGTACCATGGTTTGTCCTTATGTGAGAGGTAGGGGAAATAATACAATGATATTGAGGAAGATGTTGAACAAAGAAGATACAAATTCAAAGATGGAACCTAGAAGGAATTATGAAGTTATTCCTCTTAATTAAGAGGAGAGAGCGAGTAAGATTGAATAAAAATTATCAGATCTATAAATAATGACAAATAATATAATTGAAGAAAAAGATATTGAGGAATGAAAAGCTACCATGGCTACCGAGGAGGAGCTTAAAGAGATGGATAAGAAAAAAGATATAAATAAGTTGAAAAAGAACATGAATATCAACTTTGCAAGTTTGTTGGATCTCACCATGTCTATCAAAGGTCTGATTTAAATTTATAAGTTAGTTTAACATCCCAAGATGCCAAAAAAATGCTTTAACTACCCTTAATGAATCATTGGAACATCCCATTTATGATTCAAATATAAGGCCATATCATTTAGTGACTAAGACTACTTCTGGGTCTTGACACTTTATATCAAAACTAGATATGAGTAAGTTTGAATCCAAATAACTGCTCAACTAGATCAACTGAATTGTTCATTATTTGATCTACATTACTTCCATGCAGAAAAAAGGTTACAATGGCATCCTTACATTTAAAACTAGAATAATTAATTTGGTATCGTTGGTTGTGTGCTCAAAAGAAAAAAGAAGAATGCCATTGTCACTTGGTTTATTCTTATGAAGTAGATATATGAAAAATATGGTAGTAATTTTTTGATAACTACTTCACTGAATTATCCAAGCTATAAAAAATTGGTTCGATCAAGGATTATGTTCAAAATTTTTATTCACTATCATTGAGAGTAGACAATGTTATAGAGGAGAACATCAAGGAGATGTTTTTAGGTGAATTGAAGGAGATCATTCAATATGAGGTATGCTTATCCAATTCAATTTATTTATTTGATTCTATTAACATGGAAAGAATAACAGAGGAAAATATTTTAGATACTAGGTATAGGCATTTACTACTATCAAAGTGTAGAGTCATAATTTTGGAACAAGTCATGTAATTATGACATATTTGGTATATTTTTTCATATTATTACATTTATATCCTTTTGACACACTTTCCCTTCACATTGTACCCTTCATAGCCTTACGTCATTTACATTTTCCTATGGACTCCTTCAAATCTATTAGTTGTTTCCATCAATATCAATCAAGTTATCCTTTAGTTTAGCTTGATCTCTATTTCATGGTATTTTTCCAACTTGAATTTTTTTTGGTGGTGACTGAAAGTGGTTTGACAAATTTTAGTGGTGGATAAAAATGGTCAAGCTACCTATGGGTTCATTATGCAACCATGCGTTAATTTATCATGACTTGATACTAGTTCTCACTCTTTCTATGGTTAACCTATACATGATTATGTCCAAATTTTAACTCAAAGGATTATATATACACATGTACCATAAACCATTTTTCATCAAGCACTAATCAATGAATCTCCTATCTACTTACTTATTGAGCTACATATTAAGTTTAATTATTACAAACTTGTCAAGAAGGCTGCACATGGATCATATTATGCTATCATCATCTTATAGTTGCATACTTATACTAAAATAAGGCTACATTAATGATCACATAATATTTATTGAATATCTTAGGGAGAGAAGGTGAAGCCTTTCTCTCACTTAGGTTGGGTCACTCACATGTATAAAACTACATGAGTCATGATTCTTAGCTTGTAGGATATGTAGTTGCAACCTTCAAGGGGATCTAGATCACCAACCTTGAAAAAATTATTTTGTAGTGAAACATTGCATTGAATTAGGGTTATACAAAAATAGAAGATATTCAGATAACTACATAAATCAATTTTGCTTAGTGAAGATATATTCCTGTACATTTGTTGCTAATGAAGGATTATAGAAAGTTTGAGATCTGAAGGATCAATAAAGCTATATTCATAGTTTTTTTTTCACATTTAACCAAAAGTGTCATTTTTAGTGGTAGCCAAAATTGGTTTACCATTTTCATGTCTATCCAAAAGTGGACATCATCAGATTACATGGTCTACTGCTTGAGAAATATTTTATATCAATTTAGTGTCTATTGTTACACAACATTTATTTTCAGAACTCAAGTAAGTCATATTTATGCACACATCTCTATTTATACTTCTTTCCCTATTTAAATTATTAATCATTTAATATTTCCATTTAAGTTCAAAACTATGGTATTTTAAATTTACTTTATTTATCGTATACCTCCCTTACATGTTAGCAGGGGTCCCTAGAATTGCTCATTAAGACATGCTAGTTATTGTAGTGTGTAGATGTTATGATAAGACTCTGAATAAGTGTAAGAATATTTAGATAAGTTTAGGCTAAATACAATATATATTTTTATGCCAAGATTTATTCTTGTTCACCATTAACATATGTGCACTTATTAACATTTTTTTCTTTAAAGATTTCAGAGATAAACAATGAGCAAGAATACATTCATTCACAAGGAAGATGTAATTAATTATATTAATATTTATACACATAAAATACATTTGAAAATATATTACTGCATGAAAGAATCACCATATATTGATGTCTATTACATTCTAACATTTTATTTTACAAAATTAGAGTATATGTAATGATGTGAAGAGACTAGGTATATTCATTTTCATGACCTTTCATTTATAGGATCAAAGGAAATGTTCAAATTCCATATGATTCATCATCCTACATAAAACCATATTTTATAAAAAATACACTATGTACTACACTTATCACATACTTATCCTACAAAAATGTGTGTGACTTATGTTTTGCATCTCCCTACTAACACTTTCTTAGACTTAAAGTGTTGTCTCATCTCAAGAAAAAATTCTAGTAGAATATCTCTGACTAGAGCTAGATGGAGTTGCCATGAGCTGAGCTAATGTGTTGATAAAAAAATAATGGTCATCATGTCACTCGAAGTGAAGTTTTATGGTTTTCACTTCTTGCATACTACTTAGCCACCCTTTCAAGATTTTAGCCTTCCTAGCCCCACTCTCAATGATTCTTGCTTAATTTTTTTTCATCTTCAAAATTTGATCAAAATTGAAAAGATGAAATACCTTACTATGATGAAGGAGGCATAGTCTGTGAGGTTGAAAAAGGGTTGGACTAATATGATTGGGTAACAACTAATGAAGTTGCTGATGGGGATGTGAAAAATAATAATGTAACAAGCAATTATTGAGGAGGAGGTTTTATTTACTAAGAATACTTATTTACATAGATAAGCTTTATGAGTTGAGTAGGTGGAATGTATTGTGGTTTGTTGATGAATTTTTGGATGGAATTGTCCAAATTGGTCAAATATTTCTTATATGTTTTCCAATCTACCAAGACCTCCATGATAATGCTAAATAGTGTATAAAGGAGAGCCTGACTTTGCATGATGGTTGGACATCATCACTAGCTATAACTGCAATAATTGGCTTGTGTTGTGTAACCTTATGTTGTATATATGGGATGATTCACTCAATTATATTGACATATTATTGCATGTAAACACTTATAAATATGATGTGTAGATTTATAGAATTAAAGTGCACATTTTGTCTATGACATTATCTCCCAATGTGAGAGATTATTTCAAAGCATTGTCCATTCAGCTAGTGATGTTTGGCTCTGCATTACCACCTTTGATTTATTTTCTTAGGAGAAATCTAGTGTAATGCCATTTCATGCATCATGGAGTTGGTCCTTTTAGTCAAGCATTTTACTAGAAAGCTACATAACTTGAAGCATAGTGGTGCCTAGAACCTAATAATATTCCTCCAGGAACTCAAAGATTGATTCCTTATTATTATTTAGTTCTTCAAAATGAGCTTTGATGTCCTATAATCATTATGTTAGAACCAAATCTTGAGTTAACCTCATGAGTAGAGCAATGAACTGATTCTATTTTGACATTATTTGGTCCCCCAAAATTTGTTGAACCAATGTTGAGAATGTGTCATCAATCATATTGCATGATTTGGAAAATCACCCTTGTATCTCAACATTCTCTATGCATAAGTGAGTATTCTATTACTCAATATCAACTACCTTTTCTATCATGGATGCTTGAAATGTAACAACACCTTCAATCTAATTTGTGAATGACAACTATGATGCATCAAGATAAACTTAGCTCAAAGTAGGTAGGGCCAATTCGATCAAAAAATACACATGGATCATTGGTTGTGTTATTTGTGTGACCAAAAGAGTAAACATGGTATGCCATAGTGCTAGTGTTTGGATATCCATCCATTAGGATCTATTAGACTCCCCTTTTCATTATGAGGCTTCTTCCTAGGTTTCATCTTATGTAGACCCTTAACCTACAAAAGTTCCAAATGGTTATGCTTGTGCTTCACCCACTACAACTTGTGTTGCTTCAAATCCTTATTGATAATACTACACGAGACTTCCTTGGTATGCTATTTTTTATAATTATCTTACAACTACTTTATTGGATTTTGTAGCCTCATCTTGTAACTATTTTTCTTGTTCTTCCTTATCCCTATAAATTTTTTTAGTTGTATATTTTTTATCTCCTTTGCTACCTTTTTTGTTTGCACCTCCTAATTATACAAGTATTTTTCATGTTTACTCTTGGCCTCCTTGGGTGCTCTTTCAGCCTCACCCTTCCTTTGTTGATCCTTCTCTTTTGTAAAACTTTCTTCTTTGTAATTCTACTATTGAAGAAAGGCATCTTTATATTTCTTGGCATTCTCTTCAATTGTTTTCTATTCCTCCATTATGGATTTGGGACTATAATGTGTTGGTTACTCATCTGCTTAAGCCTACACTTGAGGTTGATCTGGATGATCCTACCCAAGAGGTTGATCTAGTGGTGCTTGTTCTTACTATGTACCTAATCCAAAGAATCATAAGTGTTAGAATTAGGAGTTCCTTGCACATGTGTAGGAAAATATAATGAAATTATGCATTAAATTGGTGGAGAATATGATGGTTCCAATTGGTGCTTGGGCATGGTAGAATTTGGGAATGTAGAGGGAGGTACTAATTTTTTTATTTTGGTGATTCATAGTGCAAGTCTCAACTCCTTCCTCTTTTAGTTGTGTTTCCCCTGATGCTCCTTTTGCACTTGTGAATATTTATGTTTGATCTAAGATGGTTGGGTGAGGTCAAGAATCTCTAGGCATGCAAGGTTTCTACACTATAGGTTTGAAGGGAACATCTTCCTCTGTACTAATTTTCACGAAAAGAGAATCCTAAAGTAGATTGCTAATAGAATCTTTTCCTCCTATATTATTGAATAGAGATCGTGCATCCACTTGCACATTTTACCTATGCCATTTAGACATGTAAGTTTTATTTGATTTTT
Organism: Torreya grandis; assembly: GCA_037957365.1. Classification (NCBI taxonomy): domain Eukaryota; kingdom Viridiplantae; phylum Streptophyta; class Pinopsida; order Cupressales; family Taxaceae; genus Torreya; species Torreya grandis. The sequence continues at coordinate 47,871 of JARHVA010002030.1, read as the reverse complement.
TACATGTGTTGTGCCTAAAGATAGTCAACTATTATGCATTTTAGTCATGTAGAATGTGATGTATACATTCTAAAAAAATTATCCTATTTTTATGTGGTTTCATTTATATGAAAATTTTGGGCATGAAAGTTTGGTATTAAAGCACAATTTTAATTCTAAGAGATTTGGGTAATATTTGATCTTGTTATCTTGTCACTGTTTGGTAGCTTTTACTATTGATAAATTTGGGTTCATTAATTTTTATTTGATTTGACACTCATCATTTTGTGTGTAATATGAATCATGGGGGATGTATATTACTACAACATGACATCAATTATCATATAGATATGCTTCCAATTCTGTAAGGGCTGGTAAACCTCAAGTCTTAGATGCTTCAGGACATGTGATAGATTTTTTCCAAACTATATGAGATACTTCCATCCATATAAGATGTTTTTGAATGGCACTCTCCATATCTATCATAGGGTAGATAGAGATCAGTTTAAGGAGAGAGATAAAGGACTCATAGTCTAATACATTAGAGAGTAAAGGGAGATAGAGAGGATCAAATCTTGCAAATCCTTGCCCCCATGTGTGGAGGGAGATATATAATATTATCAACTTAGAGAGGAGTGTTGGGAGAGGTGAGATTATGATCATCCTCATATATTAGAACTAGGATATTTGGTTAAGGACATAATTTGATTCTAACCACCTAATTTTTATGACATTCACGAGAGTTGTGTTGTTGAGTCATGACTAACTAGTGTTAATGGATGATTTAGCTCTATGATTGTGATTCCAATGATAAATCCCATTTGGATAAACATATTTTAAGAAGGGCATGGATATTTTAGTGGGAAGCTAAGGAGTAAAATCTCCACTTAACCTGGTACTATGTGGGAGATATTTGAAGAGTGGTTTTGAGATTTTTATATTTCTCTGAGCTAAATATAGAGGAAGGTGGATGAGTTCCATGAGATTTGATAGGGGAGTGACACATCAAAATAGTATGAGTGTCATTTAATAAACTTATTACAATATATAAAATATGATTCAGATGAGGCTATGTAAGTGAACCATTTTATTATAGGCTTGAATGCAAATATCATTGTCACAATATGCATAATATACTTGTAGACCTTATCAATCATGGTGGAGAAAGTTGATAGTGGATAGAGATATATTTTGGATCAAGTTACATTCCTGGCATGATGCTATATCACATGGTGTGCAATCCACACTTATGGGAGGTTGGAGACCCACCCACTCAACTCTAGGATCCTCTAAATAGCAATAATAGAATAATTATCCTGACTGTAGTAATTAAATATTTAAGAGAGGTCAGAATTGGCACAACCAAAATATTAAAAGGAGGTAAAATATACATCATGTTAGATAATATAATAGACTATTGTAAACTCAAACGTCTATGTAGGCAAGACCTTTAGGGTCTACAAGTACATTTAGGTAGAGGAATATTAGAGCCCCACTAGGGTGAGAGTAGGTCAGGGGCATGTAATATAATTTTGGATCACCACAACATTATGTATGAGATTGTCCAAAAATATCATCAAATTTTTCAAGGCAAAAGGATCCAATGTTTGAACATATAGTGGGTGATGTGGGTTTGGGCCACAAAATGTATGCACTGGTGGATAAAAAATAAGTAGAACACCAAATGATAGTCATTGAGACCACATGTTTGTTTAATAGAGTATCCATTATAGTGATATTTTATTATGGAGACTCAAACTCATTTATATCCCATTTCATCATGGACCATTTTAGGTTGATGGCTTCTAAACAATATGAGAGTTGGGAGATTAAGCTAGCCACTGGGGCCAAGATGTCCATTAACTCACTAATGAGCTGTTGTGTTCTATATTTGGGTGAAATTCACACTAATTTTGACTTAGACATTATACCCTTGGGGACTTAAAGAGTTTTTTTGGTTGTGCCTTAGCTCACTGATTATCAAGCCAAGGTATAATGTTACAACGAGGTTATCAAGTGTGTCGAACTAGTATGTTTATCTCAAGGGTCAAGATACCCATCTATATTTGCATGGTTTTCATAATGCAACTCAAGAAGAGTATGAAAAATGTTTGGTATCATCATTAGTGATAGGTCCAAGGAGGAGTTAGAGGGAGCTTCACTAGATAATCATCCCATCCTTTAGGAGTTTGATGTTGTGATTCCAAATGAGTTTCTAAGAACAACCCCACCTCAAGAGATTAATTTAAATATAAATATTGTACTTGGGGCTAAGCCAATATCTATAGCACCATATTGGATGACTATTTATGAGATTTATGATCTCAAGTTATAGCTAAAAGAAATTTTTGATAAAATCCTAGTTTTTCATAGTGTTCCCCCATGGGGAGCACTTATTACCTTCATGAAGAAGAAAGATGAGTACTTTTGAATTTGTGTTAACTATCACCAATTAAACAAAATAATGATCATAAATTATGATCCATTACCTAAGATTAATAAATTATTTAATTAGATGTAGGAAGCCAAAGTGTTCTCCAAGATAGATCTAAAGTCTTGGTATCATCAAATTTAGATTACAGAAGCATATATTCACAAGACTACATTTCATACATGATATGGAAATTATGAGTTATAGGAATACGTTTTGGGTTAACTAATGACCCAACAATATTCATGAACCTCATGAATAGATATTTATGTACCTTTATAGACCTTTGCATGTTGATATTCCTCTATGACATCTTGATCTATTCATGGAATGAGGAGGAACATGAGGACTACTTGCGATAATTTTTAAATATTTACAAGAGAACTATTTATACAAAATATTGGGGAAGTGTGCTTTTGCATAGTTAAAACCCTATCACATCCACTCAAATACAATGGTAGGAGTTTATATAGATAAAGGAGTGTGAGATTTGTTTGTGAAAGTATGATTGTGAGATATTGTATATTAAGGTAAAAGAGAATGTGGTTGCAAATGCTTCAAGAGACACCATGAGTTGGCAGTGATGAGTCTATGCATTGATTTGTGAAGCTAAATTCTAAGTAGCTTTCAAGGATAGTTTATAATAAGAGGTAAAACAAATGATGGACTTAAAGAGGACCTTGAAGGGAAAGTATGAGGGATTTAATCTTGAGGCAGATGGTATTTTACATCATAATGGGTATATCTATGTACCTAATTTGGGTGAGTTGTGTAGTTTGGTATTGATAGAGTGTCATTGATCTCCTTATTAAGGACATATAACATTGAATAAGATGCATGATATGCTAAGAAATTTGAGGATCAAGGTTGAGCATCAACATCCTACAAGATTTTTATACCCCCACGATATTATAGAATGGAAATGGGACACCATGTCCATGGAATTCATTTTTTGAGTACCTACCTCATCCCATCATGACATAGTGATGGTGAACATGGATAAGTTGATGAAGGTAGCTCAATTTTATCAAATAATGAACACTTGAAATGCCATGTTAGTGGAAAGGATTTTACTGGATGGTCTAATTCAATTAAATGAGATTCCTCATAATATCATCTCCAATCAAGATCCTATTTACACAAATATTTTGACTACTCTAATGAAGGCATTGGGATCTCAACTCAATTTTAGTACATCTTATCATCTTGAGATCGATGAAAATACTAAGTGAATCAATCAAGTTTTAGAGGACATGCTTCACATTTATGTCATAGACCAATAGTCCCATTAGGAGGATTAATTATACCTTATGGAGTTTACTTATAACAATGACTACCATAGTTTGATCAAAATGGTGCCCTAAAAGGAGCTATATTGTAAATATTAGATGACCCCTTTGAGTTATGATCATATTGAGGATACATTTGTCATTGGTCATTCTAGATTTTAAGACAAGGAGTAACATGTTATTCATATTCATTAGCATATTGAGGAGGCACAAGAGTGGCAGAAGAATTATGCAAATGCAAAGAGGACTAATCACCACTTCAAAGTGGGCAATAAGGTGTTTTTGAGAGTGAGACCCAAAAATATCCCTATTCAATATGGAACATTTTCAAAGTTGGCACCTTATTTTGATGGGTCATTTGAGATCGTAGAGGCCATTGACTCTATAGTTTATCATATAGGCTTGCCACTTGACTATCACATGTTCATGATGTGTTACATGTTTCTATTTTGTGTCACTATATACCTAACATTACCCATGTTTTATATTGGATGACATAGTAGGTAGCGATAGATGAGAGTTTATATTTAGAGCCCGTATAGATTCTAGCACATAGGATACTAGGCCTTCGAGGTCAAGAGATAGACTAGGTAAGGGTATGATGGGACTGTCATGATGAGATGACAACAACTTGTGAGGATGCAACACCTTTGAGGGTCTAGTATCCCCACCTATTTCAGTGACATCTATTAGGAAGTTTGCATAAGGGGAAGGGGATGTGAGTCCTGAATTTTCACAATTCTACTTTTGTTGGATATTTTACCATCATAGACATGTCCTATTATGACATGATACTTATGTTATGGAGACACAAGATGTTTATTATTTATTTATTACTGAGACAATGGATCTAATGTTATAGATGATATTAGTTATGCATTTGATTATTGTTCAAATGGTTGTGATAGATTATTTCATTTGATTATTGATATGCATACTAAATTATTATATTAGTTGAGATTATATTATTTTCTCACATGATTTGGGATTACAAGTATATGGCATTATAATGTAGTGATTAACTCATGTTCATATTGAAATTTTGTAATTGGATGTTCTATGTATGTAATTTTGGATTATTATAAATTACATGATATGTTTACATTCAACAACTTTAGCTACTTAAGGTAGAGAAATTTTGTGTGTGAAATGATGTACAAGTGACAAGAGAGGCCAAGCAAGGGAATTGGGACCACATTGAGCATGAGTACACCATTGGGTTTAACTGAGGAAATACTTCATGATGCCCTTTCACTTAAATCTAACCCTAGTGTCATTAGTTAATATAATTTTGAGTTTGAATCTATTTGACCATCATAACACTATTTGAACCCATTAACACTATTCATTACCCTTATATAAGACCTTATAATTTATCTTAATATTATATTCATTCATAAATATAAGTATGTAAGCCACTTACGTGTCCCTCTTGACCAAATATCGAATGGGAACTTGGAACCATGTTTTTAAGTGGATGTAAAGTGTTTTAGAGGTGGTTGTATGTGCATTTAAAACCCCTTATGATCAAGGGATGGGTGAATACTTTTTTGGAGTGTTGTCCTATTCATATTACAATCCATGTGCCTATTTATGCCATGGCTAAGTGAGGTCATTAATAGTTATGTGCATGTCTTGCTTGCCCACATGAGTGTGTAAAGAGATATAATGCTAAATAAGACTTTTTGGAGAAGGGCCAAGGAATGTGAAGGGACACGTATCACCTTCCTATTAGCAAGTAGGTTAGAGTATTTTATATATAAGAACATGGAAATCATTCCTTGGAGGGAATTTTTACTATTTTAAATTGAGAGAGTGGAGGAGAGCTTAGAAAAGGAGCTTGGAGAAGGAGGAGGAAAGAATGTTTTGAAACTTGTAGGATATTTCATTGTGTATATCTAATAGGTGGTGTTGGACTCCAAATTTTGGCTAAGTATTTTAGTAATGGCATGAAATAATCATGGTGCAAAATAAGCATGGCATGGAAGGAACAGGATGTGAAATTAATACAAGTACATAAGACCATGGTGAAAGATATCATAATGCGATAAGACCTAATCAATAGGGAGACATAATAAATAGAGAACATGAGAGTGGAAGGATTGAATATCAGAGAAATACTTGGGGAGTACAAAGGAAGTAGGAAATGGTTAAGGAGCGATTGTTAAGGATGGAATAAAATTCAATCACACATGATTTTGGCACCAACCTGCATGAATATGGACACTTGGAAATAAGGACCCAATATTTAATGGGAATATAGGGGCACAAAGGCCCGTGTCCTTAGGAAAACAAAGTAGATAGCTGTCATGACTCTTAGTTCACTAGAGATTGTTGACTAGTCACTAGAAGTTCCATAATTATTATAACAACTTGGTTGGGGAGAACCAAGTATAAATACCCCTATATAGAACTATGTAATGCTACTAAACATTGTTGTATAATGATTGATTATGATGAGAAGTGAAACCACATAAATCATTGTAATCTTAACATTGCACTACAGTTTATAGTTAATTTTTATCATTTCATTGCCTATGCATATGTTATGTAACTTATGAATCTCATTTGGATATAATGAATATAATCTATGTTATCTGGACATGAGCAATGAGTAATCTAATTATCATGGCTATGGTTATATTAATCATGTTCATTCACTTAATTAAAACTAGATCCAAATTTGTGTATTTCTATTTATTTCTAGTCATGGAATAAGGTATATATTCGAACACCAAATTATGAAGAGTATATTACCACCAGACAAAACCCATGAGAACTAGTTTCTTACTATGTGCTTTGAGTGAACACGTAAGAACATAGTCTTGCATGAAATGCTAGCACATCAGCTTGTTGGGAACTAGTTACTTTAGCATGCACTTAGGGAAAGTTATGGATAGAAAATAACCCAACATTTTAGTTCTATTTCCATAACCCATTGTGCTTTTTACATAGTGATAAATAATGCCTGAGCTATTATATTTTGAAAATATTGAATGGTGATTTACCATTGTCAAAGATAACTTTATAGTTCCATATCTTGAACCAAGATTTTTTTAATGTGCATGGGTTGAAAAAAAAATCTATAGTTCCTTATATGAAACCTTATTTATGGAAATCCCTATTCATTTATATACTTGGCTCACAACCTATGCTTAAGATTGGTCAAGAAATCTTGGATGAAGGATAACTTGGACAATAGTACATCATATAATCTTAGCACACTTGGGAGCATCTTGGACATGACCTGTTGATGTTTGGAAGAAAAGGGTTGAAATAGATACATTTTGGTGTATGTCATCTCCACTTATTCCTATCCATAAGAAGCAAAATTCTAGTTTCTCTGAGAACCACATGGTCAGTATGTCAGACATTTACCATTGGAGGTGAAGCTACTATTTATTGACTTTGGACTTGAAGTTTTTCATATATAAGGTTAAAATACTCTTTGCATGAGCAACATGGTTGGGAGGGGAATGCAGGGGTATATGTGAAGGATAATTGGCTTGGAATGGTATCTAGTCAATGAGAAGTGCATAAGCACAAATATGATGAAGCTCAGTGAAGGATTATAGGTGGAAACAACATAAGAAGGGGACATGATGACTCAAGAAGTCTTGTTAGGATCTACAGGGAAGAAAAATATCACAAGGAGGACTCACCAACTTTTAGATCGTAACCAACACCATATTTAGTATATGAGAGAGAAAAAAGCCAGATAGTGGAGATTGAAAAACCTAAATTAAACAAACCCAATTCCCTAACCATAGTGTGAGCTCATGATTTTGACCTAGGCAAATTAATCATACACAAGTAGGATACATATAACATAGATTCAAATATTGACCCTATAGGAGAACCTTTAGTTGAGCAAGTTTTAGACCATATCATATTAACTCTTTTTTTTCCTTTTCAAGATAGTTTCATGGCCCAACTTGGTATGCCTAGTGGACCCAAAATAAGTAGTGGGTAAATTATTGGCCCAAATAAAATGAATCAACTTGCTACTGCACCTAATGTCTTAGGTGTCTCTACTACTATTGGAGGTATGAGAGATGGACTAGGTGGTGAATCAACTAATAGACTAGGATGTGGCATAGGAGGAAGTAGTGAGATTACCCCTAGGAATAGGTGGACTTAGAAGTTCTCAACAAACACCATTATAAGCCCCTCAACCACCTATTATGTATTATGAAATGATGCTTCATTTGACAAAACATCAAGGTGTGGAAAATGCTGTAGAACATGTTCATAAGTGTGAAATCATATAGAGAGCACACAACATAACCTCTTTTAAGCAAAAATCAACACAATTTACAACCACACTTTTGGAAAGAGTGCACAAATGGTATAGGATATATGATCCTCAATAAGCAATAGTTGATTACAACCAACATAAGATGGCATTTATCCAAGAGTTTGATATTTTAAAGTTTGATAAACAAAGTATTGATACACTAAAGGATATAAAACAAGAGTTAACTGAGAGCATGCATGAGTATGATTCACTATTCAAGACACTCCTATCTAAGCTTTCTTTTGAGATCAATATTTCTTAGCATACTCAATGGTTCATGGGAGGTTTGTTTCTCCCCTTTAGATGAACATTGTCTCAGAGAACCTTTACCAACTTGTAGGAGGCCTTATAAGCTACCCTCCATGATAAAGCTATTGGAATCATTAACAGTGGAATCAATCCTTTGATAAAAGTTTAAATAGATTTAATGGCATTAAAAATAGAAAAGTTGACTGCAAATAATTATCATGACACTTGTAGCGGCTTCTGGTGTATCAATTATGAGTCTGAGGGACATAATATAAATAATTATCCTCATAATAACATCTACATTATACTAAAAGAATCCTAAAAAATTTTCCATGAAGAGAATGATGTTTGATCTTGTCCTTTGTTATAATGGGATACATAGTCTAAAGTGTCTAACTACTACAATATATGTAATGCATATACCCATGACACTAATTATTGTCATCTCATCAGTGATATTCATGAGGCATGCATGTGTGGTGTGTGTCAAGATTCCATTTCAAATAATTAGGAGTATGGTGGGCATTATGGATGAAGTTGAGGTCAAGGATGAGGAAGTGGAAGTTTTCCACCATGGACATGCTACAAATGTGGTTTTTTAGATCACTACCAACAAAACTGCCCAACCTATTTAACATGTGCTTTTTGTAAAAATGAACACCATTTGGAGGAATGTATTTATTTGTATACAACCATAAAAAAAATAAATGAATGATAAGGGTGACGATATGATACTCATTAAGAAGCCACATTGGCATCCACACTCTAACAATCCAAAGGCCCAATAATTTAACATTACAATGCAAAGTGGTGGATAGTCCAAATCTACATCCATTCCACCCATTGAGAAGGTCCAACATGAAGAACCTCATACAACTAGGTATCCTAATGATCAAAAACATAAATAAGTGATCCAAGATGCTATGAATTTGGTAAGGGAATTACAAGGGTAAATTTAATTTCTTAAGGATCTTGATGATGCCCAACATGATGATATGCAGAAGGCCACACATCATCAAGATGCAATACGAGATGACTTCCAAGAGATTTAAAATCACCTATTAGATGAGGATATTTTACCATAGTTTAATTAATTATCTTAAATATCAGACTCCAAGGCCAACCAAAGATTATCAATCAAATCATGCTCAATGATAAGATACTCCCATTCCTCCTATCCCACAAAAGAATAAATAAATATTGGTGAACACTACCATCAATACATGGGTGATCCGAGACATTATAATTGACACTAGGACTGAGGTCAATGTCCTCATAAAGGATGAATGGATAAATATGGACAGCCCATCCTTACAAACCTCACCTTATGTATTATTTATGGCCAATAAGACCCATGCTCTACCTATTGGTGTTCTTAAAAAATTAACTATGGATATCCTCAGGGTACCTTTCAAAGCTAACTTTAAAGTTATAGAATTCACTAAGGCTAATGACTTTACATCACTATTGGGTCATCCTTGGTGAAATTGTAATGATGTCGATTTAATCTTCAAAAAAAGATATATTAGCTTCAAAAATACTGATCATCCCATTGGAGCAAGCACATTGGCTGATGTATGTTAAACCTATTAATATAGATGAGGATATTAATAATATATACATCATAGATCAAGGCAATAAATGTCATGATCATACTCCTAATGGCATTCTTTGATGGATAGATATATATCCCCTCTCTAATAATATGAGTAATGCCTATGATTTTTGGTTGCAAGGAAAAAATGACCTTATTGGAATAGTGTGTGGTTCCATCAATAGTCAAGAAGACACTCGATGAAAGTATCATAAGAAACATAGGTTTGTTCTTCTTATCACTAGGAAATTTATGTGAGGACTAATTGTGGCTATGCTACTTAAAAGGTTAGATGAAGTGATAGATACCAAACTCACTTTAAAAACATTCACTTATGATTGTATCAATGAATCCATTCATGCTTTATTATACCCTTTCTAGTTCTGCAATCTTCTTTTCTTATCTTCCTTATGATGCTTGAAACCCTTACTAGCCTCTTAAGCCTTAATGGAGCTTTAGGTATTCAATCTACAATATGCATCTATCTGAAGCTTCCAATAAGTTTAGACACATGTGATTCAATGTATCTAACATGTTTCAATCCTCATATAATATATAAGACTCTAAGATATTGAATTTTGTCTCTAAACTCCTTACCTTGTTCAGAAGCTTGTAGGTCTCATTAGGCCTAATTGTGCCCCCAATAGGTCAAAATCATTATTATCCCCTTCTTTGATCTAAAACCAAATTTATTAAGGTCTTTTAAATATAATAAATATGATCCAAGCCTTATACCAAGTTATAGCACTTAAAAGTAAGGGAAAACTCAACTTTGACTTTTTGACAATTTTTTTAAAAATGAACACCTACAGGAAGATAAAAACACAATCATCTATATCTAAAAATATATAGCTCCTTTTGGAATGAAAACAATTGGATTAAATCAAAAATACTTTTATCTAACTTTTACAAAAATAATCAAGTCATTTGGATTAGTATTTTAGGAGTTATGTCCTTTTTAGTGACTGGGAACACATTTTTCTGAACTGTTCCAGAACTGCAGGTCTGTATTTTGACCATAAATTTTTCCACATTGCTCCATTAGATCTGAAACCACTTTAATTGGATTCTTAACTCCAAGGATCATCTACACACAAAATTTCATAACTTTTCATTTTGTAAATCTCGAGATATACCCATTTTTCCAATTGTGGCCTAACTTTCTGTCCACACAGGCCGAGAGCACAAATAATTCAACTGGGAGAGTTTTGATATGTTTCAAAGGGTATAAACTATTGTTTGTGGTATTTATAAGTGTCCTAAAACTTTCTCATTTACCAACTTTGCCTAGATAGACCTCTGATCAATCCAACAAGGTAAATCTGGTTTCTTTCCACTGAGTATTCATGACAGTCAACAGGGGTGCAAGGTTTTCATCTAATCCTTGATTCTAATAGCTGTTATGAATTACAAAGAGGTTATACTTCCTTCCATAACATATAAATATGCATAATATATCTTAATTCATTCATTATTCTATAGAGAACCATCATACACATACACATGCCTGTCACTAGAATTCCATAAAAGAAACCATAACATAATCATGGAAATCAAACTTCTTTTCTTTCCTCTTCAAATAGAATTACTTACAATAATGTTCCTTGATTAAAGGCTTATGAAATCTTCATAGACACCTCCATGCTTATTCTTGGACTCCACCTGCAGCTTCTCTTTCTCCTTCATTCTTACATCCTTTGAGATCCTCTCCTCTTCTTCTATCTCTTCCCCTTGAATGAGAGGTCTTTTCCTCTCTGTCCTTCCTCTCCTATACGTACCTTTCATCCTCCTCTTTAATGAATTTTATTTTTTCTCTTGTTAAGAGCCTCCCCTCTAACTTCTACACCCAATTTTGGGCTGAAGGTAAAACAAAAAACATTTTTTAATCTTCAACAATATACTAAGGTTGAAATATTTTCAACCACTCCTCCCTTATTTCCTCAACAACCCCAACAATCACATTTTACCTTTTTACTTTTCACTTTTGACAAGTACATTTACTCTCAAGGTAAAATTTTGAAATCTAAACACAATTCGGAGGGAAAACAAGAATTTGAAATTTCACAATAGAATATCATTTGAATTTGCATGTTTGATGATCTCAACTAGTTCCCCATGAAGCTATTGTACATGCTCCTGCATCATGAAGCTCTATAGTTCCAAGGAAAATAGAAGTTCATGACTTCATCTAATAACTAGAAACTTTCTATGACTCTTATGATGATCACATGCACTCATTTGTTCACATATTTGATGGTATAATAGAATTGTGATGGTGAAATCATCATGAGCATCTCCTTTATTAGGACCAAGTAAAATCTTCCTTACATCATCGATTTCATCATGACAACCACGTATGAGGCACTATCAACTATAGTGGTGTTTGAGCAATGGGACATCACCTAGAGGCATGTGAGGCAATGTGGTTGGATGGTGAATCTTTCTTATTAGAATATCTGTGGGTTCATGCATTTTTCGACACTTTGTGCATCTAGGCTAGAGATTAGTATGTTCATGAGGAATGCCATCTAGGTACCTATTTCTGGCATTTTATGAAAAATAACATGGTTTTTGCATTATCTTATTCATCTATATGGATGTATTTATTCCTTACACTAAAATTAATGCATCAATCAATCATGAGTGACCCCAATCCCATTAAAGACTAGTTATGAAGTATACATGATCTCCCAAAATAAGGATTGACCGTTTTTAATGAGTTGATTGAGCAATCTTCTTCCAAACCCAAACTTGTCATCAATCATGCACTACATGTGTAAATCTGAAAAGGTAAGCAAAAACCCATGTTCCTTGTTGATGAAGGTGAAGGATATGATCCACCTAACCCATTAACCAATAATTTAGATGTATCCATAGACTATGGTGCTATAACTATTCATGACATAATCCCAACTACACAACATCCATACTTAGAACCACTTCAAACCATACAGTGAAACATTGGCATAGAGGATGCACCAAAGATGGATAATGTGGGTAATTATTGGTTAGATACAAATATTTCCAAAGTGTTCTAGTTAATGAAGGAATATAAATATGTTTTCCCTAGGAATTATAATGAGATGAAGGGTGTTCACTCCTCCTTAGGAAAAATGCATATCAAACTAGTTGATGGTGCTTGCCTAGTCAGGAAATAACCTTATCAAATGAATAAAAATTTGTGTGTATAGGTTAAAGAATAAATTGATAGTATATTACATGAAATATTTATTACTCTTATTGATGAGTCTAAATGCGCTATCCCTATGGCGATCAACATAAAAAATATGGGTACGTTAGGATTTGTGTAGACTATAGGTTACTTGACACATCTTATGTTATCAATCCTTTCCTGGTGCCTTTCACCAAATAAATTATCAAATATGTCATAGGGTGTGAAATTTACACCTTTATAGATGCTTTCTTAGGATACCATCATGTCTAGATCATAGAAGAAGATAAACACAAGACTACATTTACCACTGAGGGGTATTTTGTTGATACTATCATGTCATTCAGGTTAAAGAATGCACTTGATGTATTCTATAGAATAGCCATTGACACCTTTAAATACTTCATCTATAAGTTCCTTTAGGTCTATATAGATGATTATATCGTATATGACTTGGTGAAAGCTAACTATTCCAATCTTAGGCTTATGCATGAGTACTATAAGATGCTTCAAATCTCTCTCAACTTGAACGAGTGTCTTTTTACTACTCCATTCAGTGTTCTTCTTGGTCACATTATATGCTAGGATGGAATTCTAGTGGAAACTACTAAGATTTCCATCATCCTTCATCTACTAGCACCAACTACCCAACGAGAGGTTTGCATCTTTCTTGATCATACTAGGTACTATAGGAAATTTATCTAGGGATATGCAAGGACTATAGTGCCTTTAGAGGAGCTCTTGAAACACAATGAAAATTTCATTTGGACCCAATCATGCTAATAAGATTTTATATCCTTAAAATATAAGCTTATCACTATACCAACTCTCTAGTTTCTCGACTGGACTAAACCATTACATATCCATGTTGATGTTTCTAGTATGGTAATCAGTGTGATACTTTTATAGCCTAGAAAGTGAAATATAGATCACCCCATTTAATTTTAAAGTAGAAAGCTTACTCTGGATGAGAGGAATTATACTAGCATAGACATGAGGCACTCTCTATCGTCTATGCTTTACAATTTTTTTGATAATATCTATTGGTAACTCCTTTTATGTTTTCATAGACCATGAAGCATTGAAGAATTTGGTTAACAAACCTATTTTTCATGGTTGTATTTGAAATTAGATCATGTTATTCCAAGAGTTCTAATTCTCCGTCATGGTAAAGCATGGTAAGGCCAATTGTGGTCTTGACCATATCTAAAAAATTGATTTTGGTGAACTGACATTGCCATCGAGGATGACCTGCTTGACATGTAATTGTTTTAAATTTTGTGTGTTCATGAAGATTTAGATGACATAACATCCTTTTTGTCTACTATCTCATCTCTATCTCATTTAAGTAAGAAAACTAAGAAACAACTAGTCGTTTGCACAACTCCATTCCATCTCATTAGAGGAGACCTCTATAATTTTGGTCGAGATGAATCCCTTCGATGGTGTGTAATAAAACATGAGAAATTTGATGTGCTTTATGAATTCCATGAAGGTATTAATAAAATGCATTATGCTAGAGAGGCTACCATGTGTAAAGTTTTGTTATCTAGTTTATGGTGGCCTACATGTTTTCAAGATGTAAGGTTTTATGCAATTTAATGTGACATTTTCTATCATGTGGGGAAACCTAATCACCAAGATGCAATGCCATTACACCCTATTCTTTCATAGGAACCTTTTGAGAAATGGGCCATTAATTTTGTTGGTTGTATTAACCCAATAGGATATCATACCAATTCATGTTATATTATCACCAAAACTAATTATCTCACTTTCTAGGTTGAAGCTATGCTAATAAGGATTGTACTATGGATAATGTAGTGCACTTCAATTGGGAACATATTATTACAAGGTTTGGTTGTCCATTGAGTTTTACTAGTGACTATGGTACTCACTTCCTCAATGAGACTATCTGAGTATTGTTATTTGAGTTCATGATTAATCATCACAAAATCACACCATATCATCCCTAAGCAAATGAAACTACTGAGGCATTCAATAAAATATTGAGCACCACCCTAACAAAGATATGTAATATTGGGTGAACTAACTGGGATGATCAGGTGTCTACATTTCTTTGGGCCTATTGAATAACTTATAAGTGCCTCAATAAAAGCACTCCATTCAATATTGTGTTCAGTACTGAAGTGGTTCTTCTCATAGAGTTCTTAGTTACCTCTCTTTACATTGCATGCATAAGATGGATAGAAAATGAACCATCATTAAAAGCACACTTATATGACTTACTAAAATTAGATGAATCTTATTTTCTTTCTCATTGGAGTAAGGATGTGGAGAAATACAAATATAAGGCATGGCATAATCACCACCTCAAACATAAGACTTTTACACTAGGAGTAAAAGTATTACTCTATGATTCTAAGTTTGTGCACCATTTCAAGAAGCTCCATGTTCACTAGGATGGTCCCTTTCTTGTTCACAATATTCATCCTACTAGTGTGTATCACTTAAAATGATTAGATGGCCAATTTCTTCCTATCATTACAATGGAAGTTGATTACGACCATATTTTTCTATCTAATTCTTTCTTAATTATACCAATAAGGCATATACCATTAGTTTAGGACTTATTATTTTCAATAAATCACTGCCTTAGTTGCATTCCTTTTTTGTAATTCTATAATCATTTTTAACTTGTTACTTATGTTCTTATGGAGGATCACAAAGCACAATTAGTATGTGGTAAGGGGTGTTACATAAAAGTGCCATGATATGGTCTATTAGGATGCAAAGGTGTGAAAGTACAAAGGCTATGTAGGATGTGGCATGTAATAATAAGCTCACCTAAGTAAATAATGATTCCCACATATGGTGTGAATATTCTCTTGGTGTGAATGTTCAAAATTTTCCTATAACTATCATATACTTTGAGAAAAGTGTGGGACAAGACATGTAATTAATGCAAAGAGGTAGTGATAAAGGCAAGTGTGCCAATATCACATAATGGAAATACCATTACTCACATTTATTACATGAAATAATGGTCAAAGAGAGGGCGTAAGTAAAAATTCAAGGGGGTTATAGAGGTCAACATATGCTATTCATGAGAATCAAAACAAGAGAGTTGAGGTACCTACATCAGTAAAAATGTATTTCTTTGGGAATATTAGATGGCCATGCCTCAACCTTTGGGATCCATGAAGGGTGATGCAACATAACAAAAATACCCAATGAATTAAACCTCTACTAGTCATTTTAGAAGAATAAGAACTATGTGTTGGTGGGTAAACAGTGTTGATTAAGGAGGAAACATCTCAAGAATAAGGCAAACATGCAGAAGGTAAAGGAATAGGAATGGTGCATCAAACCAAGAAGAAATCTCAAGTACAATCACCTTTACTCTTGATGATCTAAGAGATGAAGTACCTAGAGATGGTAATTTGCATATAAATCAAGGTATCAAATGTGTCCACATGCACTATCCTTGATTATAACCACTGACAACTTGGAAACAAGGTTGAGCTACAAAATGATTAGAGTTGAGTGTTAAAACACCAAGAGTGAATTGGTTTGCAACTTGAGGATTTTTAATACCTTAGATTTTGCTGGCCTTTTTTATCTATTCAACTTCCCTTACTTTGGAAAACCCATAGAGGTGGTCAAGTTTCTAGTTTCACATGTGTATGGGGATTAATTTTTATTGTACTAGGCACCAAATGAAAATAATGGATGAAAGAATCAACAAGGTGTCAAGCTTGTAGTGCTCCAATGTTTGCTTTAAATTTGATTTAGAGGACTTAATAGAGATAGTAAAGATAGCCATGGCATTGGAATACTGGAAATAGGGCCACACTATGCATATA
Source organism: Torreya grandis (assembly GCA_037957365.1). NCBI lineage: Eukaryota > Viridiplantae > Streptophyta > Pinopsida > Cupressales > Taxaceae > Torreya > Torreya grandis. Next base: position 31,033 of record JARHVA010002030.1, on the reverse strand, counting down.
AATAAATTATAGGATCTCACCCTCTAAGTAGATACATGCATAATCATGACAAAATTTTATAGCAATGATAGATGGAAGGAGGTGGACATGACCCACCTATATGTTTCTCATCAAGTCACCAAGGGCCTAAAGTATAACTAGGAAATGTATTTTTCTAATAAAATTATAAAAGATGTAGATAAGGGTCATCAAATGCCTAACCATAGGTTCTCATGGGACATATTCCTATTGATAATGGTGTTTGATAAAATTGGTTTACTTGATTACACCTCTAGAGAATTGAGGTGGGTATACTTACCTAGGAATAGGTCCCTTATAGAGTGCTACAAGGCATTCAACTACCATGGACATATTGCCCTAAATTATAATCTTAAGATGAAGTCATAGTATGATGGCATGAAGAAAGATTTTGAGAATGAATGGCACATTCTAAAGGACTTACCTACATAAGTTGAAAATCAAGCTAAATTTACTATCAAGCAACACTTTTCTCTCACATGCATCAAGATGGACCCATATGGAGAGATGTCTATTCTTGAAGCTACCTTATGATTTCATGGTGTGGTACTTTTTGAAATTTATCAACTGCATATAAGACATGAAACCAATCACACTTAAAGTAGAAAAAATTGACTTAGAGACTCACACTCTCCACAAGATGTATGGTTACCTTAGAAAGAAAACATATAGAGAGAAGTATGAGTCAGACATAAATGACATCAAGGTTCAACTAAATTTGGTTGGGAACTCAATTCATACTCTCCTTTATATGTTTAAACCTAAGAATAAAGATTTGTGGAGCTCAGAGTACAAGAAAGAGAATCTTCCCCCAATACCACCTCTAAGTAGGAAGTAAAAGTATATTGGGCATGATGCTAGCACAATTTCCAAGCTACAACCTCAAAAAAGGCAAAGGACTACCCAAGTAACACCATAGAGATATTCACCACTAAGGAAGGTGTTTCCACCAAAGGCTTCACCATAAAGAGATCTACCACTAGGTCAACTAGAGGGCTTGGTGCCAAGAATATAAACTATTCCCTTAGAACAAGAAATAGAAGAGCCTAAGGATGGTGATAGAGAGGAAATGTAAGAGTTACTAGGAGGGACCTTAGGGACATCCATAGAGAAGGAAGATAATAATTTAGAGAAGACATTCTCATCGATACAAGAGGAAGAGCCCACCCTTGAATACATGTAGTTAGAAATTAAAGATCCACTTGGTGAAGAGAGGGATGTCTCTGAAGGGGAAGAATTGAATGGCTTCAACATCAAAACCAATTCCTTGGAGAAGGACACAAATGTTGAGATACTTAAATGAGATCTAATAAAATGGAAGCAACTAGTGGAAATCATGGTCCAACAACCAAGGCTTAATATAACCACTAACCTATGTTCCCAATAACATATAAGCATCCCTGAAAATATGCTATATTTGTATTCCCATTTCGATCCATAAGATGCCTTTATTCACACCTGGCATGAGATGTAATTTTTACTTGAAATGTACAATTAAGAATTCCATTTTGACATGATTTTTAATAGCCTTATATTAGATTCATAAGTCATGGCACTTCCCACACCTCTTTGTGTTGATCCCTATTAGCTTTCTCCTTTACAAGCTTGCATGACACTTAAAACTAGACTTTGAGGTAACATGGCAAAATGTGCTTGAAAAATATAATGCACAATGGGTTGAACAAAAACATGTTAGGGTGGTGTAAATTTTTGATAAATAATTCACCATTGATGAGAAACTTGAAGAGGAAATAGCTGAGTTGAAATTCTAGCTAGAGGTTGTGATAATAGCCAAGGTCAAAACATTAAATATATGTAAGGTTATTCTGATCTAGAACTTGGTGTTAGTATATGGAGTCCTTTTAGAGGGAGAGGTTATTGAAAATATAGAGACCCTTATGGACCTCCTTTCAAAGTGATGAAAGGAGCAACTTATGCTAAGAGATGAAATAATATGGGTAGCTAAAAAATTTACTGAAGTGGTGGGAGTGTGTAGATGTGCCTTGCATCGAGAAGGGGAAGTTATTCCCATCCTAGATGGTATTTTTGAGAAGTTGGTGTGTCCTAATTTTTTTTGGAAGCTTGAATCTAATCCAAATATATTTAATGTTAGTATTTGGCTGATGCATCCCTATTAATAAAAGACCGCACTGAGCATGCAAAGGCATTCAAAGATGTCAAAACTATGGAAGAAATAATAAGCATGCATTGACAAAAAATGAATTCTAAATTTTCATCACTCTAAGTATAGGTTTTATTCAATGTTGTTGCACTTGAGGAGGTTTAAAAGGATGCTTCCACATCCCTTGAATAATTGGTCAATAAGGTAAACATGTGTCCTGACCAACCCGAGGAAACCAAAAAGTTTAAAGTGGTAATTGAGGAAATAACAATGAAGCTAATTGACACCTTGTCATATTGGGAAGGTGTTAAAAATTAGATCAAATAGGTTGATCCCAAATTTTTTGTTGAAGATGAGACCTATTATTAGTCTAGGATGAACTAAGAGCACAGTGTAGGTTGATGCTAAACCCAAAATTTTGGCTAAGTATTTTGGTAACGACATGGAACAAGCATGGTGTAGGACAAGCATGGTGCAAAAGGAGCATGATGTGACAGTAATACAAGTGTAAAAGACCATGGTGCATGAAATCATGGCATGAGAAGACCTAGTCAGTTGGAAGACATAATAAATGGAGAACCCAAGAGTGAAGGGCTCATAATATCAATGAAAGACTTAGGAACAATAAAGGAAGCGAGAAATGATTAAGGAGAAATTATCAAGGATGAAAAAAACTTTAATCACATATGAGTTTGTAACTGGCCTGTATGAAGATGGACATTTGGCAGGAAGGACCAACACCTAATGGGAATATAGGGGTGAAAAGGCCTGGGTTATTAAGAAAATAAAGTAGAAGGCTGCCATGACTCTCAGTTCATTAGAGATCATTGGATAGTCACTATAAGTGCCATAAATGTTATAATAACACAGTCGAGGAGAACCAAGTATAAATACCCCTGTGTAGAACTATCTAATGATGCTAAACATTGTTGTATAATGATTAATTGTGGTGAATAGAAAAATCATATAAATCATTATAATCTTAATATTACATTGTAGTTTATAATTAATTAATATCATTTAGTGACTATGCATCTATTATGTAACTTATAAATATCATTTGGATATAATTAATATAATATATGTTATTTGGACATGAGAAATGAGTAATTTGAGTATCATGGCTATGGTTATCTTAATCATGTTCATTCACTTAACTGAAACAAGGTCCACATCTATGTATTTATTTTTATTTCTAGTCATTGAATAAAGTATATGTTCGAACACCAACTTATGATGAGTATATTGCCACATGAAAAAACCCATGGGAACTAGTTTCTTGCTACGTGATCTAGGTGAGTGCACAAGAACACAATCTTATGTGAAATGCCAATGCACCAACTTGTTGGGAACTAGTTACTTTAGTGCACACTTAGGGAAAGGTCTGGATAGAAAATAACCCAATAGGTTGAGCCAAGGTAGGTTTCAATTTTACCTATTTGATTTCAATATATGATTTTTAAAATAATTATCTTTCTTTCTTCTCTTGTTTTTTAGTTTTTCAAGAGGTGTAAGGCCATTTGGCTTACCCTCTCTCTTAGTTGATTTCCATGGATTATGCTTATGGACACAAAGTGCATTTTATTATCTTTTTGGGCATGGATATATAAAATCCCTCCATTATTTGTTGGATATTTTTATAACCCTTTTGATATTTAAAATCGTACAGTTATGCTTTTCAAACATGGTTAAATTATTTTCATGGTTTTTGCATCCATATGTAGGGTTTAGGCAAAGGAACAAAGTTCCAAGTCCTCCAAAAAAGCTCCTATGCATGGGGTTTAGGAAAAAAGAAAAATTCATGTTTTAAAGAGCCTCCCATGGTAAGGGACAAGGGTTTGGGAAAATTTAAAACTCCAAGTTCCTCCTCTCACCCCCATAGTGTGAATAATATAAATTCTTGTCCACAATGGGTGAATGTGGAGTCTTGATATGTTTGATTTATTTGGGGCTACCATGTGTGTTTATACCTCTTATTATTAAATTTATTTATTAATGTATTTGGGATTGTGGTTTTGGAATAACTTGGAAGCTCCTTGATACAAGGGAGAGTAGTAGAGGCAGATAGTTACCCCTAGTTGAGTTTTTTACTTTGTTAGTATCCACCTTTTTCTTTACCTATATCATCTTACCTTGAACCTTTGGTTCCACCTATGTTTAGAGATGAGATTCCTAGGATTGGGGGTGCATATGGAAGCCACATGATTATGTAAACATGATGGGAGGTGATCCCCTCCTTGGCTTGGACTTATAATTACACTTAGAACTTACATGGAGTCTTCTTCTATCTTTTGTGGCCTTGTGATGTAAATGATGAGAAAATGATTTTGGTTAGTTTTTATGCCATTTTATGTAAAATTATATTTTTATATATGTGAAACAAAAAGAAATAAATATGATGTAATAAGTAGAAGCATTCATGCATAAATTTATTATTAAGTGCTAGTTGAATGAAGTAATAATAAATGAAGAAAATATTATATTTATGGTCTAAATCAAGTTTCTTTTTAAAAATTGTATGGAAAATATCATTCTCTAGATTTTATATTTTATCATAAATAATTTGAATATCTTGTTTCAAATTCTATTAATAAATACATTCCGTTAAGCCCAAGAAGGGCTAGTAACACTTTAGTAATGTCTCAATTTCCCAATTTTAAATTAAATACAAAACATTTTTTTTAGGATTCTAACACAATTTATGTGTTAATTTTAGGACATACAATTAATTTTTATGAATTTTTTGAAGTCAAACTGCTAAAATTGTTTAGTTTTCCTTTATAATTTACTCAATTTTCATGCAATTTTTGTGCATGTAAAATGAGGCAAGAAAGTGCTTGGAATAATTTTATATGAAAATTTGAAAATTTTAAATTTTTTAATCTTTAATTTCAAAAACTTAGGCCCTATGCTTTGCTTGTTGTGATTTTTTGAAGTTTGTGTGTCTGTAGGGTGATTTCTCATTTGATAAGTGCCTTAGAAGGACACTGATTTCTTGACTTGCAAGTTGAAGAGATCAACATCTACCATTAATAGACATTGAAACAAGAGAGTTAAGGCACCTACATCAACAAAAGCATATTTTTTTGTGAATATTAGATGACCATGCCTCAACCTTTAGGTGATGAGTGTCGTCTAACTCCTCATTTAACCAATATTTAATTTGTGTCTTATCAACCAGGGTTGGTGTCCAAAGCTATTTGCAGTAAGGTATGGGATGGTAGATCTAGAAGTCTGCTTATGGGGGTGCTTGCTGATCTTATTCTAACTTTGACTAAACTACTTGATTCATGATTTTGCTAAAAAAGAAAGAAATCAAATCAATCCACTCTTTTGCTGGAAGTAAAAGATCACACTCCTATTTTACGTTTGCAGGGAAAGTAAATTCACACTTCTACATATGAAAAGAAATTTGCTTCACACTTTTGCTGTAAAAGGAAACATACTTTGCATAGAAAAGAAAAGAAATAAGAAAATAATCTTTTTAAACTATGAATTTGCTTTGATCTTTTTATAAATAAATGAAAATAGTAATAAGATTCTAACTAATAAAATAAAACATAAATATCGTACATAGTTCCTAGTTCCAAGGAAAGTGGGCGCTTGCTTCTCTCAGACTCAGGAACAAAGATTAATCAGTGCTAGAAACTTGAAGTATTAATTCATGGAAATGAAATGATTACAATCTGATTGAAACCTGTATGCTTATAAAAAAATCTAATTCTTGATTTTCTATTTTCTCTATATCCTCTATTTCTTCTCCCCTTCATATTCAAAAGTCTTACACTTTATACCAATACAATCAACTTAAAATAGGATGCAAAAGAATAAGACTCCTGGTTGATCTCTTCATCCAAAGATAGGAGATTGGATTTCCAAGAGATCCAATTATTTCAATGAAATAAATATCCTATCCTATAATAGTCCTAACATCTGATTACATACAAATTTATCAAAAGCAAGTCCTTTAAAATAGCAGGCAGTTATTTTCCTTATTTGATTCTGGCTGGAATGGTTCTTTCTTATCTTATCTGGTCTCCAGCTTCCCATTTGTGGCATTGTCCTTACAAAATTCTTAGAATTGACCCTATGGAGTCTGTAGAAATGAGCCTATAAAGTCTGTAGAAATAATCCTATAGGGTTTATAGAAACAAGCCTGTAGAGTTTAGAGAAACAAGCCTGCAGAGTTTGTAGAAACAAGCCTGCAGAGTCTGTAGAAACAAGCCTATAGAGTCTATAGTTCTACTGGATGGAGATCAAAATGGAATTTTCACTATACATCACCTGTGTCTTCTTCATAAGCATTCTTCACACCAAAGATCACTAAAACATGCTATGTATTAGACATTTAATGACAAAGTAAAGGTTTAGTCTTTGGTTTAATATAAACAAGATAAATATCTATTTTCTATGTAATAGCTATCTAAAAATCTAAGATTTGTATAAGATAATATCCTTCAAGAGATGATTTGAAGGAAATAACATGTCAATAATGAGCCATATTTTGAGCTCATCATTTCCCTCAAGCTTTACCTTTTGCAAGTCCCAATGCAAATATTTATTGGCATTCATAGCTCTGGCTTCTGCTTTCTACACTCTAACTCAAATCATATTCATCAAACTCATCTATTATGTGTCTATCTAAATTGATGGTAAATCCCTGATGTATTTGAATCATTTGTTTCCATATACTAAATTTCTCTTCTGATTGTGGAGCCCTACTCTGCCATCATAAAATAGGTATGAGTAGCAAAGGGGGTCTATATCTTATACCAATCCATTTCTATTCTCCCCCAGAGTTGATTACCTCTATTAAAATTTATATAATTAAGGATGCTCTCCTCATACTCCATCTTAAGTTATTTGGGGACATGACTTCTCACCTTTTAAGAGGTACTAAAAGTTGGTCCCATCTATTTACACTTACAACCATTACTGAATCAAAACTCCATCTTGAAAACAAATTAAAAGAAATAGTACAATCATATAGAGCCTGTAAGTAATGTGTTTTAACCTCATCATTTAACAAAGCATAGTTAAAATTCTATTTGATCAATCTAGGAATAAGAAAGGCTGGTCTAACACATAATATTGTAGTCTTAGCATGATTTGTATAGTCCTCAAATCTACCTTTCCATGCTATTTGATTTTTGAATATAGAATGTAATGCTCTCAGTTGAACTTCTCCTACATGAAGATTTATCAAAAACTTATTGTGCTCATGATCTCCTAGAATCAAGTCATGCAAATAAAATTCACAAAGCAAATCTTGTTGATTACGTTCAGCACTATAGAAAATTTCCAAAAATGTTTTTGGTTGTGAAATTTTCTAAGGAAGATGACAGAAAATTTGCAGAAGCTGCCATCTATAAAATTGTTCAAATAAAAAAAAACTATATGTAGGGGAAGGATTCCTACATGCCAAAAGAGTTTCTCCTAATTTGCATGCATCATGTAAATATTCTCATTTCTTCTTATGGAACTTGTAGCTCTCATTTCTTCTTATGGAACTTGTATAATTTGGCTTATGATTTGAGTTGTAACAGGAATAACAATGCCTTTTACAATTGAAAATTCAAGGGTGAGATTGGTAATGAATTCACTTACCATTATTTCATCAAAACCCTAGAACTTTTCAATGAAAGGTCGCCAACCATTGGCTCTAAACACTACTATAGAAGCCTTGTCTTTATGAAACTTTGCTGGATCCTTTGGCTCTGATCTTGTCTTCTATCCCATTTCTATGTGGAGTCATAGTCAGCTCAGTTCCTTTAACTCTAATTAAGGTGTAGACTAGTCTTTTGTTGAAGTTGGTAGGCAACAAGCCCTAAGGATTAGTGGACTAGCTTCTGTGGAAGTTCGTAGAAAGGAAATGGTTCATTTTAAATGCTATAGCTGCATGAGTCCATAGTGTGGTATGATGATTCATACAATTAGGCACCACACGTTTCTATAGAGTGTGCCAACCATTTTATCTCATTAATACAAGTTATGTAAAATGATGACGCAACACATTGACAGTGACAACAATTCATTACTTTATTTAAAACCCCTTTTTATGACATCCCATCATTGTGATGATGACTCAATTGATGATATCAAAGCTGCACACTTATCTATACACCTTTGGCAGCTCAGTTGCATGCTTTTTCATTATGGCATGTGTCATTCTATTTTAGAAGATTCAAATTTTGGTCATCTCTAGAGTATAGGATCTTAATCAAATAAAAAATAATTAGTTAACTAAAACATAGATAAATAAAATATATGTCTTACTTTAACCTTAGACGTTATCCTTTGCTAGCCACGTGTCCTGCACAAATAAGTTTATATGGATTAGTTTATTGCATGGAGATGACCAATCATAGTTTCATGATGATATTTTCTTATAAATGTTTTGTTTTTGCCATTTGGCTAGCCATTGCTGGTTTTCTAGCCAAAGCCCTTTTTGCAATGCATAGCTAGCTAGCAAGCTAGTTTTCTTGGCATGCATTGTCAATAACATCCTTGGAGATATTTTCACTATTGATTTTTTCTATTTTTATTTTTATTTTTATTTATTTATCTATTTTTTATTAGATTATTAAGGAGCATGTTCACTGGAAAAAGTAGAGCTTTCCAGAATAACTACTTGATCTTTTACTTTTAGAATAAATTTGTTTTTATTGAGAAGTTTTTGATAGAGCTTCAATCTATGTCCATTGACTAACATAGCTCTTCTACTATCATCAATAGGTATCAGCTTAATAGAACCATTTTATATACCTCTTCAATCTCATAAGGTCCCAACCATCTTGTTTGTAGTTTTCCTTTGAACTGTTGAAATTTATAATCAAACAATAGTGCCCAATCTCCTTTCTGAAACTTTCATTACTTGATTTATGCATCATGCCAAACTTTTCTTTGATGTTGTACCAGTTCAATTCTTTGTAGTGCTTACATCCTCATTTCATCAAGTTGATTAAGCTGTAGGAGTCTTTTTTTCTATATTTGTTCTAATTCAATTCCTACTTCTACAGTTATTTTCAAAGTTTGTAATTCAAATTCAACAGAGAATACAAGATTCTTACCATAAACCAATTCATAAGGTGAAAATCTAGTTGTTGTTTTCTAAGTAGTATTATAGGCCCAAACAGCTTCTGTTACCTTATCTGTCCAATCCTTTCTGCTGGAATTAACAACCTTGGTTAAAATGGTTTCTAGTTCTCTATTGGTGACTTCAACTTGTCCATTCACTTTTGGGTGGTATGGAGATGTTTTTCTGTACCGAGTTTGATACAATTTCATGAAATGATTTATCATGTTTTACATAAACTATTGTCCTTGATCGAAGACTATCTCTCTTGGAGCACGAAATGGTTACATGATTTTAAAATATAAGAAATCAACTACTATCTCCTCTCTTGCATGAGTTAATGCTTCCACTTCTGCCCACTTGGTCACATAGTCTATACATACTAGGAGATATTCTTTTCCTCTAGAAGGAGGATCCACTAAACCAATAAAATCAATTCCCCATTTCTCAAATGGTTCTAAAACCAATTGAGGATGAGGGTGCAGAGGCATCTCTATTGAAAGAGTAGACTGGCCAATTCACTAACAAGCATCACAGTGTCTGACATATCTTTTTACTTGCTGATGAAGATGAGGCCAATAATATCCTAATCCCAAGATTTTATGTATGGTTCTTTGAGATGAGTACTGACCTCCTCCTGGTTCATCATGAAAAGCTCTGATGATATCATAAGCTTCACCATTTTTCACACACTTGCAAAACACATGATCAGGGCCAAGTTTAAATAACATTCCATTAATCCATTTAAAAGAAGATATTTTTTTGATTAAACATTTCTTTTCTTTTTGTGAAAAGTGCAAAGGAAACTTCATTGAGGTGAGGTAATTGGCTATATCAGCAAACCACAGAGATTGTGATAAAATAGCAAATAAATGCTCATCTGGAAAGTCATCTTTCACTAGTTTTTCTTCACCTGCAGTGTTCATTATTGACAAGAAATCAGCAACCACATTAGACTTCCCTGGTTTGTCTATAATAGTAACATCAAATTCTTGTAAGAGCAATAGCCATCTAATAATCCTACCTCCCATAATTAGTTTGTTGGTAAGATATCTAATAGTTGAATGGTCTGTATAGACAAATATCTTGTAGCATGTTATGGAGTGTCTAAATTTGTTGATTGTATAAATTATAGCTAAGAATTCCTTCTCAGTTGTGGTGTAATTTATTTTAGCAAGTGTCATGTTTTTTATAATATAATATATAGCATACATGTTACCCTCTTAATCCTTTTATCCAAGAACTACTCCTAGTGATGTATTGGAAGCATATGTGTATATATGGAATGGCTTAGTCCAATCTGGTCCTCTCAATACTGGAGTAGTAACAAGTTTAGCTTTGATGGTCTCAAAGCCCTGTTGGCAACCATTACTCCATTTGAATGTACTATCTTTTGTAAGTAAGGCAAACATAAGGGTAGCTATTTGACTAAACTTATCTATGAAGCATCTATAATAACCAACATGTCCCAAAAAACTCTTAACTTCAGTTTGTGTTTGTGGAATAGGTAAGTTGGAAATTATTTCAACTTTCTTTGGATCTACTTGAATGTTTTTTGTAGAAATATGGTGTCCCAAGACTATTCCTTCATCCTTCATCAATAAACATTTCTCATGACTCAAAGATAATTGATATTCCTCACATCTAGTTAGTACTCTTTCCAAGTTGGTAAGATCTTCTTCATAAGTTTCACCATAAATAGTGAAATCATCCATATATACCTCAACACAATCATTTGTAAGGTCAGAGAATATAACCAAAACTACTCTTTGTAAGGTTGTTGGAGCATTATAGAGTCTAAATGGAAGTACTCAGTAAGAAAAAGTTCTCCAAGGGTAGGTAAACATAGTTTTATCTTGATCTTCAGCAGCTACCGTTATCTGGTTATACCCACTAAACCCATCCAAGAAAGAAATATATTTCTTCCCTACCAAGTTATCAAGAACTTGATCAATGAAAGGTAAAGGAAAGTAATGTCTTAATATTGCTTTGTTTAGTTCTCTATAATCTACACATACTCTTAACTTTCCATTTTTTTGGGCATAATTACCAGAGGTGACACCCACTGGCTGTCTGAGATGGGGTAAATAAACCCAACTTCCAACAACTTTTGGATTTTTATTTTGACTATTCCTTTAATGCTAGGTTTATTCTTCTTTGTGGTTGTCTGATCGGTTTGACAAATTCTATGTAAATATGATGAGTGCATATACTGGGGTGAATTCCTTTCATGTCAGTATAATCCCAAGAAAAAGCCTTGATATGTCTTTCAAATACTTTAAAGAGTTGATCTTCCTCTTCATTTGTCAACCAACTATTGATGTTCAAAATTTTTCCAGGTAATATCATGATTGGTTTTGTACCTAGATAGTTGGATTCTATTTGTTTAAACTCACTACTTAATGAGTTCAAAGGACATGGATGAGGAAGTACCTTATGAAACATAGTTACATTATCAACAAACTCTTTTCCAGGAGGAATCAGTCTTGCTAAGGAATAATGAAATGCATATAAGAAATGAGTTTTTTGCTGTTCTGCCAATTTCCACATACTTTTTTGAATCAATATATGATCATATGATGAAGTACTAGTAGAAGTTGAAGTGGAGGTTTCAAAATTTTCCAATTGACCCAAGAATCCTAAACTAAGGCAGTCCGTAGCTTTCAGACTGGCAGAGTCTATAGTTTTGGGACTAACATAGTCCATAGTTTCTAGACTAGTAGAGTCTGTAAATTATAGGTATAGGTCTCCATTCAATTATTCTAAGTGTTTATTTAACTATGATCATGGTTAAGGAGGAAATGTTATTTAATTTGTTATCTGATTCATCCACCCAAAGTTCTTGTATGCAATTTATTGATGGTTTTTCAAGAGGATACAAAGAGATGCATTTGGATTTTAACCCATTAGAAATGGTCATGTCACTTGACCTGCAATCAATTAATACTGCTACAGTAGCCAACTATGGTCTACCTAAGATTATAGGGTATCCTAGATTCTTTGTTTTGGGTTGCAAGACCATACGATCTAATAGATATTCCCAAGATTCAATTAACACTTCAACATTTTCTATAGTTCCCTCTGGTTTTGTTACCGACTAGTCCACCATTTGAAGAATGATAGTTATGGGTTGCATTTTCATAAGAGATAATGCATGGAGAATATCAGTTGTCATGACATTGATCGCTGCTCCCAAATCTACCAAGATGTTAGGAATTTCTTTCCCTCCGATTGTAACTATGATCACTGGGCTTCTCGGATCTACATATTTCAAAACTAATAGTTTTCTAACTAGTAAATCAGTAACTTTTCCATCAACATGAATGGTTCCTAGATATTTTGCTTTTTTCCCAAGTGTTTTGATACAAAGATTTTTGATGTTATTATTTAATTCAGTTATATCCCTAATAGATTGTAGAAGGGGTACTTCAATATTGATCTTTTGCAACTCATGGACCAAGTTTGAGTCTATTTTAATATCAATTTCTCTTAATCTTTCAAGAAAAGGAATTACTGGTGTAGTAGTGTTTCCTTTATTTACTTCAGGGGTCATTTTGATTTTAGTTTCTCTAGTGCCTAATTTAGATGATTCTATCTTTTTGTTTTCATCAGGTATCTCAGAAATAAGTACTAGAGGTTTTTGTATAGATTTTCTTAATCTTAAATGTATGTCTGAACACTCAATAGCTCCAACATTGATTGTTTCTTCCTGTTCATTAACATAAATGGGTGCTGGTTATTTATTTTAAAGATTTTCTATTGGTTGTGCAGGCATTAAGGGCTGATTGCTTTGTCCTTGTTGCAGAATAACTGGGGGTGGCATAATAGTTTGCTATTGAAGTGGTCTTCTTGGTTGGGTGAATTTTGACTGTGGGTTCCACTGCTGATTCCATTATTGATATGGATGTGGCATCCAGTTCTACTATGGTACCCATTGTTGATGTGGCTATGGCACCATCCATGGAGATGTTGGCATCTAATCTTGTCCTACCCATGGATCTTGAATTGAGAGAATTTGGGGTTGATTCCAAAATGGTGTAGGAACTAAAATATTCTATGGTGCCATCCATGGATTAACTGGATTTCTCACATTAAACTGTCCCTAAGCCTGGTTTTGTGGGGCAAAATTTTGTCTCTGAATATAATTTACTTCTTAAGTGGACTGAACTTGGGTTTTCATTTGATTCTTTAAAATAGGTAGAAGAGTGCAATATTTGGTATCATGATCTGTTGCATCACATATCCCACATGATGAAATATTGGTTCTATCTAGGGGGCATTATCTAAGGGCATGTTTCTGTCTGCACTTAGGATAATAGATTACTAAAGGCTCTGTTGCATTTGCCTTAGCTTGAAGGCCATCCAAAGTACTATTTAGTGTAACCAGAATATCTATTTTGAGATTAGCAAACTCTTCCATTAATTTACCCACTTCATTAGATTTCCCCAACTTTCCTTTCCTAATTCCAAGTTTTTTTTAGAGTAATTGGTACAAATCTCAAAAATTTGATCAAAAGCTAATTTATTTATATCTCCTCTACCCATCAGATTTAAGGCATCTCTAGTGTCTTTGTCCAATCCTTTCAAGAAAACCAATTTTTGAACATCTTCAGTGAGTGGATAATTACTTCTTTTATGAGTGAACATGAATCTATCCAAGTAATTCTCTAAAGATTCATCATCATTCTGTTTGATTTTGAAGAGATCCTCTTTTCTTTCTTGTACTCAATAGTAATCTTGGTATTTGTTCAAGAATTTTGTTTCCATGTTATCCCATGTTCTAATAGAATTTCTAGGTAAACCCATAAACCATCTCATAGCTGTATCTTTAAGTGTAGAGAGAAATAGTTTTAATTTCTAGCTATCAGTTATGTAATCATAGGTTTGACATAGCACTTTAAAATCAAACAAGAATTGATCAGGATCTTTTGTAGATCATCCCCAAAAATTTGGTCGATTAGCTGGTGAAATATTTTTCATGGGTGTTTGATCATTAGGATCTGCAACAATAAGAAAGGAAAAAGTCCTTCCTGGTTGTGTGAATTATTGATTTTGTTGGAGAGCCATTTCTTCTTCTAATGATATTTCAAAGCTGGGATGATCTTCCCACTGAATGTTTGTGGTCTCAGTTATAGGTTGTTCCAAGTTCTCAGAATTTTCTTTAGCTATGGATCTTTGAAATGCTTCTTCTAAGTCTTTGGCAATCTCTAAATAATGTCTTCCTACAAAAGATTGATCTTGAGGAATTTATCCTATGGGGCTTGCATGTGGCAATGGCCTGGTTCCTATCCTAGTTTCAGAGGATTCTTGCAAATAGGTTTCACTTGTATCTTCTGGTTCACTACTCAGAGATGTTGAAGGAGTGTCCACTTGTGTTCTTGGTGGAAACTTTGGAATAAATCATCCTTGAGAATCTCTAGGATGGTACATCAATTTATTAATTGTTTTGGGATTTTTATGATTTTTTTTTACTCTAGATCAATAATTATTACCTTACTAACACCTTGTGTTCCTTGGCAATGGTGCCAAAAATGATGAGTGTCATCTAACTCCTCATTTGACCAATATTCAATTGGTGTCTTATCAACTAGGGCTAGTGTCCAAAGCTATCTATAGTAAGGTATGGGATGGTAGATCTAGAAGTCTGCTTATGGAGGTGCTTGCTGATCCTATTCTAACTTTGACTAAACTAATTGATTCACGATTTTGTTGAAAAAGAAATAAATCAAATCAATCCACTCTTTTGATAGAAGTAAAATATCACACTCATATTTTATGGCTACAGGGAAAGTAAATTCACACTTCTACTTACGAAAATAGATTTTCCTCACACTTCTACTGTAAAAGAAAACATACTTTGCGTAGAAAAGAAATGAAATAAGAAAATACTCTTTTTAAACTATGAATTTGTTTTGATGTTTTTATAAATAAATGCAAATAGTAACAAGATTATAACTAATAAAATATAACATAAATACCATACATAGTTCTTGGTTCCAAGGAGAGTGGGCCCTTGCTCCTCTCGGACTCAGGAACAAAGATTAATTAGTGCTAGAAACTTGAAGTATTAATTCATGGAAATGAAATGATTACAATCTGATTGAAACCTGTATGCTTCTAAGAAAATCTAATTATTGATTTTATATTTTCTCTATATCCTCTATTTCTTCTCCCCTTCATAGTTGAAAGTCTTACACTTTATACTAATACAATCAATTGAAAATAAGATCCAAAAGAATAGGACTCCTAGTCGATCCCTTCATCCAAAGATAGGAGATTGGATTTCCAAGAGATATAATTATTTTGATGAAATAAATATCCTATCCTATAATAGTCCTAAAATCTGATTACATAAAAATTTATCAAAATCAAGTCCTTCAAAATAGCAGGCGGTTATTTTCCTTATTTGATTCTAGCTGGAATGGTTCTTGCTTATCCTATCTGGTCTCTAGCTTCTTGTTTGTGGTGTTGTCCTTATAGAATTCTAAGAATTGACCCTACAAATTCCATATAAATGAGCCTATGGAGTCCATCGAAATAATCTTGTGGAGTTTGGAGAAACAAGCCTACAGAGTCCGTAGAAACAAGCCTATAGAGTCCATAGAAACAAGCCTGCAGAGTCCATAGAATTATAGAATTCTCAGAATTGACCCTACGAAGTCCATATAAATGAGCCTATGGAGTCCATAGAAATAATCTTGTGGAGTCTGTAGAAACAAGCCTATAGAGTCCGTAGGAACAAGCCTGCAGAGTCCATAGTTCTGTTGGATGGAGATCAAAATGGAATGTTCACTATACATCGCTTGTGTATTCTTCTTGAGCATTCTTCAAACCAAATATCACTAAAACATGCTATGTATTAGACATTTAATGATAAAGTAAAGGTTCAGTCTTTGGTTTAATATAAACAAGATAAATATCTATTTTCCATGTAATAACTATCTAAGAATCTAAGATTTGTATAAGATAATATCCTTCGAGAGATGATTTGAAAGAAATAACATATCAATAATGAGCCATATTTTGAGCTCATCATTGGGCTCCATGAAGGGTGATGTAGCCTAAGATAAAGGCCCAATGAATTAAACCTCTACCAGTCATTCGAGAAGAAGAATAACTAAATGTTGGTGGGGAAACAATGTTGATTAGGGAGGAAACATCTGCAGAAGAATGAAAGCACACAAATGAAAAAATAATAGGAATGACACATCAAACTAAGAAGAAAGCTCAAGTACCTCCACCTCCACTCTTGATGATCAAAGAGATGCATTACCTAGAGATGGTGCTGCATGTATAAAACTAGGTATCAAATGTGTCCACTTGCACTATACTAGATTATAACCACCGACAACCTAGAAATACTTTTGAGATACAAAATGATTAGATTTGAGCACCAAAACACCACGAGTGAATTGGTCTATGCCTTGGATTTTGCTATCCTTTTTCAACTATTTAACCTCCCTTACTTTGGAAAACCCATAGAGGTGGTCAAGTTTCTATTTTCGCATGTGCATGGGGATTATATCTACTTTGATGGGCACCAGATGAAAATAAAAAATGAAATAATCAACAAGGTGTCAAGGTTACAATGCTCTAATGTGGACTTTTAATTTAATTTAGAAGACTCAATAGAGATAGAAATGATAGCCATAACATTGAAATACTAGAAATAGAGCCACACTATGCATATAAATAACTTATAGGATCCTGCCCTCTGATTAGCCACATGCATAAGAATGTTAAAAGTTGGTGGTAGTGATAAATAGAAGGAGGTGGACATGGCCCACCTATATGTTTCTCACTAAGTCACTAAAGGCTTAAAGTATAACTGGGCAATGTATTTTGCTAATAAAATTATAATAGACGTAGAGAAGGCTCAATAGATGCCTAACCATAGGTTCCCATGGGGTGTATTCCTATTACTAATGGTGTTCAATAAAATTGGTATAACTAATTACACCTCTGGAGAATTGAGGTGGGTATACCCACCCAAGAATAGGTCCCCTACAGAGTGCTACAAGGCATTCAACTGCCATGGCCATATTACCTTGACTTATAATCTTAAGATGAAGTCATGGTATGATGGCATGAAGGAAGCCTTTGAGAATTAATGACACATTCCAAAGGACTTACCTACATAAGTTGGTGATCAAGCTAAATTTGATGTCAAGCAACACTTTTATCTCACACACATCAGAATGGCCCCATATAGAGAGTTGTGTACTTGGTTGAACCTACCTTCTGATTTCACAATTTGGTACTTTGTTAACTCTATAAATAACATATATGACATGAAACTAATCACACTTGAAGTATAAAAAATTGACTTGGAGACTCACACTCTCCACAAGATGTATGGTTATCTTGGAAAGAAACCATATATAGAGAAGTATGAGTCAGATATAACCAACATCAGGGTTTAGATAACTTTGGTTGGAAACTCAATTCATACTCTCTTTTATATGTTTAAACCTAATAAAAAATCTTTGGGTAATTTAGAGCACAAAAAAGAGAAGCTTCCCCTAGTGCTACCTCTAGATAGGAAGCAAAAGCATATCAGGCATGAGTTAGCACAAGTTCCTAGTTAAAACCTCAAAAAAGGTAGAGTACTACCTAGGTAACACCACAAAAGGATTTACCACCAAAGAAGGTGTCTCCACCAAAGGCTTCACCACAAAAATATCCACCACTAGGTCAATTGGAGGGCTCAGTGCCAACAATACAAACTGTTCCCTTGGAATAAGAAATAGAAGAGCCTAAGGATGGTGATAGAGAGGAGTTGGAAGATTTACCAAGAGGGACCTTAGGGATATTCATAGAGTAAGAAGATACTAATCTAGACAAGACACTCTCCTTAATGCAAGATGAGAATACCACCCTTGGATACATGTAGTTGGAAATTAAAGATCCATTTAGTGAAAAGATGGATGGCTCTGAAGCAAAAAAATTGAATGGCTTCAACATCAACACCACTTTTTTGGAGCAGGATATAGATGTTGAGATAATTGAGTGGGATCCCATCAAATGGAAATAAATAGTGGAAACCATGGTCCAACCACCAAGGGTCAATGTAGCCACCAACCTATATACCCAATAACATACAAACATCCTTGAAAAGATGTTATATTTATATTCCCATTTTGATCCAAAAGATGCCTCTATTCACACCTAACATGAGATGTCATTTTTCCTTGACATGTACAATGAATAGATCCATTTTGAGATGCCTTCTGATAGCCTTATATTGGATTCATAAGTGGTGGCATTGCCCACACCTCTTTGGGTCGATCCCCATTAGCTTTCTCCTTTACAAGCTATCATGACACTCTTAAAACTAGCCTCTGAGGTAGCACAATAAAATGTGATTGAAAAATATGAGGCATGATGGGTTAAAAAATGCATGGCAGAGTGTTTGAAATTTTTGATAAAGAAGTCATTGCCCAAGAGAAATTCAAAGAGGAAGTAGCCAAGCTGAAATGCTAGCTGGAGGTCATGACAATAACCAAGGTCAAAACATTGAATATATGTAAGGTTATTCTGAGTTAGGACCTGACATTAGCAGATGGAGTCCCTTTAAAGGGAGAGGATATTTACAAGCTAGAAACCCTTGTGAAGCTCCTTTTAAAGTGATGTAAGGAGCATCCTATGCCAAGAGATGAAATAGTATGGGTAGCCAAACAATTTGCTAAAGTGGTGAGAGTGTGTAGACATGCCTTGCATAGAGTAAGGGAAGTTATTCCCATCCTAGATGGGATTTTTGAGAAGCTGGCATGTCCCATTTTTTTTTTGAAACCTTGACTCTAATTGAAAGAGATCCAACATCAGCAGTTGGCTAATGCATACCTGTTAATAAAAGATGGCACTGAGTATGTAAAGGCATTCAAAGATGTCAAAACTATGTAAGAAATAATAAGCGTGCATCAATAACAAATAAGTTATAAATTTTTAACACTCTAAGAACATGTTATAGCTAAGGTCAGCATGGTTGAGGAGGTCCAAAAGGATGCTTCCACATCCCTTGAATAATTGGTCAATAAGGCAAGCAAGTGTCCTGACCAACCTGAGGAGAATAAAAAGTTGAAATTGACAATTGAGGAAATAACAACAAAGCTGATCGACACTTTGTCATATTGGGAAGGTGTTAAAAAATAGATCAAATAGGTTGGTCCCAAATTTTTGGTTGAAGTTGAGACTAGAGCTTAGTCTAGGATGGACTAAGAATATAGTGTGGGGTAATGTTGGACCCCAAATTTTGGCTAAGTATTTTGGTAATGATGTGGAATAAGTATGGTACAAAATAAACATGGCATAGAAGGATCACAATGTAAAATTAATACAAATTTAGAAGACCACAGAACAAGATATCATGATGTGAGAAGACCCAGTTAGTAAGGAGACATAATAAATAGATAACCCAAGAGTGAAGGGCTCAGAATATCAACAAAAGACTTGGAGATTGCAAAGGAAGTATGAAATGATTAAGGGGTAATTATCAAGTATGGAACAAAATTCAATCACATATGAGTTTGGTACTAACCTGCATGAAGATGGACACTTGGCAATAAGGATCCAACACCTAATGGGAATAAAGGGGCACAAAGCCCTGGGTCCTTAGGAAAACAAAGTAGATGGCTGCCATGAATCTTAGTTCACTAGAGATCATTCTATAGTCACTAGAAGTGCAACAACTATTATAAAAACCTAGTTGGGGAGAACTAAGTATAAATACCCCTGTGTAAAACTATGTAGTGCTGCTGAACAATATTGTATAATGATTGATTGTGGTGAATAGAGAAATCATAGAAATCATTGTAATATTAATATTGCACAATTTGTAGTTAATTTGTATCATTTAGTTTCTTATGCATATGTTATGTAACTTATAAATATCATTTGGATATAATGAATATAATCTATGTTATTTAGACATGATCAATGAGTACTCTGAGTATCATGGATATGGTTATCTTAATCATGTTCATTTACTTAATTGAAACTACATCCACATTTGTCTATTTCTTTTTCTTTCTATTCATTGAATAAGGTATATGTTCAAACACCAACTTATGATGAGTATATTACCGAATGAAAAAACCCATGAGAATTGGTTTCTTATTGCTTTCTTTAGGTGAGCATGCAAGAACACAATATTATGTGAAATGCCAACGTGCTGGTTTTTTGAGAACTAGTTACTTCATCACTCGCTTAGGGAAAGGTCTGGATAGAAAAAAACCCAACAAGTGGAGCCAAGGTAGGTTTCATTTTTACCTATTTGTTTTCAATTTATGGATTAAAATAATTATCTTTCTTTCTTTTCTTGTCTTTTACTTTTTCAAGAGGTGTAAGGTCATTTGGCTTATCTCTCTCTTTGTTAATTTCCATGGATTGTGCCTATGAACACAAAGTGAATTTTATTGTCTTTTTGGGCATGGAGATATAAAATCCCTCCATTATTTTTTGGATATTTTTACAACCCTCTTGATATTTAAAATGGTACAGTTATGCTTTTCAAACAAGCTTAAATTATTTCCATGGTTTGTGCATCTGTATGTAGGGTTTGGGCAAAGGAACAAAGTTCCAAGTACTCCTACAAAGCTCCTATGCATGGGGTTTATGAAAAAGGAAAAAGTCATATTTTCAAGGGCCTCTCATGGTAAGGGATAAGGGTTTGGGAAAAGTGAAAATTCCAAGTTCATCCTTCTCCCACCCCCATAGTGTGAATAGTAGAAATTCTTATCCATACTGGATGAATGTGGAGTCTTGATATGTTTGACTTATTTGTGGTTGACATGTGTGTTTATACCTCTTATTATTAAATTTATTTATTAATGTATTTGGGATTATGGTTTTGGATGAACTTGGAATCCCCTTGATATAAGGGAGTGTAGTAGAGGCACCTAGTTACTCCTAGTTGAGTTTGTTACTTTGTTAGTATCCACCTACTGCTTTACTTATATCATATTACCTTGAACCTTTAGTGCCACATACATTTAGAGATTAGAGTCCTAGGCTTGTGGGTGCATATATAACCCACATGATGATGGAAACATGATGGGAGGTGAGACCCTCCTTGGCTTGGACTCACAATTACACTTAGAGCTTGCATGGAGTCTTCTTCTATCTTTTGTGGCCTTGTAATGTAAATGATGAGAAAATGATTTTGGATGGATTTTTTTCCATTTTTTGTTAAATTATATTGTTATATGTGTGAAAAAATAAATAAATATGATGTAAAAAGTTGGAGCATTCATGCATAAATTTATTATTAAGTGCTAATTGAATAAAGTAATAATAAATGAAAAAATGATTATTTTTATGGTTTAAATAAAGTTTTTTAAAAAAAATGTATGGAAAATATCATTCTCTATATTTTATATTTCATCATAAATAATTTGAAGATCTTGTTTCAAATTCTAGTAATAAACACATTCCGTTAAGCCCAAGAAGGACTTGAAGAAATTTAGTAATTTTTTATGTAATTTTAAATGGCTCAATTATCCCAATTTTAAATTTAAATATAAAATATTTTTTTAAAGATTATAACCCAATTTACATGTTAATTTTAGGACATACAAATTAATTTTTAAAGTCAAACTACTAAAATTGCTTAGTTTTCCTTTATAATTTACTCAATTTTCATGCTATTTTTGTGCATGTAAAATGAGGCAGGAAAGTGATTGGAATAATTTTATATGAAAATTTGAAAATTTTAGATTTTTTATCTTTAATTTCAAACTATTAGACCATATGGTTTGCTTTTTGTGATTTTTTGAAGTTCGTGTGTTTGTAGGGTGATTTCTCGTTTGATAGGTCCCTTAGAAGTACATTGTACCCTATTTTGTAGGGCACCTAGCCTATATGCTAGAGGTCACCCATGTGACAAAAAAATAAGTGTAATAGGCCCTAAGGGGCAAATATTTATGCTAGGTGGGTGACTGTCGAAGTCAGTGGTCTTGTGGTTTTCACATTGAGCGTGGCAGTTATTGTACCACACAGTTTAAAAATCATGCAGTGATCCCGCCATCTGGATTTAAAATCATGGGGGTGGTGAACCATGGTTTACCACTACTAATGTGACAAGTGTAGTCTACTAATTATATAAAATTATCTTATTTTATATTTTTTAAAATAAACTTTATCTTCCCTAAAGCCTTTGTAAATTAATTTAAACCATTTTTTTGCATATAGAGACAATTTTTTTTATGAAGCTAATTACGACCACCCAAAAGGGACTCCCCCTTAAATTTTTACTCTCTCTTGCAAGAAATAATTTTTAGGATCTGGATTTTATTATTTTCAAGATATGTCACTTTTGTCATAAGGAGGTCATTTTAGACATTTTTGATGTTTACGAGCTCTTGGAAGCCTTGGGATAGGTGAACCCAAAGGGAACCCACATTAATTTTACCTCTCCTTCTATGTGAACTAAAATAAAATCATAAAATTGAAAATAAATGGTATTTTCTTCTTAAACCTTGTTAATGGCCATTAATGGCTATAGTGGAGTTTGAAGTTCCCTAAGACATTTTTGATAATTGTAGGAGCCCAAAAATAGTTGGAGACTTTCAAAAAATATGGGTATGTGTAAAACCAATAAAATCATACATGTATCGAAATAAATTTTCAAAATGAATAAAATGAAAAAATATGAAAAGCCTGGAGATTCCATTAATGACAGCCATTTAAAGTTGAAGGAGAAGATGGATGACTATAAACAAGTCATCCTCAAAAACCTCCTTCCTCTTTTCCAAAATCTAAAATTGAAACATTATGACTAATTTTCAACCTTCATTAGCCTCCATAAGGATTTCTAGGGCTTCCTCATCTTTGACTAAATCCGATGATCAAGTTAGAAGGGAGCTAACAGTCAAAATGGATTGTTCCATCCTCAGGGAGCTAAACAAGGACCCTTTTGACCCATTTTGAGGTCATATGAACAGTATGCATCTTATTTGCTAAGAACTTTCCTCAAAAGTTAAGTCAACTTGAAATTAGATTTAGTTATGACTTCAAGTGCTAACCAAACATTGTTATTGGCCATAATTACTTAAGCTCCCCCTTGAACCCTATTGAGATTTAGGAAGAATCAATTGAGTCAATG
The DNA here is from genome assembly GCA_037957365.1 of Torreya grandis. NCBI lineage: Eukaryota > Viridiplantae > Streptophyta > Pinopsida > Cupressales > Taxaceae > Torreya > Torreya grandis. Next base: position 7,717 of record JARHVA010002030.1, on the reverse strand, counting down.
ATTTATTGAACCCACCTATTTTATTTGCATGTACATTATATAACTTGGGGTCATGGGGCTTGTTATGTTCACTTAGAGAGTTTTAAGATTGTTTGAGATCTTGTAGGCCGATTATAACAAATGGGAACTACATGGTTATGTAGTAATAATACATTCACTTGTGCATTATCACACATGTTATTTAGACATGTAAGTTTTCTTTGATGTTTTATGCACCTCATGCCTAAATATGGTTAACCATTGGGTATTGTAGTTGTGTAAAATGTGTTTTATACATTTTCAAAAACAAATTGGCCTATTTTTGTGTGGTCCCAATCATGAATTTTTATGGGCATGACATCTGTCACATTAATGGAATCAAAGGGCTCAATGTAGGTCCATTAAAATGCCCATATATTCCTTCTAAGCCTTAGATAATGACATAAGAATTTGATTCATGACCATTTTGTCTTCTATAGAAAGTGTTATGATTGAATTTGATTTTTTTAACGAATGTGCAAAATTATAGCTAGATCATAATAGTTGTGTGCTTTACTTGATTTTTTAAATTATTACTTGCATCGTTAGATTTCATTATATATAATTCCAATCCAAATATTTACTTGCTTGCATTCAACCATTGATCTACCTTTCACACCTCCACTTGTTTGTCTTAAATTAAAATAGCCATTTTAATTTGACCTTTGAACATTTTATGGCTATATGCAATATTTTTTATTTGAATTTGATGATGTGATACATCATCATTTCTTTTCCCTAATATTTCCTCTTTTAAATGTTAAATACATTTCAAAAGATATATCCTTTTTAGGAATTTCATGATATTCATTTTATTCTAACATTAACTACATTGTACTACTGGAAGTTATCCACCCCTTTCCACTTTTTCTATGTTTGCTAACATCTCATTCTTGGACTCAGAAATTTTGTAAAACTAATACAAATCTTTATCATTGACTCGATCCTATTTCAATTTAAACAATTTGTATCAAACACTTGATTTTACTGCCTTATCATATTATTCTATGACATAGATCATAATACATCTCATGATTACACCAACTACTATGAAACCTGCAAACAAAAGGAACAAATTGTAAAATAAAAATCCTACTCTAATTTGTGCCATGCGACACTTATTCTATTGAGTGTGTGATGCTTCAAGATCATTGATAATAGGGTTTGAACCTACATCCATTTATCCTTTTTAGAAGGATAATTCCTTAGATATCCCTGAGTATTATAGTGATTTTTTGTGAAACTTGATGAATGATATAAAGGAATTTCTATCTAATGTGTAATTTGATTTGATGCATTTTGAATCTATTGTTATAGATAAGGACAATTTGTTCTGGTTCTAACTTCTTATATCACAAGCTAAGATCATGCCATGCCTTATAAATTTTCTTATGGAATTATTGAGTCCAATTTTTTAACTTCATTGTTTCTTCCATTTGAGTCCATTGTGAAAATCATTTTTGCAGTGACTCCTTATCTCCTAATTATATTATCATTGTGATTCATAGGCTTGGAACTATGTGATGATAAAAATTTAATCCTCAATTAAATTTAACGTGGTGGCATGTACAACCATAAATATTGACTCTAGTGGGGCAACCACTTGGTTTATTGATTATACTTTTTCATTAAATTGTCAACCCAGGGTTTGTTTACTTTGGTAAGAGGTTGATATTGTTTGTGTAACACTAGTCTTTCTTGAAGGTTAGGGTCCTAATCATTGCGTAATATAAGAACACTTGAAAAAATGAAATGAAAAAAAATGAAATCATACTTGCATGAAAAGGAAATTTCATAAATAAAACATGATTATTTTGGAAGCTTTCCACACCGGTTGATTACAAAGTATATAAATGGAAGATGTTTATACACATCAAATAATAAACACAACAGACTTATTATGAAATAATAAATAGATGCATAAATAAATACATATGTAAAACTAATATTAACGAATGAGAAATTAGTCTACAAGATTTGTGTGACTGAGCCCTGCCTCTTTTGAGTCATTCCCAGAAGTCATCTCAATTTATGTGCTAAATCAACCCATGAACCTACTCCATTGTGATGACCAAGTTCATATGGTAAAATTTCATATAAAACACTTGGTCCAAAAATACATTTTTGATAACAGTTCATGCATTAATAATCTCAAAAAAAACTTCCCCGCAATCCCAAATAGGTCTGCTATAGGTGTATGTAGATTTATTTGGTTTTTAGGTCTATTCATGCTTCAAAAACTTACTTTGAATCCCATTTTGGTCTTCATTAATAATTTTATACCATTGTAGACCTAATCAGAGTTTTAATCTTGATTAGATCTATGTGGGTTATTTTGTTTTGCCTCAGTGCAAATTAAATTTTTATCTATCATTTGGTTTAGCCTTGAGAACTTGACAATTTTTTTAGTAATCAAATGTTTTGACTTGATTAGGTTGAGTTTGGCATGTTGATTAGCTTCCAATTCTAATCGGTCTAGGATTTCTACAAATAGGGCCATGACGTGGAAGGGTTTTGGCCCCACCATGAGATAGGCAAGCCAATGGCTTTGATCATCGAGCTTCCATGTACGATTAGGTAAGTGGGGCATTTATTTTACTTTATTTTTATTAAATTTAGTTTATTTTAATTAATATTTTATTTAGTTTTATTTAATTTAATTTTAATCAATTAAATTCTTAAAAATAAGTTTTAAATTAACTTAATTAAAATTAGTTTAAATTTTTAAAATTCAATTAATTTATTTCTTTTTAAATATTTTTAAAGAAAAAATTAATACTATTTTAAAATTTGAAAAGTGCATTTCAAGGTCATGGAAACCTAATTACTTTTGGGAGGTCATTTTTGAGCCCAAGTTAATTTTTTTGGAGATATCTTTTTGGTCGGGTGTCATATTTTCAAACCATCTATATTGTTGGAAAGCTCATTCCAGCCTAGTCGTAATGGTCATTTGAATTTTAAGAAATTTTTGGTACTAAAATCTGTTCACATTTTAGTGTACTATTTTATTTAGGAGTCTCTTAATTACAATACTTAACTTTGCTTTTGTCTTTTTGCAAGCATAAAGTGTTGATTCAAGAAAAGTGGTGGGAAATAAAGTCAAAGAATAAGTTTTAGAGGGAAACTCATTTCCATCCATGGACTAAGATTGATATAAATGTCCAAATCAGAGCCATTCTTAGGGTTGGCTCTTTGTTCTTCCCAGGGTAAATATTGGACCAAGCACTTTCTTTTATGATTTTGTAGTTAATTTCTCCCACTCTCTTGTCTTACTGTTATGGTGATGAATTTTTAATTCAATTGATTGTAATCAAATCCATTTATACCATCAATATGAATATACTGATTAATGGAAAATTGTAGGAGTTTTATTGGTGATTTACAAATGTAAATGGTGGTCATTCATATTTATTCCATAGTTTTTTTCTGCTCAGATGCTCGTATTGTCCCCATGGTGGTGGTGGATTGGTTGATCAAATGAGGGATTGATTTCTACTGTTGTGTACAATTGAAAGCTTTAAATTCATCTTTGTTTATAGTAGGAGTTTATTATTTTTCTCCCTCTCTTTTATCATTTTTTATCAATCTAGTTAGTCTAATGTTGGAATGCAATATGTTGTTATTATTTTATTTTGATTGAAGATCTATCTCATTCCTATAAATGTACTATTGAATGTTTGAATGCAATGAAATGAATTCCAGTCATTACTATTTTTATAATGTTATATACATTAATAAATACTTTAAAATTGACTGCAAACTCATTTAAACAAAACCTAGAAACATTGATTTCATCTAATAGGCAAACCCAAAAATACATGTGCCTTTATTTTTGTCATACGTGAATAAAACCCATATCATGAAATAAGACTGTATAAACCCTCTAAAACCCATTTGAATCAAACACTATAGAAATTTCATAATCAACAAAGTCCCCTTGTATTAGAATAGTTCCACATAGACTAAATGGGTTACCTAGTACAACATGATCTAACAATGATAGACTTTGGGGAGACCCTACGGGCCTCTTTTCAGGAGAGGTTGGATGGGTGACCGTATGTGCTTGAGTTGGTGTGTAAAATGACCCAAAAATATATTGGCGCTATAATGAAGGCTAAATTATGGAATTCTAAATCTAAAATTTTTAGAGAAAAATTTAAAACTTGAATATTTTGGAAGCATTGCCCACACTTAGGTATTTCAAAATTTAAGCTGGAAATTAAATGAATACCCACTAGATCAAAGTCTATTGGGGATACTTTGAACTATTAGAACTCATTGAAAATAAAAAACCTAGAGTGAATAAATAAAAACAAAAAAAAAAGATACATCCACTTAATTAATAGCTCACCTACAACTGTCACTTTTTTTGTTAATTTGTTTGCTACCACTCAAAACCTACCAATGGTAGTTAATCCTGCATGGCTTGGTGGAGATAACTACCTTGTGAAAATCACATGGGTTTCCCAAGACTTACTGAAGAACCCTAAAAGGTTTTGTCATAGGTATGTGCATGGTGGAATCTACACTACTGAAGAGCATATTCAAGTGTTCAAAGATATTATTATCATCATCCAAATATAACAGGAGGATGTGGCTTACCACTTATTCCTTTACACCTTGGATGAAATGGCCTAAAAATGGTATCTTAGATTTATAGATGGCTCTATCACCTCTTGAAATGACCTATAAACTATATTTATCAATCACTTTTGAGTTCTCATAGACTTTGCTGTCCTATAAAACCAATTTTACACAACCCACCATGAACCAAATGAACTAATGAGCATGTTCAATGCCCATTTCCAAAATCTTTAAAAATGATTGAAAGCTCCTTATATTGTGAACAAAAATGTTTGCCATACAAACCTACTTAAGGGCCTTTGACCCTATGACCTCCATGTTCATCCATAGGAATCCTATGGTACTTTAAACCTTATCCTTGACATAAAATGAATCGATCATGATTGAGTAATAGATGATGCCATAAGGCTATGAAACTAGTCCATTACCTTCATTAGGATATTTAGGTTCTTATAATCAAATCCCCATGATCAATCAGGCTCTCATGCACAATACATCATTGATGAATTTGATTTTGGGGTGCTATGTATTCAAGCTTAAATTTGGTCTATAACCCAATGTCCTTGAGCTAAATGCCTTATAATCAACCATTTATGCCCTCAAATCACATATTGGATCAGGCAAATAACCAACAAATCATTTTTGTGGAATATAACAATGTTGTTAACATGCCAAACACAAGTGGTTATGTCACCCTTAATGATAACCAATGTGTTATGTCATCATTTCTAAACACTCAAATTCCTGCTAGTAATGCCCATATCTTGATACATCTTACTATCCACACATTTCTAAATTATGTGGCCCCTATTATTAACCCACAATCGTAAGTGATAAATCAACACAATGCTAATGTGAACCTAGAAGTAACAAAATTACAACATATGGTTCAATGACTGACAAATTACATGGTTAACTAGCAGATAAAAGTTCCTCAAAATCATAATCAAACCATGACTAACCCACCTCAAAATATAAACTTCAAATTTTAGAAAACCAATCATCAATGGAGCAAAAGGCCTAATAATGAAAATGTGATTAGTTTACTTAAAAACACCAATGAGAACAATAAAAATTATTCAAGCTTTGTGAACTTGGTTGATTTAATAATGCCCACTTGATGTAGCTTGCATAACACAATGCACCATGCTGAAATTGACTATGTTGATTTCATATTGGCTTCAAACATCTTCCAGAAAGAGATGGACAACCTTGAAATAATACATGACAAAAACTCAAATCAAAATGAAGGGAAATTGGGTAATACCATTTTAAAACACTTCATTCTTAGCTAATTATTATTAGGTAGTTTCAACTCCTTCATGGTGGTTGATGTGTGTTGTGACCCCATTATGTTGGTGTCTTGTGAATGTTTTCATTGATATTATCAATGAGCATTGTTTCAGTTTGAAACTATTTTTTGACTTTCAATATCATATTTCTTTCTGCACGTAGTGGATTTTGAATCCAAGAAAGGAATTTTATGAGTAAGGATTCTTAAAAATTATACTACCCCTTTGACCCAGTTGATGTTACAGGTCTGAATGTTCAACAACTATTGTCATTATTCTATTGACATTTGGGTTTCTTAGTTATTTTTACTATCGTACGATGAAGCATTGGGGTAATTATGACAACATGATTATTTTAGGATTTAACCTTGTTGATATACTCATCCTAATAAATAACTAAGGATAAAATTATGGCCATAGCGATAATCATAATGATATGAGATACTACGCTTATCAGGATAACCTTGGGGCTTCATTATTTTTAAAGGTCATCTTTAACTTGGGGTCAATTATACATTTTTAGCATCAAATTTTGCCTCATTACAAATATTTTTCCTTATCGTAAATGTAAAACATAATTCTAGATCATGGTTAGAGATTATTTTTTTTTGGTAGAATTAAATACGGATCTGGTATTGTGTTTAACTTGGCTGAGGCTATATTTGACCAAGGGCTCATTATTAAAATATCTTTAAGATAGTAGGGACCTCCCTCACACTATATGAAACCAACATAGTTATAAAGTTGAACATTATAATAAATTTAGATCTTTAAGTTATGATTTATCAACTTTGTTATTTATTCAAAAAAAAAATAATTGAAAAGCATGACACTAAGGTGGAGATAGCCATATCTATTCAATTAGAATTTATTAGATCAAATTAGTTGTTGAGAATCTCATGGTGTGGAGGAGAAGGCAAGCAAAATTACAACGTATCATTTCAAGATTTTGTCCTTGACTATGGGGAGGGTGGCATCCCATCTCCCTAGTGATTTAATTTATCACCAAACTTGTCCCTTGCCCTGGCTAAAAGAAAATGGCACTTAAGAGATCGGTGAAGTTAACTATAGGAAGGTCATTTTTGAGACAAGAAGGATAATTTTAGAGGTAATCAAGTTGGGAACAACAGGAGAGGATGAGTTGGAGTGAGTGGGAGGAGGAGGGCATCCCACATCTTCAGTCTAGTAAATTTTTCCTCATAGTTTCTACCGCTCTTTTTATAGAACTATATTCAGTTTGAACAATGAAGGGAAGATTTATTAAAATAAAATTAGGATTTATTTATTTGTGAAATAACTAATTTGATTTGTACTTAGATTTGTTTGATGGATTTGACATGGTTATTAATACTATGATTAATTGATTTATCTCTTTTAAAATAAAAATAGAAACCCTCTTCTTTGAGTTTTGTTGTGCAAATTTTCAACTTGAAATTGTAATACTTTCCTGTTGGAATTTGTGAGATCTTCTATCTATTCTTGGTTTGGGAATTTATAAAAAATGTACATATACTATAGTTTTAATGGCAAGAAGAAACCAACTTTAGAATATAAACATGATTATATTTATCTTTTTTATTTATTTATTTATTTTATGTTTTTACAAATATAAAAGTGAATTTATTTTTATATAGTATATATGTATATATATACATTATATATATTTATACTGCATCAATATTTTGTTTAAAAGACAAATATATATTTTATATAAAATAAAATAAAATATATATTTGATTTGTAGGGTCTCTCTCTCTCTCTCTCTATATATATATATATATATATAGGGAGGAGGTGGCTAAGCCGACCCTTGCCCCTCCCCT